>CM055117.1:192761251-193277553 GCA_029206835.1 Rana muscosa
CTCTGGCTTAGATAGAGAGGAGATAACTATAAAGATACCTGCAAAAGGCAGTATGGATGTTTTAGTGCTGACAGCTTCCAATGGTAACTGTCGTGATCTGCCAGTGTAAAAACTGTATTTAAAATGGTCAAATAACAGAACAATGAAATATAACACTGATCAATAAAGAATTATAAGGAAACACAAGGTAACCTTGACCTATTTTCTATACAATGAGAGTTCTGGGAAACCACTGAAAAGCCCTGGGTATTTTTTAATGCTTTGAAATATCTATTAGTTTCCATGTGACTGGGCCTTGGAGAAACACAGGACTATCTGAGACTCAAGTAGAAAATTATACTTATTGACAATGCATGTAACATATACAGTGCCTTGAAATTTTCCACATTTTGTCATGTTACAAGAAAAAACATAAATGCATTTTATTGGGATTTTATGTGATAGACCAGGGGTCCTCAAACTACAGCCCGCGGGCCGCATACGGCCCGCCAAGGCGATTTGCCCAGCCCACGGCATGGACTGCCCCTTTCAAAAGATCGCAGCACTTCCCTCCCCTCTGCTACATTATTCACACAAGACGCGAAGCATGACAGGTCCAGACAAAGGGTGGGACTTTGAGTTAAGAAGCGGGTAATTGGTTACTAGACAACGGGGCGTTCCCAGCAATCAATCATCTGCCTTTCACTTGAAAAGTCCCGCGCTTTGTCCGGACCTGTCATGCTTTGCGTCGTGTGAATAAGGTATTGGAGGGAGGAGTGCTGCGATCTTATGGTAAGGGACAGTGTAAAATCACTGGAGGGATCTGTGATGGGGGACTCTGTGATATGGGGGGGGGGGGGGGATCTGTGATGAAGGGAGGGGGGGGGGGGGGGAGTCTGTGATGAAGGGAGGGGGGGGGGGGGGGGGAGTCTGTGATGAAGGGATTATGTGAAATACTAATACGTTTATGTTGATTAAAACTGTTTTTTGTGCACTACAAAAAAAAAAATATGTGCAGTGTGCAAAAGAATTTGTTTATATTCTTTTCAAACTATAGTCCGGTCCCCCAGTAGTCTGAGGGACCATGAACTAGCCCCCTGTTTAAAAAGTTTGAGGACCCCTGTGATAGACAAAACACAAAGTGGCACATTATTGTGAAGAGGAGGAAAAATGATAATAGGATTTTTGTACTCACCGTAAAATCCTTTTCTCTGAAGTCCACGGACGGACACAGCTCCTTTAGTCTTGACAAGTGGGTTATGTTCCGTCTATTAGGAGAGGACTAGGCAGACATGACATTGTATAAACACGTAATTATATTAAAGTTGAACAGCCCCACCGCAGGGGGCGGTCCTCTGGTCATAACCCCACACCCTGCACTCAGCAGCTCAGTTCGTCAAAAAGCAGTACAAACTCAAACAGGAGGGGTGGGTGCTGTGTCCGTCCATGGACTTCAGAGAAAAAGGGTTTTACGGTGAGTACAAAAATCCAATTTTCTCTTTCGTCCATGGACGGACACAGCACCTTTAGTCTTGAAAAGTGGACGTCCCCAAGCAGTGTAAAAAAAAAAAAAAAAAAAAAAAAAAAACACACAAGGGGTGGGAACAGCAAGCAAATAAACTTCACCCCAAACAAACAGAGCTCCTCAAGGGAGGAGTTGCAACCTTAAACAGCCGCCTGCAAAACTTGCGGCCGAAGCAAGCATCCGCAGATGCATGCACGTCAATCTTGTAAAATTTAGTAAAGGTGTGAATGGACGACCAGGCCAACGCCTCACACACCTGTGAGACAGACGCTTGATGTCGAAAAGCCCAGGAGGCACCAATCACCCTGGTCGAATGTGCCGTGACAGGAAAGGTAGGCGCCCGCCCTTTAAGGGCATAAGCCTGAATCACAATCTGTCTGATCCACCGAGAAATGGTGGCCGACGAGACCGCCAGGCCTTTCTTTGGATCAGTCACCGACACAAACAGTGAGTCTGCTACGGCTCCGTTTCGGAGGTCAGACAGATACATTCCTTAGACGTGGAACGTGCTCTGCGGGTGTAACGCAACCTCTTTGGGATGCGACGGCCGAGGACACAAGGATGGAAGTACAATGTCCTCATTCAGATGAAAAGCCGAAACCACCTTCGGAAGAAACGAAGGCTGCGGGCGTAGCACCGCTTTATCCTTATGGAGGATCAAGTAGGGGGACTTGCAAGACAAGGCCGCCAACTCAGAAACACTCCTGACAGATGTAATGGCCACCAGAAAAGCAACTTTCTGAGAGAGTGTCTTAAGAGGAATCTCTCTGATGTTCTCAAAAGGGAGGTTTCTAAAGTACTGAGAGCACCAGATTCAAATCCCACGGAGGTAGTGGTGGTCGAACCGGAGGAGCCACATGTCGGACCCCTTGCACAAAACGTACTCACCAGTGAATGAGCCGCTAAGGGTTGTTGAAAGAAAACAGCCAAAGCTGAAATCTGCCCCTTAATGGTGCAGAAGGCAAGTTTCTGATCCACTCCACGCTGTAGAAACAGCAGGATCCTGGAAACCGAATATGCCCGTGGACGCCACTCTATCTCCTCACACAAAGATGTATGCCTTCCACGTGCGATGGTAGATCTTCCGAGAAGATGACTTTCCGTGCCCTCAGCATAGTGGAAATCACTGAATCCGACAGGCCTCGGTCCCCTTAGTACCTGGCTTTCAATAGCCATGCCGTTAAAGCCAGCGACTGTAAAGCAGGATGAAGTATGGGACCTTGCGACAGAAGGTCCTCCCGCATCGGCAGTTGCCAAGGGGCATCCGCCACCAGGTCGGCGTACCAGGGACGCCAAGGCCAATCTGGGGCAATTAGGATTACCAGAATCCCCTCGGTCTCCACTCTGCGGAGCAGACGAGGAAGAAGTTTCAGTGGAGGAAAAGCATAGATCAGCCGATACTGTCCCCACGGGGCCACCAACGCGTTCGTTATGTCCGCCCAGGGATCTTTTGACCTGGCCACAAACCTCAATACCTTCCGATTGAGTCGAGAAGCCAGGAGATCCACGTCTGGCGTGCCCCATTTTAGGCAAAGGAGTTGAAACACGTCCGGGTGTAGCGACCATTCTCCTTGGTCCAGCATCTGGCGACTTAGGTAGTCCGTCTGCCAGTTTTCTACGCCCGGAATGTATACGGCCGATAGAGCCGGCACGCTCCTTTCTGCCCACCGCAGGATGTGAGCGACCTCCGATGCTGCAGCCGAGCTCCTTGTTCCTCCTTGATGGTTGACATACGCCACCGCCGTGGCGTTGTCCGACTGGATCCTGACTGGACGTCCCTGTAGCCTCTGTGACCATGTGGAGAGGCACTGCCTGATCGCCCGAAGTTCCAGTACATTGATCGGCAGGCGGGATTATTCCTGTGTCCAGCGACCCCCCAAACACCCCCCAATCGGTCAGGCTGGCGTCCATCGTGATCACCGTCCAGTGAAAGGGAAGGAACGACTTTCTGGACTGAAGGGCCGGAGATGTCAGCCACCAGACCAGGGAAGTCCTGACTAGTTGGCTCACCCGGATTTGGACAATCCAGGGACAAACGGAGACTTGTCCCACTTGGACAGGATCTCCTTCTGCAAGACTCAAGTGTGGAATTGAGCATACGGTACCACCTTGAAGGAGGCCACCATGAGACCCAGGACTCGCATGCAAAAGCGCAGAGACGACCACCTCCGGGATGTCAACAGCTTTACCGCCACCTGAAGAGTCTGCAATTTTTCTAAAAAGGGAGAAAAACCTTCGCCTCCGAGGAGTCCAGGATCAAGCCCAGGTATTCCAGGCGCTGAGTCGGCACCAACACCGACCTTCTGGAGGTTCAGTACCCAACCAAATTCTTGAAGGGTCTGACTGGCAATCGCTACATCCTCCTCTATTTCTGAGTCTGAAGCAGCTCTCAGAAGGAGGTCGTCCAGGTAGCCCACGATAGCGATACCTCGCTGTCTCAGCAAGGCCAGAAATCGGGGCGAGCACCTTGGTTAAAACCCTTGGTGCCAATGCCAGGCCAAAAGGGAGAGACAAATTGGTAGTGATCATCCCCGACTGCAAAACGCAGAAATCTGATGCCTGATGCATATGGGGACATGCAAGTATGCGTCCCTGATGTCCAAGTACGCTAGAAAATCCCCTGGATGGAGTGCAGCGAACACAGAGCGAACTGATTCCATGCTGAACTTTCGCACCTTTACAAAGGTGTTGAGGGCCTTGAGATCCAGGATTGGGCGGACCCGTCCTTCTTTGGGACTACAGATTGGAGTAAAATCCCTGAAACCTTTCCGGCAGCGGCACAGTTACTATCACCCCGCGCTTCAGCAGGTCCTGCACTGCCCCAAACAGGGCGTTCCAATGAGCTGGAGGAAGATGAAGGTTTGAGGGAAAAAATCAGTTTGGTGGACAAGAAAGAAATTCTATCTTGTACCCTGATGAAACCACTTCACAAACCCACTGGTTGGAAAGCAGGGAGGTCCACCGAGCTGCAAACTCGCAAAGGCGACCACCCCCCCCCCCCACCCGAGAGTCGGGCAGGGGCAAACCTTCATGCAGTAGCAGATTTGTTCGCGGGCTTGTTTGGCTTGCGAACCCAGGGATGCTTTTGTCCCTCAGCTGGCCCCTTGTCGGCCTAGGCCCGGACTGATGAAAAAAACGCTTCTGAGCGGAAAAGAAGGGCCCAGGCCTGCGGCGTGGCTCCTTACCTTTTCTGGATTGTGGGAGCAGTGTGCTCTTACCCCCAGTGACATCCTTAATAATGTCATCCAGCGAGGCTCCAAATAGCCTTCCACCCCGGAAAGGCAAATCAGCCAGAGCCTTCTTGGAAGTCTGGTCCATGGACCAGCATTTTAGCCAAATCAGACGACACAGTACCACAGCAGATACTGAGGCTCTAGAAAGCAGGGGAGCTGTGTCTAGGGCTGCATCGCAGACATATTTGAGGCCATGCACCAACTGATCAGCCATTTCTATGCAGACTGGGGAAACCTGTTTTTCCAACTCCTGGTGCAAAATTTTAGCACATTCTGTAAGTGTCTGTGACACCAGAGCCGCACCAAAAACTGGCCGTAATGGAGATCCCAGCATGGTAAACATGGACCGGGCCACCGCCTCGGACCTCCTATCCGCAGGGTCCTTAAATGCAGGGGTCACCTCAACCGGAATCGTGGTTACTTTGTTTAACCGGGATACCGGGGGGAGGGGGGTCCACAACCGGGAGAGGAGAACCTTCTGAAAAAATGGGCAACGGACCGCCATGCGAAATGGTCCTCTGTGGTCGTTCCCATTCCTTGTCTATAAAACTTATCAAAATAAGTTACATAAAAGGAAACACCTTAGTAGTGCGGGTCGGCTTGTGGGACCCAAAAGGGACCGACACCTCAGCAGATGTCCCAGTCGCATCCTCCAGTTTGAAGGTTTCCCGCACTGCGGTGATAAGTGCTTCAACAAGCGCCTTGTCCTGCGCTGACCCGGACACGGAGTCTTCCTCACTGTCCGAATGGTCCTGGTCTGCATACTCTGACCCTTCAGAACAGGGGTCCTGTTTCACAGCCAGGCCCGAGTCTGAGTCAGAGCTTTCCCCAGATGGTGGGGGAGGGGGCATTTTTTTTACCACCCCTTGCACCCGCACACCACTTTTACCCTGGCAACAAATGATTCCAGGACCGCCGACAAAGCGTCCACAGGTACCGCAGGGGCACTGGTTGCTATCACCGGAATGTCTGAGGAAGAAACACCAGCTTCTGATGCCATGCTGACCCACACACTTGACAGCCACTCAGGGAACAAGTCAAGGTACAAGAAAAGGCCCACCCTCCTAGCTGCCCAGACCGAGGGGTATTCCCAGAGGACTCACCGCCCTGACCCAGGCACTGCTTCAGCGCTGCCGTCCGCTCTAAACTCCTGCACAGTGTGTGCCTGAGGTGTCTCTGAGGTGATATGCCGTTCGCGCCATTCAGAATGACAAACCAGCGCTAGAGATCCAGCCAATGTAAAAATCCCCACAAAGATGGCCGCCGGTTACCTCAGGAAAAAAGAGCGTGAGCTACAAGAAAGTGGCCGACCACTGTATTAGCTATAGAAACAGCGCGGCTACAAGAAAATGGCCGCCAGCTGTATTAGCATTAGGAACAGCGCGGCTTTCTGAGGTAAAACTAAAAATAAAAGGCTGCGAAAATACTGGGCCTCCGAGCAGAGGCCCCCCACAAGGCAGACCACCCACACTAGAGTGGACCCGGACACACCGCGCAGCCCCCAGCCAGGACCCATGAAAAAAAAAAAAGTTCTCCAGGACCAATGGGCCCCTAGGGAGCCAGGTCCTTCTCTTACACTAGGCAGAAAAAAACTGAGCTGCTAAATGCAGGGTGAGGGGTTATGACCAGAAGGACCGCCCCCTGGGCGGGGCTGTTCAGATTTGGTATAATTACATGTTTTTGTATATCTAACATGTCTGCCTAGTCCTCTCCTAATAGACGGAACATAACCCACTTGTCAAGACTAAAGGAGCTGTGTCCGTCCATGGACGAACGAGAAAAATGGTTTTCAATTTTTTTTTTTTTTTTACAATAATGCAATTAGTCATTGCAATATTTTATGTCACACTGTATGTGCGCAGCAGTCTTTCAAACTATTTTTTGGGGGGAAAAATACACTTGATGAATAAAAAAAAAAACTAAACAGTAAAGTTAGCAAAATTTTTATGTATAATGTGAAAGATGAGGTTACGCTGCGAGAATCGTGGTCTTTATGCCAAGCAAAAAATTTGGGATTTTAGCAAGAAACGTGCAGCTATAGTGCATATAAAAACAGTAAGGCTGCATTCACACCTGAGCGTTTTCAGCTCATAAAACGCCTGAAAAACACCCAACAAGCAAAATCACATTCATTTCAATGGCACCTGTTCACATCTGAGCATTTTGTCATCTGAAGCAAAACACCTGAAAAACTCCCTGAGCTCAAAAAAGAACATGAGCTTCTTTGGGGCAGATTACAGGCATTTTTCTGCCTTTTACATTGGTGAACTGAAAACGCGGCAAAAACTAGAGGTCGACCGATATATCAGCCGATATTTGGCCATTTTGGAGAAATCGGCAGATTATTCTCCAAATTAGGTCGATATACCTCGGGCTTTTACACTGGAGTGAATAAAGCAGCTGTTTTAGGGTGAATAGCAGGTGCTATTTTTAACGCTATAGTGCCTGCAAAACGCCCTCAGTGTGAAAAGGGGTCTTAGGGTAAGTTCACACCAGCTTCTGGATTACAACGGATCGGTTGGTGTGTGTTGTGGCCTGGCTAAATTACCACAGTGATTCCACTTTTTTTTTTAAAAACAATCTTTATTGAGATGTCACAGCCAAAGCCGTCTGCTGAAAACTGATCACAGGAGTGCAAAACGATCTGCACTCCTGTGACCAGTTTTCAGCAGACAGCGGGCTGGGGGGGCAGAGCAGAGAGCCAGTGACCGACAGTCACCGGCTCTCTGCTTATGGAGCACTGAGAACCGAGAGATCAGCGGCGTTTGATCACTTAATTCTCAGACTTCGAGCTGGCGGGGAGCTGATGCTGCATCCACCTAGGCAAGTATGGTTAAAAAAAAATGTTTTATTCCTCCACTTAGCCCTTTTTTGAACCTTTAGTTTACTCTAATCAGTCCCATTTAACTCCTCTTTCTCCCTTCAACTAATTTTCCTGTTGATTTTTTTTTTAATTGTATAACTAATAATATTTAAACATTTTTTGTTTTTTTCTTTGTTCATTTAAAGTGGAGTTTCCACCAAAAATACAAAATAGCATTATTGTGCATATAATGGCCTAAAAAAAAAAACATTTGAAAAATATTTTTTCCTCACCTGGAAGTACCTGTTGCTATGCGGTCCCACAAAATCTGCCTTCTGAATCACCTCAGATTCTGACATCATCTCCCTCAGCTCCCTACTGCTCCTGGGAAATGTGTGTCATCATTTCCCAGGATGCAGTGCGCTTCCCCTATGGCTAGATTCACTCGTCAATACAATTCAGGAAGTAAATGCTTGTGGGCTTCACATGCCCACAAGCAAAATTAAAACTTCAGCAAAGATTTTTTTTTAAATCTCTTTATGCAGTAACTCGGCAGACCGGCAGCGGTTTTTAAAATAGTTAGTCATCTTTATTTGTACCACTGTATTGAATGCTGAAATAACATGCTTTTAAAAAATGAAAAATGTGATTGGAACCCCACTTTAACATAAATGTTCAGATTTCCCATTTAAAAAAAGTGCAAAATAATTGCTGAATAAACAAGTCCATAGCAGAAAGTGGAGTGGTTTTAAAAAAAAAAAAAAAAGGCGCACGTATCTATTAAAGCGTGCTGCATGCCAAGAAAGTGAATGTGATTAGAAGTTTGTACTCGAGTACCTGTGCCAGGATAAAACCTCCTGCAAATTACAGGAACCTCAAACATGCAAAAACATAGGGTGTCCACACACATGCCTTTGCCCTCATTACAAAGCCCTTTCACTTTATTACAAAAGAGTGGCAGTACAAACCAGTCAAGCTCCCAATTAGCACAGCAACGTTTCAGACCACATCCAGCCCTTTATCAAGCCATGAGCAAACTGGATGTATCGCCATGCTTTTGGAATAAAGTGAAAGAGCTTTCATTACGGACAAAGGGGTCAATTCACTAAGAGTTAAATAACGGCCAAATAAATGCAGTAGAATAAAGCTTGCGGTAAATCAGTTTTGAAAGTGCAATTCACTAAGAATTTTGTGGTAAATAACAAATGCGGTACTTGTTCAATTTAGCGATAATCACTGCATTATATAATGCAGTAATTTAACGTATTAGGTTGGTTGCTAAACAGCGGACAAGGAAGCCGCATCCTTAACAGTGTATGCTGGGTCGATGATGTCACAAGGGGGCGGGACCACCAGGTTACATCGCTAAAGGTGGCCCCACCCTTACCTATATAAGAACTGTCAAACGGCAGAGCCTGCAGTAGGCGGTCAGCCTTCATAAGCGGGGTAGAGTTTTTGTTTTGTCGGGTCGGCGGTGGGCGTAATGGACATCGGGGGGACACTTTTTATTTTTTAATAAACGGAATTCTCAAAAACTGTCTGTGTTTTTTCTTACTTGTTAATAGTTTTTTGGTGATATAGGTATGGGATACATAATATCCCTACCCTTCACATAGGTGGGGCACAGAATCTGGGGCCCCCCCCCCTTGTTAAAAGGGGGCTTCCAGATTCCGATAAGACCCTTGCCTGCAGACCCCCACAACCACCAGCCAGGGTTGTGGGAATGAGGATCTTGTCCCCAACATGGGGACAAGGTGCTTTGGGAGTTGTTTTTTTTGGCATGGGGTTCCCTAAAAATCCATACCAGACCCGAAGTGTCTCCCCCCCCCCCCCCCATTTTTAATTGTCAGGATTTTTTTTTTACATTGAGCCGTCATCTGTTAAAGAGGAAGTAAACTCTGATGGGTTTTACTACCTCTTTTTTCCCTGCAAAGTAAAAGCATAATGGGCTAGTATGCATCACATACCCATTATGTTGCACTTACCTGCAAATGAAGCCCGCGCTATCCCCACTGGTGGCTGCATCCATCATCGCCCCTCTTCCTTCCTGACCCGCGGACTCCAGCTCTGTGACTGGCTGAAGCCGTGTAACATCACTCACTGCATGCATGCAGGAGCTGCCAGTAATGCTACTTGCAAGTGAAGAAATGGCACGGAGGACCGTTACTTCACAGCACAATGCGCAAATGACATCATCGGCGCACTACAAGGTAAAATTTCTCCTAAACGGCGCACTATTAGGAGATATTTCCACTACCTATAGGTAAGCCTTACCTAAAAAAAAGGTAAAAGTGACAATCGGGTAGAGCTGGGAGATTTTCTCCAAAAAAAAAAAAAAAATCTGCGATGTAAAAAAATAAAAAAACGCGAGTCACAATTCGAATCAAGTTTTTTTTTTTGATGGACACCGCGATGGTCCTGAGGAGCTGCGGGCAGGAGTTTTTAGGCGAGGCCACGGCTTCGGCCTAGTCCGCGGCGTCGCAAACTAGGCCGAAGCCTCGCCTAAAAACTCCTGCCCGCAGTTCCTCAGGACCGGCGCGGTGTTAGTGCCGCGGCTTCGGCCTAGTCCACGGGGTCCGGCCTCGCCTAAAAACTCCTGCCTGCAGCTCCTCGGGACCGGTGCGGTGTCAGCGCCGGTTCTGGTGAAAAAAATAAAAAATCTAACAAAATCAATTTGCTGAAATTTTGAATCGATTTGACCTCTCAACTCAATTCAAGATTTAAATTGATTTTTTCCCCAGCCCTACAATCGGGGCCAGCTATTTGTCAAAAACGTCGTAGGGGTTCCTGGTGGTAAATATTGCATGCTTTTTACTTTCTGGTCCATTTGTGAATTGGAATTAAGAGCTTTTTAAACATTTACCTTTTTTTTTGTGAATTGAACTTTATTTACCGCTAGAGTTGCACGATTCTGGATAAAATGAAAATCACGATTTTTTTGCTTAGCACATTAGCGCAAATTTTAGAATAGTTTATATTTTTAGTCTTTAAATGGTTAAACTGACCTCATTTGCAGACCAAAGTTCATCCCATTGTTACATGAATCGTGGAAATGCTGGATTAAGATCGTGTGGGGGGCTGAATCGAGATTGTGATTTTTTTTTAACGATTAATCGTGCAACTCTATTTACCACATGCGATAATTTATGCAAACGAGTCACGCGACTGTGTTAACGCATGTAGTAAACGTTGGTAAATTGACCACAAAGACCTAGAGCAGGGATATGCAATTAGCGGACCTCCAGCTGTTGCAGAACTGCAAGTCCCATTAGGGACAGCAAGACTGACAGCCACAAGCATGACACCCAGAGGCAGAGGCATGATGGTACTTGTAATTTTGCAACAGCTGGAGGTCCGCTAATTGCACATCTCTGACCTAGAGTATGTGCATATGCACTGTTTTTGCATGGTTATGATTACATGTTTGACACTGACAAGATAGTAAATTAGGACCGAATGTTGGCTCTGTAGCGATTAATGAAAAATTAATAAATTATAAAATTGTACTCAGGTTTGTAGGTGGCATCTGAGATCATATGAGGCAACAACACAAGTGTAATATACAGGGGAGAAGGCCATCCTAAGGTTTATGTACTTGTTGGCCCAGGCAACCCTGCTGTCAGCTCCTTGTGTTCCGTCATTTAATCCCCACAGTGCAGCTCTACCAACACAGACTGTAGGGACAATGTGTTAAATTGTGTCAAAGAATGCAGAAATACCTGGAATTAAACAAAGCCTCAGGATAGCACAACTCTATTACACCCCCACCCCCCAAAAAAAAACAAAAACACACACACATGTATGTATAACAGATACATACATACATACAGAAAAAAGTATATTATATACTTTCTTTTTTGTGGGGGGGTGGGGGTGGGTAATGCTTCCCAATTATATATATATATATATATATATATATATATATATATATATATATATATATATATATATATACACACATACACACACACATACACATACACACACACACACATATATATATGCACACACACACACACACACACACACACACACACACACTCACACACTAATAAAAAACAAAAAAACAGATACGATGAACTATTTGTCATGAGTCCTCTATCATTATATAATAATGACCAATATCCTCACTACAGGAAATATATAAATACTAGTACTCATAGCTTAGCTTAAGGTACAAAATAAAAACAGTAAGGATTCCAGTTGCGACTATAGAGAAATCTTAACCAGAAACAAAAGCCAGCATATTATCTCCTAGCACCCAAAGACAAAGCTGTCACCTTCACACCTTGTCTAGTTCTGCGTTTTTTTATTTTAGCATCTATGTGAATTTACAGATTCTAGTAAGGATCTGTAAAAATAGATAAATAAAAAAAATCAGTCTAACTCCTGCTTAGCCCACAAGTAGCAGATGACAGGATGGCAGATCATGAGAGGACAGGCAGCACAAAGCTTCCGAGATCTGTGACCCCATTGCACACCTAGTCAGCATTAAATTCATGTAAACACCCTGAGAATCATCCTGAAAAGCTGCACACTGACTCTGCTGTGGAATGCCCTTGCCAGAACACAAAGCAAGTATCGGAGGAAATAATATAGGGGCCTCTGCAACCAGATTCCACCTTGTCTACGTAAGGTTATCTGTTCACTATGGACAACACATACTGCTCCGCTTTCCCACAACATTACACATCAATGTAGCCTCATGTGGTTTCATTCATAGACTTTGTCCAAACTGTTATTGTAATTATTTCATATCAACATAATTTGTTATTTCTCAGGCTATGACAAATTACTCCTGAAAGGCTTCCAAAAAGGTGTCATGCACTATCCAGACAGGTGTGCCTGGGAGCAAACCAAACTCAACATCTTTGCCAAGATATGTTACTTAATTGCTTAATGAAGCAATGCCTTCAAATAAAACATTAGACAGTTTTACTGTAGATAATCTCCAATCATCTAGGTTTACACTAGACTTAGGGCTCTTTCACACGGGGCGGATCCGTGCAGATCCGCCCCGTGAAGCTCCGCTTGCTCAGCGGGGATCGCTCCGTTGATCCCCGCTGAGCCGACGGATGACTGGGCGGTCCCCGCACACTGTGCAGGGACCGCCCTGTCAGAGCGCCGCTCTCCCCTATGGGGAATCGGATGACGACGGACCGTAGAGTCTGTTGTCATCCGATCCGCTCCGCCGACGGAAGGAAAAATAGGGTTTTCCTCCGTCACACTTTGGCGGAGCGGAGCGGATGTCAGCGGACATGTCTCCGCTGACATCCGTGCCTCCATAGGGGTGCATGGAGGATCCGTTTCAGGTCCGCCTAAAAAACTGACAGGCGGACCTGAACGGACCTCCGTGTGAAAGGGGCCTTAGGAAAGTGGGACTTTGCCAATTTTCTAAGTGTGGTAGCCCACACAGTCACGAATTGCATGATGGAAAATGCTAAAGGTTTTCCCCCTGATTCTCACCAAGACAGCGAGAGCCGGTTCATACTGGGGCGGCAAGACTTTGGGGGCGACTCAGCAAGGCGATCTCAAGATGACTTCAGAGGCAACTTGCAAAATTACTTCTGTATTGAAGTCAATGCAAGTTGCCCCGAGTCGCCCTCAAAGTCGTACAAGAACCTTGCTCTAAGTCGGAGCGACTTGCGTTGCTCCTATTAGAACGGTCGGTTCCACTGAATAGAGCGGAGCGCGACTTGTCAGGCGGCTGAGTCGCCTGACGAGTCGCCCGTGTGAACCGGCTCTGAGAGTATGCAATCAGAAAGAGGAAAAAAAAAAAAAAAAAATCTGTGTGTTTATAATTATATATATATATATATATATATATATATATATATATATATATATAAAAAAAAGCTTGAAACCATCACTCATCTGTTTTTAGAATCGTTCTTACACCAAGTCATCTATGAAGGGTAAAAAAAAAAAAAAAAAAAAAAAAAAGTTCATGAAGATCATCTACTATCACCCTTCACCTCAATTTCCAGAGGCATTTTACAACATGTACTTCCTATGTATATTTTTGATGTTACTCAATTTAACAATAACTGCAACATTTAAAGCAGCTATTCTTAACCAGGGTTCCATGAAACCATACAGTTCCTTGGTTTCTAGGGGTTCCTGGAGTTGTGACCGATTGACCGCCATCAGACGGTGCCTCCATAATTCTGGGACCAATGCCACTTGCTATAGCAAGCGGCATGACCCAATCATGTTTTATTTTAGCTGTGGCATTCTGGCCACTATGCTAAGGGGGACAACCTCCCCAGAGACCACCAATATAAGGAGGCCTCCTTCCCACAGACCACCAATATGAAGGGGGACAACCTCCCCACAGACCACCAATATGAAGGGGGACAACCTCCCCACAGACCACCAATATAAAGGGGGCATCCTTCCCACAGACCACCAATATAAAGGGGGCATCCTTCCCACAGACCACCAATATAAAGGGGGCATCCTTCCCACAGACCACCAATATAAAGGGGGCATCCTTCCCACAGACCACCAATATAAAGGGGGCATCCTTCCCACAGACCACCAATATAAAGGGGGCATCCTTCCCACAGACCACCAATATAAAGGGGGCATGCTTCCTACTGACCACCAATGTAAGCTGCATTCTACCTACAGACCACCTATGTAGGGGGAATGCTTCCCACTGACTACCAATATAGGGGGCATGCTTCCTACCCAACTATATATACTGTACAAACATAGAATTTGAGCATTGTGAGCCTAGTGCTTGTCCTTGATGAATCAAAGTAGACTTGTACTGAGAAACAGAGACTGCCATTGCTGACTTCCTGAAATGCTATCTGCTTGGCTATCTCTGGCTTCAGGATATCGAGCCAATATAATCAGAACTGCCATCAATCAATCAATGACACACACAGGGAAATAGATTCTGTTTGATAGTCAAGTCACAATGGTAAGTTATTGATCACATCTCTGATTCCATTATGTCATCTCATAATCCGATCATATTTGTGAACAAAGTATCTCAGTGCTGCTTATCGATACATACCAATCTATAATATTCTTCCCTGGCCGATCGGATTTGATCAAACAAATTCAATCTGAATAGATCGATCGGAAGAGACGCTATAGCTATTCCATTGTTCGCAGATTCCTTTCATTTTCAACTGGGTAATAAAATTGAGGCATGTGTGACCACCATTAGGGCTCATTCACAATCTCTCCATTGATCTGCATAGAGCAACGCCGAAGCAATGCAAGGGTACAAAGGAAATAATGATATTCAATGCGCTCTGTTTAGACCACAACCCTGCGCTAAGGTGGGCTGTGTTGCCAAAAAAATATACACATGGGAAACACCGAATCTTAAGCAGGCCATACACGGTCGAATTTCGAACTAATTTTCTTTTCAAAATCAGAAAGTTTTTTTTTTTTTGTGATCCGATGATGCCACCATTGATTTTCGAAATTCGGCCGACCAAACCTTCCTGTTGCCGGGAATATTCTTTTCTCTCCGGGAATATTCTTTTCTTGCACATGCGCATTTTTTTTTCTATTACATTTCTCGCACAATTCTCCCATCATTGATCAGAAAATCGTCCGTTTTTCCAAAAAATTTCCAACATGTCGGATTCCTCAAATTTGATTGCCGCACGAAAATCGGCTGTTGCCCACTAACGGTGCGAAATTCGTACGAAAATTCTTTGATACGATTTTCGAAAGAAAATTCTTTCGAAATTCGAACCGTGTATGGCCGCCTTCAGTCTCATTGAAACGATGAACTGGGTCACTTGTGTCACCAAAATTGCAGCTACACTTTAGGACCGTGTCCCCAAATATACAAAATTATGGCAATCCTAGACGGAGAACTTTCTCCAATCAAGATTCGATTTTACACTCCTAGAACCCAGGAGTACTGTCTATTGTTACCCTACTGGCTCTTCAGACCCGATCATTTTAGAACTTCCAGAACCCCCAGGAATCCCCTTTCCCTCTCCCCATCCTATTCTACCTTTGTCCCTCAACCTCCAATTTTTACAAAGATTTTTAAACATGCGCAAACGCATGAACAGACTATTGTGTAGAATTCATGGATATGCAATTAGCGGACCTCCAGCTGTTGCAAAACTACAAGTCCCATCATGCCTCTGCCTCTGGGTGTCATGCTTGCTGCTGTCAGAGTCTCGCTATGCCTCATGGGACTTGTAGTTTGGCAACAGCTGGAGGTCCGCTAATTGCATATCCCTAGATGCTATCAATGATTACATAGTTGGTGAAGTTGAAAAAAAAAAGACAAGTCCAACCTGACTTGATCTAATATGTGTGCTTGTAAAGCATCCTGTTGCGATTATTCTACTGTGACCTGAATGTTAGCTCCTCTGTTCAATATTGTGTGCCTTATGTTGTAAATGTATGAATAAAAATCTTAAATAAGAAAAATTACACATATACATAAATACAGATCTACATTTTTAGGCCCCAGTCACACCTAGTGTATGTCAAATGTGCGTTTTTTTTGCATGTGATTTTCATGCAATGCACCTAGAATGGCCCATTGGTTTTAATAGTCTGTCCTACATGCAGCAAAGTACAGAGCTACTGGTTCGTGTGGTTTTTACAATGTATCTTGTGATTAGCGCAGCGGAGTGTCAGCTTCCTGGCGGACACGTGGAATTGCAAACACGCCTAAGCTCATCCTTAGTTGCCATGTTCTAGTTTGCGTGTTTTTATTTTTATTTTATTTTTTTACTGTGCACTTTTTACGCATTTCTGTGCACAGCAAATTGTTTGCAGTGCTGTTTACAATGAATAGCACTACAACTGTGACGTGCTTTTCTAGGTGCGTTCCCAGAATGCGCAGATGTGAACGGAGCCTTAAGCAGCGCAACCCACTGCGGAGTACAGATCTAAATGACAGGTCGTTGTGTCACTTCCAGGAAATAAAGTAAACTACGTCCTGAGTTGTAGCAACACACCGCCCCTAAACAACAAAGACCAACCTGTGTGCGTTTTGGTGTCACCAGGTGTCCTCGGGAGGTTTCCTGTTCCAGCAATTGAAGGCTTTAGATCACTGTCAGTCCCGGTGACAACGGTCATCAAGATAGAGAGGTGGGGACACAGGCAGCAATAAGGCCCCATTCGCTCCTGTGCGTTCCAGAATTGTGCAAAAAAAAAAACGCTCATCACGCTTGCGGCGCTATTGTTAAAGGCGGCTAGGAAACGTGCGTTTTATCGCACATTAAAAACGCTCCATTAGCTTCTTTGCTTATTTACATGAACGCGATGTCCTATACTGTTGCGCAAAAATAAAACGTGCAAAAAAAACGCGCATTAGCGCAACGCACCGGTGTGAATGGGGCCATTAAAAACTTGACTGGGGTCTCTAACACTTCCCTGCTTCATCCATAACATAAAACAGACATTATCATAGATATTACAATGATCATTAGGAAGTGGTAATGATTGTAGATTGTCAGCTCCTCAGACTAGAGGATCAGGTGTGAGTCTGAAGGTGGCTCTGCTGTCTGTCCAGCTGGTAATCTCATTCCACCCTCTTCCTTCCTCACTCAGCACCTAACCTCACAGCCATACCACCAGCCGCCTCTGCCATCCTCATTCATTTATCTCTCCCTCCCTCCCCCCATCCTCGTCCGTTCATCATACACCTGCCGCCTCCCTCTCCGCCATCCCGCTGCTTACAACTCCTTGATCAGCACCATGGCCTCCTCCCTTGCACCTCCCGATCTTCTCCTCCGTTACTCCCGGCCCCGAGTGAAGGTTACCGGCCACTTCCTACTCCGCACCGCGCTGGGGGCGGAGCGTTGCTGCAGCAACGGGGTACGTCACGGACGGTACGCGATGAGATCAGGGCGTGTGATACACAAAGCCCCGCCCCCATGGTAAAACATCTGGACGCGATGCCCCATTCCCAGTGCGCTGCCTGTCACCTGCACGGAGTGCGAAGGAAACGGTACTTGCCGCGGACACTAGAGGACCAGCGGCCAGCACATGCTGTCTCCGTTACGGGGGGGCTTTTTACCATGGTGGGCTATTGGATTCAGCTGTGCGGAGTCTCCGAAAAAATGGGGACTTAAGTAGACCTCTGTGAATGAAATCATGGACAGTATTTATGAGGCACCTGTAGCAGAAGAGTGCTTTACCAGAGATGATGTGCAACTCCTAGAAGAAGCTGTATGCCAGTCTGTGTGACAGCTGCTGTCCGGGGACATACCTCATAAAACCTGACTTCTTACTTAGAACCCCCAAAGGTTATATACAGTATGTCACAAAGTGAGTACACCCCTCACATTTCTGTAAATATTTTATTCTACCTTTTCATGTGACAACACTGAGGAAATGACACTTTGCTACAATGTAAAGTAATGAGTGTACGGCTTGTATAACGGTGTAAATTGTCTGTCCCCTCAAAATAACTCAACACACAAACATTAATGTCTAAACTGCTGGCAACAAAAGTGAGTACACCTCTAAGGGAAAATGTCAGAATTGGGCCCAAAGTGTCAATATTTTGTGTGGCCACCATTATTTTCCTGCACTGCCTTAACCCTTCACAGGTTGTCACTGGAGTCCTCTTCCACTCCTCCATGATGACATCACAGAGCTGGTGGATGTTTGAGACCTTGCGTTTCTCCACCTTCCATTTGAGGATGCTCAATAGGGTTTAGGTCTGGAGACATGCTTGGCCAGTCCATCACCTTTACCCTCAGCTTCTTTAGCAAGGCAGTGGTCACCTTGGAGGTGTGTTTGGGGTCGTTATGTTGGATTACTGCCCTGCGGCCCAATCTCCGAAGGGAGGGGCTCATGCTCTGCTTCAGTATGTCACCGTACATGTTGGCATTCATGGTTCCCTCATTGAACTGTAGCTCCCCAGTACCGGCAGCACTCATGCAGCCCCAGACCATGACACTCCCACCACCATGCTTGACTGTAGGCAAGACATACTTGTCTTTGTGCTCCTCACCTAGTTTTCGCCACACACGCTTGACACCATCTGAACCAAATAAGTTTATCTTGGTCTCATCAGACCACAGGACATGGTTCCAGTAATCCGTGTCCTTAGTCTGCTTGTCTTCAGCAAACTGTTTGTGGGCTTTCTTGTGCATCATCTTTAGAAAAGGCTTCCTTCTGGGACGACAGCCATGCAGACCAATTTGATGCAGTGTGCAGCGTATGGTCTGAGCACTGACAGGCTGACCCCCCCCCCCTCCCTCCCCCCACCCCTTCAACCTCTGCAGCACTGCTGGCAGCACTCATATGTCTATTTCCCAAAGACAACCTCTGTATATGACGCTGAGCACGTGCACTCAACTTCTTTGGTCAACCATGGCGTGGCCTGTTCTGAGTGAAACCTGTCCTGTTAAACCGCTGTATGGTCTTGGCCACCGTGCTACAGCTCAGTTTCAGGGTCTTGGCAATCTTCTTATAGCCTAGGCCATCTTTATGTAGATCAACAATTCTTTTTTTCCAATTCTCAGATCTTTGCCATGAGGTGCATTTTTGAACTTCCAGTGACCAGTATGAGAGAGTGAGAGCGATAACACCAAATTTAACACACCTGCTCCCCATTCACACCTGAGACCTTGTAACACTAACGAGTCACACCAGGGAGGGAAAATGGCTAATTGGGCCCAATTTGGACATTTTCACTTAGAGGTGTACTCACTTTTTTTTGCCAGCGGTTTAGACATTATTGGCTGTGTGTTGAGTTATTTTGAGGGGACAGCAAATTTACACTGTCACTACTTTACATTGTAGAAAAGTGTAATTTCTTCAGTGTTGTCACATGAAAAGATATAATAAAATATTTACAAAAATGAAAAATGTGAGGGATGTACTCACTTTTATGAGATACTGTGTGTGTATCTATATATATATATATATATATATATATATATATATATATATATATATAGATACAGGTCCTTCTCAAAAAATTAGCATATTGTGATAAAGTTCATTATTTTCTGTAATGTACTGATAAACATTAGACTTTCATATATTTTTGATTCATTACACACAACTGAAGTAGTTCAAGCCTTTTCTTGTTTTAATATTGATGATTTTGGCATACAGCTCATGAAAACCCAAAAATCCTATCTCAAAAAATTAGCATATTTCATCCGACCAATAAAAGAAAAGTGTTTTTAATACAAAAAAAGTCAACCTTCAAATAATTATGTTCAGTTATGCACTCAATACTTGGTCGGGAATCCTTTTGCAGAAATGACTGCTTCAATGCGGCGTGGCATGGAGGCAACCAGCCTGTGGCACTGCTGAGGTGTTATGGAGGCCCAGGATGCTTCGATAGCGGCCTTAAGCTCATCCAGAGTGTTGGGTCTTGCGTCTCTCAACTTTCTCTTCCCAATATCCCACAGATTCTCTATGGGGTTCAGGTCAGGAGAGTTGGCAGGCCAATTGAGCACAGTAATACCATGGTCAGTAAACCATTTACCAGTGGTTTTGGCACTGTGAGCAGGTGCCAGGTCGTGCTGAAAAATGAAATCTTCATCTCCATAAAGCTTTTCAGCAGATGGAAGCATGAAGTGCTCCAAAATCTCCTGATAGCTAGCTGCATTGACCCTGCCCTTGATAAAACACAGTGGACCAACACCAGCAGCTGACATGGCACCCCAGACCATCACTGACTGTGGGTACTTGACACTGGACTTCAGGCATTTTGGCATTTCCCTCTCCCCAGTCTTCCTCCAGACTCTGGCACCTTGATTTCCGAATGACATGCAAAATTTGCTTTCATCCGAAAAAAGTACTTTGGACCACTGAGCAACAGTCCAGTGCTGCTTCTCTGTAGCCCAGGTCAGGCGCTTCTGCCGCTGTTTCTGGTTCAAAAGTGGCTTGACCTGGGGAATGCGGCACCTGTAGCCCATTTCCTGCACACGCCTGTTCACGGTGGCTCTGGATGTTTCTACTCCAGACTCAGTCCACTGCTTCCGCAGGTCCTCCAAGGTCTGGAATCGGTCCTTCTCCACAATCTTCTTCAGGGTCCGGTCACATCTTCTCGTTGTGCAGCGTTTTCTGCCACACTTTTTCCTTCCCACAGACTTCCCACTGAGGTGCCTTGATACAGAACTCTGGGAACAGCCTATTCGTTCAGAAATTTCTTTCTGTGTCTTACCCTCTTGCTTGAGGGTGTCAATGATGGCCTTCTGGACAGCAGTCAGGTCGGCAGTCTTACCCATGATTGCGGTTTTGAGTAATGAACCAGGCTGGGAGTTTTTAAAAGCCTCAGGAATCTTTTGCAGGTGTTTAGAGTTAATTAGTTGATTCAGATGATTAGGTTAATAGCTCGTTTAGAGAACCTTTTCATGATATGCTAATTTTTTGAGATAGGAATTTTGGGTTGTCATGAGCTGTATGCCAAAATCATCAATATTAAAACAAGAAAAGGCTTGAACTACTTCAGTTGTGTGTAATGAATCTAAAATATATGAAAGTCTAATGTTTATCAGTACATTACAGAAAATAATGAACTTTATCACAATATGCTAATTTTTTGAGAAGGACCTGTACACACACACACACAGCGGGTAAAACAAGCATTGAACACGTTGCAATTTTTCTAGGTACCGTATACAGTATACTCGAGTATAAGCCGAGTTTTTCAGCCCTTTTTTTTGGGCTGAAAATGACCCCCTCGACTTGTACTCGAGTCAGTGTACCTGAGTACATTGCCGCCTGACCTCACCGTGCCCATTGCAGAATCCAATCCGTGTACCCGAGTCTATGACATATTAAGACGGCTGCCGTGCAGTTTTAAAAACTCGCGCTCCTCCTTGTACTGTTCCGTGATAGGCGGAACATTCAGTTTCCCAGAAAACACTGTGTTCAGTGTTCCGCCTATCACGATCACCCTCTCGTTCGTGATAGACGAGAGGGCAATCGTAATAGGCGGAACACTGAACACAGTGTTTTCTGGGAAACCGAGTGTTCCGCCTATCACGGAACAGCACAAGGAGGAGCGCGAGTTTTTAAAACTGCACGGCCGCCGTCTAAATATGTCACGGACTCGGGTACACAGATCGGATTCTGCAATGGGCATGGTGAGGTCAGGCTGCAGAGGTAACGGGGCCTGCAGTAGAAAGAATGTAGGTGAGAGGATGGTCGAGTCGAAGAGCTGCAATGAGCACAGTGAGGTCAGGCTGCAAATGGGCACAGTGAGGTCAGGCTGCAAATGAGCACAGTGAGGTCAGGCTGCAAATAGGAACAGTGAGGTCAGGCTGCAAATAGGCACAGTGAGGTCAGGCTGCAAATGGGCACAGTGAGGTCAGGCTGCAAATGGGCACAGTGAGGTCAGGCTGCAAATGGGCACAGTAAGGTCAGGCTGCAAATGGGCACAGTGAGGTCAGGCTGCAAATGGGCACAGTGAGGTCAGGCTGCAAATAGGCACAGTGAGGTCAGGCTGCAAATGGGCACAGTGAGGTCAGGCTGCAAATGGGCACAGTGTGGTCAGGCTGCAAATGGGCACAGTGAGGTCAGGCTGCAAATGGGCACAGTGAGGTCAGGCTGCAAATGGGCACAGTGAGGTCAGGCTGCAAATGGGCACAGTGAGGTCAGGCTGCAAATAGGCACAGTGAGGTCAGGCTGCAAATGGGCACAGTGAGGTCAGGCTGCAAATGGGCACAGTGAGGTCAGGCTGCAAATAGGCACAGTGAGGTCAGGCTGAAAATGGGCACAGTGAGGTCAGGCTGCAAATGGGTACAGTGAGGTCAGGCTGAAAATGGGCACAGTGAGGTCAGGCTGCAAATAGGCACAGTGAGGTCAGGCTGCAAATGGGCACAGTGAGGTCAGGCTGCAAATGGGCACAGTGAGGTCAGGCTGCAAATGGGCACAGTGAGGTCAGGCTGCAAATGGGCACAGTGAGGTCAGGCTGAAAATGGGCACAGTGAGGTCAGGCTGCAAATAGGCACAGTGAGGTCAGGCTGAAAATGGGCACAGTGAGGTCAGGCTGAAAATGGGCACAGTGAGGTCAGGCTGCAAATAGGCACAGTGAGGTCAGGCTGAAAATGGGCACAGTGAAGCTGCAAATGGGCATTGTTGACCCTCTTTTCCGCTTACAGTAGCTGCTGCATTCTCACCCTAGGCTAATACTCGAGTCAATACGTTTTCCCATATTTTTTTTGGTAAAATTAGGTGCCTCGGCTTATACTCTGGTCAGCTTATACTCAAGTATATACAGTAAATATATTTCTAAAGGTGCTATTGAGATGAAATTCTCACCACATTGTCGATAACAACCTATGCAATCCATACATACAAAGAAACCAAAACAAATAAGTTCAGAAATTAGGCTATGTGTAATAAAATGAAATAACACAGGAAAAAGTATTGAACATGCTAACTGAAATTAATTTAATACTTCGTACAAAATCCTTTGTTGGTAACGACAGCTTCAAGATTCCTCCTGTATGGAGAAACTAGTCGCATGCATTGCTAAGCTGTGATTTTGTCCCATTCTTCCACACAAACAGTCTTTAAATCTTAAAGGTCCCGTGGGCCTTTTCTATGAACTCTGGTCTTTAGTTCTTTCCATAGATTTTCTATCGGATTCAAGTCAGGTGATTGGCTGGGCCATTTTAGCAGCTTTATTTTATTGCTTTGAAACCAATTGAGAGTTTTCTTGGCCTTGTGTTTGGGATCATTGTCCTGCTGAAATGTCCACCCTCATTTCATCTTCATCATCCTGGTAGATAGCAGCAGATTTTTTATCAAGACCGTCTTGTCACATTTTTCCATTCATCCTTCCTACAATGATATGAAGTTTGTCAGTACCGTATGCTGAAAAACAGCCACACACCATGATGTTCCCACCTCCAAACTTCACTGTTGGTATTGGGGTGTTTTTCGGGTGATGTGCAGTGCCATTTGACCTCCAAACATGGTGTGTATTATGGCATCCAAAGACTTCAATTTTGATCTCATCCAGGGTGGATTTAATTTAAATCACGATTTAAATCATGATTTAAATCACTAGTAAAAAGGCTTGATTTAAATCATAATTTTTAAAGAGAAACTGTCATCTCTGTCCCGCAGCAGCTCTGACCTGCTGTTGACTCACCAACAGTCCCATTCACTTTAATGGGACAGCTAGTGATGCGGCAGTGACACAACAATGTGCAGGACGTGGCGGCAGCAGGTGAGTGCATGCCTGCTAACAGGCGCTGCCATGCTGGATCTGAAATGACAGGTGCTCTTTAACCACTTGCCGACCAGCGCACGACTATATACGTTGGCACAATGGCTCGGCTGGGCATATGGGAGTACAGGTATGTCCCCTTTAAAACGCGGGAATTGTGGGCACACGCACCGCCGGTGGTGTGCGCACCTGCCGCAAGCTCCGTGAGTGTGACCGCGGGTCCCGTGGACTCGATGTCTGCCGGGAGTTCCGCGATCGTCTCACGGAGAGGAAGAACGGGGGAAATGCTGATGTAAACAAGCATTTCCCCATTCTTCCTAGTGACAGGACACTGATCACAGCTCCCTGTGATCGGGAACAGTGATCAGTGTCGTGTCACACGTAGCCCATCCCCCCCCCACAGTTAGAACACATCCCTAGGACACACTTGACCCCTTCAGCGCCCCCTACTGGTTAACCCCTTCTCTGCCAGTGTCATTTATACAGTAATCAATGCATTTTTATAGCACTGATCGCTGTATAAATGACAATGGTCCCAAAATGGCGTCAAAAGTGTCCGATAAAAATCGATGATCGCCGCCATTACTATTAAAAAAAATATATTATTAAAAATGCCATAAAACTATCCCCTATTTTGTAAACGCTATGTTTTTTTACCAAAAATATGTAGAAGAATACATATCGGCCTAAACTGAGGAAAATAATATTTTTTTTATATATATTTTTTGGGGATATTTTTTATAGCAAAAAGTTAAAAATATTGCTTTTATTTCCAAATTGTCGCTCTATTTTTGTTTATAGCGCAAAAAATAAAAAAACGCAGAGGTGATGAAATACCTACCAAAAGAAAGCTCTATTTGTGGGGATAAAAAGGACGTCGCACGACCGCGCAATTGTCAGTTAAAGCGACGCTGTGCCGAATCGCAAAAAGTGCTCTGGTCTTTGGGCAGCCAAATCGTCCGGGGCTGAATTGGTTAAATGTAAGGACTTATTCTTGCTGGTAGTTAGAATCTTTTTATTTGCAAACAAAATTAAGGTTTCCTATTTAGAATAATAAGCTGTCAGGTTAGTAAAATAGCGATATCAGAACCAATTTAATCATACAGTTTGAAATGTACATAGATTTGCAAAACAATGGGATAAAGGAATATTCCTGAACTTTGTTTTATCTCATGGTTACTGTGAAATTGTGTGAATGCATCAATGTAGTGCATGTTATCTCCGCTTGCAGAGCTTGGATTCATTGAATGAGTTTACCAAAAATGTAAATATTGCAGATTATACAGCCCCATGCTACATAACTAAGCTCGTTTTCATGCTGAATAAACTAAATTATTATTGTATCTTAAATAGAAAACTATCTTTAGATAGATTTTTTACCCCAAAAGCATTTTAATAAAATAAATTTGATAAAAAAAAAAAAAATCTGATTTAATTAACTACTTCCCTACCAGGCATGAAAACCCCCTTCCTGCCCAAGCCATTTTTCAGCTGTCGGCTCTGTCACACTTTGAATGACAATTGCGCGGTCATGCAACGTGGCTCCCAAACAATATTTGCGTTGTTTTTTCCCCATAAATAGAGCTTTCTTTTGGTGGTATTTGATCACCTCTGCGGTTTTTATTTTTTGCGCTATAAACAAAAGAAGAGCGTCCAGTTTGAAAAAAAACACAATATTTTTTACTTTTTGCTATAATAAATATCCATTTTTTTTTTTTAAATTAAACATTTTCCTCAGTTTAGGCCGATACGTATTCTTCTACATATTTTTGGTAGAAAAAAATCGCAATGAGCGTATATTGATTGGTTTGCGCAAAAGTTATAGCGTCTACAAAATAGGGGATAGATTTATAGCATTTTTTTTTTTTTTACCATTAATGGCGGTGATCTGCGATTTTTATTGTGACTGTGATATTGCGGCGGACACATCGGACACTTTTGACACATTTTTGGGACCATTCACATTTATACAGCGATCCCTTCTATAAAAATGCATTGATTACTGTATAAATGTGACTGGCAGGGAAGGGGTTAACACTAGGGGGCGAGGAAGGGGTTAAATGTGTTTCCTAGATGTGTTCTAACTGTGGGGGGAGGGGACTGACTGGGGGAGGTGACCGATGGTTGTCCCTATGTACAAGGGACACACCATCGGTCTCCTCTCCCTGACAGGATGTGGATCTAGCTCCATTTAAAGGCAGGACGTCATATTACGTCCTGTCAGAACGAGAGAGTCTTCCGCCCACCGTCATTTGACGGTGGGCAGTAGACAAGTGGTTAAATAAAAAAAAAATCTGATTAAATTTGTATTTTTTTTTTTAAATCATTGATTTTTATTCCCCCTGGTCTCATCTGACTAGACTATATTGTCCAGTATTTCACAGGCTTGTCTAAATGTTGTGCAGCAAACTTTAAACAAGCTTTAACATGATTTTTCTTCAGCAATGGAGTCTTGCAGGGTGAGTGTGCATACAGGCCATGGCGGTTGAGTGCATCACTTAGGCCTCATGCCCACGGACGTTTTTACAGCCGCGTTTTTGAGCGTTTTTTACAGCTTAAAAACGCCTGTCCATAGCTTCATGCCCACCTAGGCGTTTTTGAGCTGCAAATAGCATAGACGTTTTTAAGCTGTAAAAAAACCCAGGACCAGTGCGTTCCTCAGCGTCGGCGTTAGGCATAAAAAAAGCGAAGTGTCAAAAAACGTGCAAATACGCAGCGATCGCGTTTTTTTCAAGACATCTTCCAGGACGGCACAATGAGAGATGACTAGTCCACCTGACAGGAAACACAATCAATCAAAGAGGTTAAAACCCCACCCCTCCCTGTGCTCCTCAGTTTTGGATTGTGTTTCCCCACAGCGAAACCGTTTGTTATTTTCTAAAGACCTAAGGCCTGGTGCTGGAGGTCTCCCCCTGGGACCTAGGTCGAACGCTTGGGAAGCCTCTGGACCTAGCAGGATGGGCTCATCCTTCCTGGGGGGTCCCCCTTTGTTTGTAACATGCTCAGGGGGGAAGGAATAGCCTTGAAGAACCCCCCTGAGTTTTCTGAAGCCCTAAGGTGCAGGGTACCTGGAAGCTTCAGGGGCCATATGTTTCCTCTTTTTCCCCCCTACCTGGTTGGGTGTCCACTCCGGAGGGGGGCTGGCGGTTCTCCCGCGGATGCGGTGGTGACCCAGCGGTTAGGCGCTGTTCTGGCTATTGGCGCCGCTCAGGCATGTGCGGCGCCATTTTCCCATGGCCCGGAGGACTCATCGATTTCCTCCTCTAGCGCCCGGAATGACGTCACCGCGTGCCACGCCACTTCCGGTTCCGGTCTACGGCAAGATGGCGACGGCCGGCGTCTTTTCAGCCAGCTTCCGCAATAAAGATCCTAGGAAAAGAGGCGCCCATTCCTCCTGTTTGCTCTACGCGGCACGGTTCGAGCCCGGACGGCGCATGGAGCATGAGGAAAGGCCCAGTGCAGCCAAGGCTACAGAGGAGGCCACAGGAGGTGAGTCCTACCCAGCCAGCAGGGGTTATGATGGGGGAGGTACCCCGACTCTTCCCCCTTTTGCTCTGCACAGGGGCGTTTGGTGCTAATCTTTTCCTGTGCATATTTTTTTCCGCAGGAGGGGACGTCTCTGCCCAGGGGGTTACCAGCCGTCCCTCTAAAACCCCTGCTCGCCTCAAAAGATGTGGCTACTGCAACGATAGGTTGCCTCCAGATTATTCCAGACCTTTTTGCTTTAAATGCATTCAGAAATTGGCTGGAAAAGAAACATCTCAGGTCATGAAAGACTTCCTTTCTGTCCAGACCCAGATGCTGACCACACTTAAGGAATTTCCGTCCTCACTCAGGTCTAGGGAACCAGAGTCTCAGACAAGTGGGGGGGCTCTTCCTCTCAGGAGAGTTCCTTGACTCCCAGGGTGGTTAAAAGGCGTCCAGAGCCTCAAAAATCCTTACCTTCACAGGGTTCGGAGCCGGAGGAGGATTCAGATATCTCTGATCGAGAAGTATCTGATGA
Organism: Rana muscosa; assembly: GCA_029206835.1. NCBI lineage: Eukaryota > Metazoa > Chordata > Amphibia > Anura > Ranidae > Rana > Rana muscosa. The sequence continues at coordinate 192,788,945 of CM055117.1, forward strand.
GGGTCTGGTTGATAGTCAGGCAGAGGAAGAGGAAGAGGGCTCCAGGCCAGGAAGGCACATTTTCTCGGCCGACGATTTGGAGGGCCTCCTTGGGGCGATTTACGCTTCCGAGGAGATCCAGGAGCCTGCAGAACAGGTTTCCGCACAGGATAGAATGTACCGGGGTTTGTTAAAGTCTCAACCCAGAACCTTCCCCGTCCACCAGGCACTGAAGGACATTATCCTTCAAGAGTGGAAAGATCCTGAAAGAAAGCTTCTAAGACCAAAATTGTGGAAGCGTAGGTGTCCCTTTAAGGAGGAAGATGAAGATTGGTTCTTCAAAACACCCAGGTTGGATGCCTCCTTAGCCCAGGTATCCAAACAGTCCAACCTCTCCTTTGAGGATACTGGTAACCTCAAGGATCAGATGGACAGGCGTGCTGAAACCACCTTGCGGAGGGCCTGGGAAGCCAATGCGGCAGCCATGAGCCCGGCACTGGCTTCAGCATGTGTAGCCAGGAATGCGGATTCATGGATTTCCAAATTAACGGACCATGTTTCAGGTACTTCCAAATCCAAGGAAGTCTTGGAGTCGTTGCAACTAATAGGTAGTGCGGTGGCGTACCTAGCAGATGCAGCGGTAGAAACCGTGAGAACCACCGCAAAGACTGGAGCTCTCTTAAATTCTGCAAGAAGAGCTGTATGGGTCAAAACCTGGGATGGTGATAGTGCATCCAAGACCCGTTTATGTGGTCTCCCATTCGAGGGCTCCCTTCTTTTCGGTACAGGACTTGACCAAGCCCTGTCAAGGTCCACCGAAAAGGGCAAGAAATTTCCTACCAAACCTAAAAGGGAAAAAAGGAGGTTTTTTCAAGGCCCCCAGGGTAAGAACCGGTCTTCAGACAAAAGACCTGTCAATACTAGGAGGTGGAGTGCTGGCAAGGACAAACAGAAGGGAGGTATCCTCTTCTCCAGCCAAAAGCCTAATGACAAGAACCCTAAGTGACGTAAGGGTAGGGGGAAGGCTTTCCCAGTTTCTCCCCAGGTGGGAAAGCATAACTCAGAGCCCCCATGTCCTCCGAACTTTAAAAGAGGGCTACAAACTAGAGTTCCTTCACTCCCCTCCCCCGAAGTTTCTGGTAACACATCTACCCAGGGACCCCTTGAAAGCTGCAGGTCTGGTACAAAATGTCTCAGAACTGGAAAGGCAGGGAGTAGTTATCCCGGTACCTACAGAACAACAAGGTATGGGTGTTTATTCCCACATTTTCGTTGTTCCAAAGCCGTCAGGGAAGCATCGGCTTATAATAAACCTGAGACCCTTGAACGCTTGTCTGCGTCGCAAGAGGTTTCGGATGGAGAGCGTGTACACTCTCAGAAAGCTCCTTCTGAGGGGGATGTTCATGGTGACCATAGACCTAAAGGACGCCTATCTACACGTCCCGATATTCCCAGCACATCAGGCGTTCCTCAGGTTTGCAATCACTTCTGCCCAGGGAGTGCAGCATTGGCAGTTTGCTGCGCTTCCTTTCGGACTGTCCTCCAGTCCAAGAGTCTTTACAAAGATCATGGCGGAGGTGATCGCTTACCTGCACCTGCAGGGTATAGCAGTAGTCCCCTACCTCGACGATCTGCTTCTCTACAATCAGAGTCGAGATCTCCTTCTCGTAGACCTGAGCAAGGTCGTGAGCACCTTGGAAGGCCTGGGGTGGATCATCAACAAAGAAAAATCCTCGATGGTCCCAGAGCAGAAGAAAGTCTACTTAGGGTTCCTAGTGGATTCCTTAGAAAGGAAACTTGTTTTACCCCAGGACAAGGTCCAAGGTCTTGTGACAACGGTCAGGTCTATGTTGGAGGCAGAGGAATCCTCCTTCAGAAGCATCATGCGGGTGCTGGGTCTAATGACCTCTTGCATCCCAGCGGTGCCGTGGGCTCAGCTCCACTCCAGACCTCTCCAAAGATTCCTTCTATCCTCTTGGGACGGATCAAGGGAATCTCTAGACTACAGGGTCCCCATCCCAGTTGTGGAAAAGGAATCTCTGAGGTGGTGGCTCCTTCCTCAGAATTTGCTGGTGGGTCGTCTGTGGAGTCAGTCAAACCCTCTCAGGATAACCACAGACGCAAGCGCCTGGGGTTGGGGGGCTCACTTAGGCGAGCTCCGAGCTCAGGGTTCCTGGAACCGAGGTCAGAGGGGCGCCTCCTCAAACCTCCGGGAGTTATTGGCGGTCCAGGAGGCCCTAATGGCCTTCGAGGAGAGAGTCAAGGGCCGAGAGGTCCAGATTCTATCCGACAATGCCACCACAGTGGCATTCCTGAACCATCAGGGAGGCACCAGGTCGCGTACCCTTCTGGCCTTGTCTCTGGAGATCCTGAGCTGGGCAGAGCTCCGGATTCCCTCTATCACAGCGGTTCACATAAAAGGGGTTCACAACGTAGAGGCGGACTATTTAAGTCGCCACCCAATTCTTCAGGGAGAATGGGAGTTGAACTCAGAGGTGTTCGATCTGGTGTGCCAACAGTTCGGCAATCCAGAGATAGACCTCTTCGCCCGCAGGGAAAACAGAAAGCTAGAGAGGTTCTTTTCCCTGACCCGGGAATGGGGCTCAGAGGGAGTGGATGCGCTGGCCCAGGTGTGGAATTTTCATCTGGCCTATGCCTTTCCCCCTCTGGGTCTGATTCCGAGGAAGCTGGACCTCTCAGAAAGCTGTCTCATTTTGGTCACCCCCTGGTGGCCCAAGAGAGCCTGGTTTCCCACTCTGGAGAACTGGTCTGTAGCTCCCCCTCTCCACTTACCAGTTCGGTCAGACCTTCTTCTTCAGGATCCGGTCTTCCACCCAGAGCCCAGCTTCTTCAAACTTACGGCCTGGTGCTTGAAAGGCAGAACCTACGGGAGAAGGGCTGCTCAGAGAGAGTGATCACCACTCTCCTCTCTAGTAGAAAGGAGGTCACCAGGCGGATTTATGCTAAGGTGTGGGGGGCCTTCTCTCGCTGGTGTTTAGAGAAGGAGGTTTCCCAACAGGAAACGTCGGTCATTCTGGAATTTCTCCAGGATGGAGTTGATTTGGGGCTGGCTACCAAGACACTAAGAGTTCAGGTAGCAGCCTTATCTTACTTCCTAACAAAAAACATTGGGGGGTGGGTATATGAAAAGCTCATCCAATGAATAATTTACAGTGGTGCCCGAATGGGAGTAAGGATTTTTGATCGATCTATTAGTGAAATATAGTTATAACCTCCAACTACAGGGGCATATACCGCTTATAGAGCCTCTGAATAAGAAAAAGCATATGCAAAAAACAGGTAGAGAGGGGGGAAAAAACGGATATGGAAAATCCAAAAATCCCCCCCAGACAGTATTCTTCAAAAAGGCTCAGATAATTATAAATACTAAATGTAAGTAAACCGCAAGTTATGAAATGAAGAAAACAATTTAATGAATATACATAATGAATACACACCACATCAAAAACGCCTATAGTAAAATAAGACTAGTCAAAAAAGAAAGAACAGTGAAACAGGGGTGGCCACCCGTACGACCATACACACCACACACATACAACCGCTGCTGATCATGTGCGGAATATCGATATTGAAATAGTCATGAGGACTCATGAGTTTTTGTATATATCTGGTTAATGAACAGTCTTCAATCCGTGCAGATAATTATTGTAATGGAAAAGTTAGCAGGTGATTTTGCTGGATGGCCATAGACCAGCCGATATAATTAAACACTGGATAGTTAGGTAATGAAGGTGAAACATGTAAGCAAGTTAAGCAATTTCTTGCTACACCCTGTGTAGCGTGTAAACGGGTACCTAACCCACCGGACTAACCACCCCTACCAGCCGCCATGATCTGCAAATATGCCGCCTTGACTTGACAATAGCTCTGCGGCGCATCTTTCAATATCGATATTCCGCACATGATCAGCAGCGGTTGTATGTGTGTGGTGTGTATGGTCGTACGGGTGGCCACCCCTGTTTCACTGTTCTTTCTTTTTTGACTAGTCTTATTTTACTATAGGCGTTTTTGATGTGGTGTGTATTCATTATGTATATTCATTAAATTGTTTTCTTCATTTCATAACTTGCGGTTTACTTACATTTAGTATTTATAATTATCTGAGCCTTTTTGAAGAATACTGTCTGGGGGGGATTTTTGGATTTTCCTTATCTTACTTCCTAGACAGAAGATTATCTCTGGACCCTTTGATTAAAAGATTCTTGTCGGCTAGGGATAGAATATCCCCAGTACAGATTTCTAGAGTTCCACCCTGGGATCTCTCCCTGGTTCTAGAACAGCTAACTAAGGCTCCGTTTGAGCCTTTGGACAGTATTTCTGTTAAACTTCTCACAGTTAAGTTTACCTTTCTTCTGGCGATAACGACAGCCAAAAGAGTAGGTGACATGCAGGCTCTGTCAATTAAAGAGCCATTTTTTCGTTTATTTGATGACAGGGTTGTTCTCAGGCAGGACCCCTTGTACCTTCCCAAGGTAGTATCAAAATTTCATAGAACACAGGAAATAATACTCCCTTCTTTTTGTTCCAATCCCCAGAATGAAAGGGAGGCTTCCTTTCATTGTTTGGATGTCAGGCGGTGTCTGCTTTCTTATTTGGATAGAGTTAGCATTTTCAGAAAATCCAGCCACTTATTTATTAATTTTTCTAGTCAGAAAAAGGGCCAACAGGCTTCTAGAGTAACCATAGCTAGGTGGATAAAACAAGCAATCTCCCTAGCTTATGACCAAGCTGCTAAAACAGCCCCGAAGGTTAAGGCACATTCCACTCGGTCTCTGGCGACCTCCTGGGCAGAAAGGGCCAGAGCTTCGGTCGAACAAATCTGCCAAGCTGCGACATGGTCAAGCCAGAACACTTTTTTGAAACATTATAGAGTGGAGTTGCTGTCGCCTCAGGACCTCTCATTTGGTAGGAAGGTCCTGCAAGCGGTCGTCCCACCCTAAGGTAGGCCTGCAAATTACTTGCTTCTCTCTCATTGTGCCGTCCTGGAAGACGTCTTGAGAAAAGTACCAGTTACTTACAGGTAATGGTCTTTCTGGTAAGTCTTCCAGGACGGCAGGCCTACTTCCCACCGCTCTGGTTAAGTATATTAATATATATATAGAGTTGTTGTGGTATGTTGTTTTCACTCTCGTGCACTAGTGTGGAGTACTTTTTCACAAACTGAGGAGCACAGGGAGGGGTGGGGTTTTAACCTCTTTGATTGATTGTGTTTCCTGTCAGGTGGACTAGTCATCTCTCATTGTGCCGTCATGGAAGACTTACCAGAAAGACCATTACCGGTAAGTAACTGGTACTTTTTAGCTCCGACGTTTTTTTTTTTTTTTTTTTAGAAAAAATAAATAAATTATACAATAACATGGACAGGCGTTTTTAAGCTGTAAAAAACGCAGCTGTAAAAACCTCCGTGGGCATAAGGCCTTATTGTTTTTTTTAAACAATTGTACCTGCTAATTCCAGGTCTTTCTGAAGCTCTCCACAAGTAGTCCTTGGCTCCTGGACAACTCTTCTGATAATTATTTTCACTCCTCTGTCAGAAATCTTGTGAGAAGCACCTTGTCATTGCCAGTTTATGGTGAAATTATGTTCTTTCCACTTCGGGATTATGACCCCAACAGTGCTCACTGGAACATTCAGAAGTTTCGAAATCCTTCTGTAACCAATGCCATCAGTATGTTTTGCAATAATAATGTTGCGAAGGTCTTGAGAGAGCTCTTTGCTTTTACCCATCGTGATGTTTCTTGAGTGACACCTTGGTAATGAGACACCTTTTTATAGGCCATCAGTTGAGACTGAACCAGCTGTTATTTATTTGCACTGACAAGGGGCAAGATTGCTTTTTAATTACTGATAGATTTCAGCTGGTGTCTTGGCTCTCCATACCTTTTTTACACCTCTCTTTCTTCATGTGTTCAATGCCTTTTCCATGTGTCATTCTATTTTATTACATCTAACTTAGTGTCTGAACTTATTTTTTTTTGGTTTCTTGGTATGTATGGATTGCATGGGTTGTTACCGACATGTGGTGAACATTTTATTTCAACAGCACCTTTAGAAATACATTTACCTAGAAAAATGGTGACGTGTTCAATACAGTACTGTACTTATTTAACCCGCTGTGTATATATACTGTATATATTGTGACAGAGTGTTGCCCTACCAGGGTCTAAAAAGAGGTTGTGACCCAGAATTCTCAACCGGACGGGTTGAGGGGCCCCAGGGAGCTTTTGACAGGAAGAGGAAACTGGCTTTTCAGTTTCCTCAGTGTTTTCTAAAGATTTTTTTGGGACCTGGAGATTTCAAAGTGATCCAGGTGGGATGAAATCTCCAATCCTGGGTCCAGGTATTTAGATCAGCCAGCATACTAATTGGTCAGGTGTGTGCTGGTCTTTTAGTAACAACCTGACCATTGTTCTGAGCTCCACTCTGGCAGACAGGAAGTCTGGCCCAAGAGTCAGGAGGGCTCCACGGGGAGCCAGTGCAGCAAGAGGCTTTAGTTGGTTGGCGAACAGTCTGTAGGACACAGACAAGGGCCTGGAGTGTAAGGCCAGAGCGGCGGTGCTGCAAGTACAAGCCAGAAAAGGGCTGAATGTTGTTTATGTTGAAGGAGAAGAAATGCTGAAAACCCCTGTGAGGGAAACCCATGTTTATGTTTGCTGAACTTTCTTTTAATAAAAATGGGCAAACAAAGCCCTTAAAAAGAAAAAACAGCAAGTGGCGGTGTCCTTAAAGTTCTACACTTGGGGTGAACCCCTTACAATGTGTGTGTGTGTGTGTGTGTATATATATTATACTGTAGGAGAGGGAGGGGGTTGGAGCTAGATACAAACTATTTGTTTTTGGAGCTGAAGGTCCGCTTTAACAAAATCACACTAACAATAGTAACCCTCTTTGTTATTAACCACATGCCGACCGGGCCATAGCCGAAAGACGGCTACAGCACGGTCAGGTTATTCTGGCAGGGCATCCATGGACGTCCTCCCAGAATCTTGCTCCCGCTGATAGCGGCCGTTTACCACGTGATTGCTCCGTCAAATGACGGAGCGATCACTTGTAAACATGGCATGACGCCGGTTCCTCCCTCCCCTCTCTGTACCGATTGGTACAGTGTGAGAGGAGAGGGGGAGAGATCCTTTGCAGCAGCGCTGTGGGCTGGATCTGTAGTGCCCACAGCGCTGCTCTGTGCCCATTCCAGCCATGCCCATACCCTGCCAATACCCTACCAATACTCTGCCAATACCCTGAAATACTCTGCCAATACTCTGCCATACTCATCCGTCTATCCATACTCTGCAATACTCATCCGTCCATCCATACTCTGCAATACTCATCCGTCCATCCATACTCTGCAATACTCATCCGTCCATACTCAGCCATACCAAGCTATACTCAGCCATACCCACCCAGCCATACTCAGCCATCCACATCCATGGCTCATCCATGCCACATCAGTTCGCATCCATGCCACTACAGTACCTCAAAGTGTAATTAGATAGTCAAATTAGACTTGAAATTTATGCCCCTAGAAGGCCTGCTGGTGCTCCCTGCATGTTGGGCCTCTGTATGTGGCCACGCTGTGTAAAAGTCTCACACATGTGGTATCGCCATACTCAGGAGGAGTAGCAGAATGTATTTTGGGGTGTAATATGTGGTATGCATATGCTGTGTGTGGGAAATAACCTGATAATGACAATTTTGTTAAAAAAAAAGAAAATAAATCTTGATTTTGCAAAGAATTGTGGGAAAAAATCTTCAAAAACCTCACCATGCCTCTTTCTAAATACCTTGGAATGTCTACTTTCCAAAAAGGGGTCATTTGGGGGGTATTTGTACTTTCCTAGCATGTTATGGTCTTCAGGTGTGATCAATTTTCAGAGATTGGCATAGCTTGCTGACTCTATAACTTTCTTACCGACCAAATAATATACACCAATTTTGATTATTTTTACCAAAGATATGTAGCAGTATAAATTTTGGCCAAAATTTATGAAGAAAAATTACAAATTTGCTAAATTTTAACAGAAACAAAGACAATTTTTTTTTTTTTTTTTTTTACAAAATTTTCAGTATTTTTTGATTTATACCGCAAAAAAAAAACAACAACCCAATGGTGATTAAATACCACCAAAAGAAAGCTCTATTTGTGTGAAAAAAGGACAAACATTTTATATGGGTACAGTGTTGCATGACTGAGTGCTTGTCATTCAAAGTGTGAGAGCACCGAAAGCTGAAAATTGGTCTGGTTAGGAAGGGGGTTTAAAGTGGTTGTATACCCTCCCCCGGAACTTACACCTACAGGTAAGCCTGAGATTAAGATTAAGGCTTACCTGTAGGTGTTTGCAATATCTCCTAAACCTACACGGTTTAGGAGATATTTGCCAAAAATAGTACATACATAGTACATAGTACTATAGTACATAGTACACCGATGTGCATGCGCGCCCTAGACAACGGTGCATTCACAGTGAGAATCCCCATTCACAAATCCGACGGCTCCCGCGTGCATGCGAGGAGTGACGTCTTCGCCCCTCTGGCCAATCACAGCGCCGGAGCGGCGCTGTGATTGGCAGGAGCAGCGATACCTGGAAGTAACCTTCCGGGTATCTGTGGAGAGATGGCTGCGGCTGGAGAGGGAGACGAGGACGGCTTTGGGGGTTTCGATCTAAGGTAAGTAATGCATAATGAGCTAGTATGCTAGTCATACTAGCTCATTATGGCTTTGTCTTGCAGGTGTTTTTAAAAAAAAAAAAAAAAAATTCCAGGGTTTACAACCACTATAAGTGCCCAGTGGTCAAGTGGTTAAACATTGTGCACAAGGCTCTAACAATCTGACCCAAAAAAATCCAAATGTATCAAGTGGGTGACTTCCCTGCCTCCTCTGTAGTTACTAAAGGCAGCACTGAGTAATAAAAAGCAGATGAAACCTGGCATCCTTCAACTGGCTGCAAATGGGAATGTATTCTTGTTTGGCACTAGATGGTGCTGTCCATATCCGCACCACTATCTTAAAGCGGAGGTTCAGGCAAAATAACATCCATATACAAGCACACTCCTTAACCACTTAACGACCGCCCACCGCCGATTTACGTCGGCAGAATGGCACGGACAGGCAGAATCACGTAGATCTACGTGATCGCCTTTGTGCAGTTGGGGGGTCCATCCGGACCCCCCTTCACTGCAGTGAGCGGCCGTTAAGTGTTCGGGAGTGATCAGGCATGAGGGGGGGGGCCGCTCGATTCCGCCCCCCCCCTCGCGATCGCTCCCGGCCAATGAAAATGCTTCCTCCGCCATGTGATGTAAACAAGGCTGGAGAAAGTGATGTCATCTCCCTCGCCGCGGTCTTTTCGTTCCCGGCGCCGAGCAGAGAAGAAGCAGGTTAGTGCACCAACAGTCCACTGACACGTAGGTACACATAGGCACACAAATCACCCCCCAGTCACCCCCAGATCACCCCCCAGGTCACCCCAAAGCCCCCAATCACAGTGTCACTGATTGCAGTGATCATTTATTTTACTGATCACTGCATTTAGTGTCATCTGTGATTGTAAAAAGTTGCAGGGCAGTTAGGATTAGGCCCCTTTAGGTCCAGGGTAGCCCCCTAACCCCCCCTAATAAAGGTTTAACCCCTTGATCACCCCCCAGGTAACCCTTTCACCCCCTAACTTCAGCGTCACTAAGCGATTGTTTTTCCGATCGCTGTATTCGTGTCGCTGGTGTTTTAGATAGGCAGTTATTTTTTTTTAGGTTCGCCGCAGGTTTTTATTAGTGTCAGGTACCCCCATATATTATTTTAACCCCCTGATTGCCCCTAGAGTTAACCCTTTCACCAGTGATCGCCGTATAAGCGTCACTGGTGTCACTGGTTAGCCAGTAAGTTATTTAGTTATTTAGGTTACCCGTCAGGTTTTTATATAGTGTCAGGTACCCCCATATTTAACCTAATAAAGGTTTTAACCCCCTGATTGCCCCTAGTTAACCCTTTCACCAGTGATCACCATATAAAGGTTACGGGTGACGCTGGTTGATTAGTTTGCTTTTTATAGCATCAGGGCACCCGCCGTATATAACCCAATAAAGGTTTAACCCCCCTGATCGCCCGGCGGGTGAGATCAATTAGGTTTTAGCGCCAGAGAGGGTCTGCGTCGCCCCAGGCAGTGTTAGGTTAGTGACAGTAACGCTAACACCCACGCGCAAAGCATACACCCCCCTTAGTGGTATAGTATCTGATCAGATCTGATCAGATCTATACTAGCATCCCCAGCGGTTTAGGGTTCCCAAAAACGCAGTGTTAGCGGGATCAGCCCAGATACCTGCTAGCGCCTGCGTTTAGCCCCTCCGCCCAGCCCAGCCCAGCCCAGCCCACCCAAGTGCAGTATCGATCGATCACTGTCACTTACCAAACACAACACACATAACTGCAGCGTTCGCAGTGCTTGGTTTTTGGGGCCCTGTACGCGGCTAGGCTCCCAAAAAATCCCACACATGTGGTATCCCCGTACTCAGGAAAAGCAGCAGAATGTATTTTGGGGTGCAATTCCACATATAACCATGGCATGTGTGAGCAATATATCATTTAGTGACAACTTTTTGTACATTTTTTTCTTCTTTTTGTCATTATTCAATCATTTGGGACAAAAAAAAAAATATTCAATGGGGTCAACATGCCTCTCAGCAAATAGCTTGGGGTGTCTACTTTCCAAAATGGGGTCATTTGGGGGGGTTTGTGCCATCTTGGCATTTTATGGCCTTCAAAACTGTGATAGGTAGTGAGGAGTGAAATCAAAAATTTATGCCCTTAGAAACCTTGAAGGCGGTGCTTGGTTTTTGGGGTCCCGTACGCGGCTAGGCTCCCAAAAAGTCCCACACATGTGGTATCCCCGTACTCAGGAGAAGCAGCAGAATGTATTTTGGGGTGTAATTTCACATATGCCCATGGCATGTGTGAGCAATATATCATTTAGTGACAACTTTGTGCAAAAAAAAAAAAGTTTGTCATATTCCCGCAACTTGTGGCAAAATATAAAATATTCCATGGACTGAACATGCCTCTCAGTAAATAGCTTGGGGTGTCTACTTTCCAAAATGGGGTCATTTGGGGGGGTTTTGTGCTATTTTGGCATTTTATGGCCTTCGAAACTGTGATAGGTAGTGAGGAGTGAAATCAAAAATTTGCGCCCTTAGAAATCCTGAAGGCGGTGCTTGGTTTCCGGGGTCCCGTACGTGGCTAGGCTCCTAAAAAGTCCCACACATGTGGTATCCCCGTACTCAGGAGAAGCAGCAGAATGTATTTTGGGGTGCAATTCCACATATAACCATGGCATGTGTGAGCAATATATCATTCAGTGACAACTTTTTGTAATTTTTTTTTTTTTTTTTTGTCATTATTCAATCACTTGGGACAAAAAAAAAAAATATTCAATGGGCTCAACATGCCTCTCAGCAATTTCCTTGGGGTGTCTACTTTCCAAAATGGGGTCATTTGGGGGGGTTTTGTACTGCCCTGCCATTTTAGCACCTCAAGAAATGAGATAGGCAGTCATAAATTTAAAGCTGTGTAAATTTCAGAAAATGTACCCTAGTTTGTAAACTCTATAACTTTTGCGCAAACCAATAAATATACGCTTATTGACATTTTTTTACTAAAGGCATGTGGCTGAATACATTTTGGCCTAAATGTATGACTAAAATTGAGTTTATTCGATTTTTCTTATAACAAAAATTAGAAAATATCATTTTTTTTCAAAATTTTCGGTCTTTTTCTGTTTATATCGCAAAAAATAAAAATCGCAGAGGCAATCAAATACCATTAAAAGAAAGCTCTATTTGTGGGAAGAAAAGGACGCAAATTTCATTTGGGTACAACATTGCATGTCCGCACAATTTACAGTTAAAGCAGCGCAGTGCCGAATCCCAAAAACAGGCCTGGTCCTAATGGCCCGAAATGGTCCGGGGCTTAAGTGGTTAAAGAACGAACATGTACATTAGCCACTTTTTTTTTTTTATGCCGTACTAATGTCATTTCCAATTTCGTCTTCTGGGTACTCACTCCCGCAGGAGTAGGCGTTTCTATTCACCCGCAATGCAATCTGGGAGTTCGCCCAGATGTGACATGTCCTGCAGAAAAAGTTCCCCGGCGGATAAGGTCCCCCCCCCCTGTACTGCGCATGCGCGGCACGAACCTCAACGGAGTTTCCGAAAGTAGCCGAACATGAAGAGCTGCGAGTCGGCTCTACACAGCGCCTGCGCAGTCAGCTCTACATGACTCCTAGTCATTGCGCAGGCGCCGTGTAGAGCTAACTCGCAGCTCTACATGTTCGGCTACTTTCGGAAACTCCGTTGAGGTTCGTGCCGCGCATGCGCAGTACAGGGGGGGGGGGAACCCTATCCGCCGGGGAACTTTTTCTGCATTACACCGTCCACCACCAGGAAGTCAGTGCTTGTGGGCTTCAAAATGCCCACAAGCAAAATGGAAAATTCAGACGGCTGATTTTAAAAGTGCATCTTTTGCCAGAAAAAAGACAGGGGAGGTTTAAAGTCACCAAACACGTGAGTACTAGTGATGAGCCGAACACCCCCGGGTTCGGTTCGCACCAGAACCCGCAAACGGACCGAAAGTTCGTACGAACATTAGAACCCTATTAAATACAATGGATGCGAACGTTCGAATTCTAAAGTGCTAATTATAACGACTATTATGCATGTTATTGTCCTAAAAAGGGTTTGGGAACCCGGGTTCTGCACCAGGGGACATGTATCAATGCAAAAAAGTTTTAAAAACGGTCGTTTTTCGGGAGCAGTCATTTTAATGATGCATAAAGTGAAAAAAAAAAAGTCAAATATTCCTTTAAATATCGTACCTGGGGGGTGTCTAAAGTATGCCTGTGAAGTGCCACGTGTTTCCCGTGTTTAGAACTGTCCCTGCACAAAATGACACTTCTAAAGGAAAAAAAAGCCATTTAAAACTGCTTGCGGCTTTAATGTAATGTCTGGTCCCGGTAATATGGATGAAAATCTTTAAGAAAAATGGCATAGCTACCCCATGACCCCCCCCCTACCCCAGCCCATTACCAGCCCCTTTGGGTCTTGTATGGATATTAAGGGGAACCCCGCACATAAAATAAAAAAGGCCCTATATACTCTGAACAGCCGTATACAGGCGGTGCATACAAGACAGGGACTGTAGGTTTGTTCTTATGTAGAATCTGTTTGTAATTTTGAACAGGCACATTGTTTAAGTGTAGCTCCAGCCCAAAAATCTATTTTTAAACTTTTTGGAAAACATAGGTAAGGGTTATCACCCCTGTAACATTTGTTTTGCTGTCTGTGCCCCTGTTCAGAACATTTCACCTCACTTTCCGTCCCAATGACAACTGTTTTTGAAATGTGGTGTTTTTCTTGAAACAAGGATTGGTGATAAAGCATCAGTACAGAGGAGACACCTTTCTCCCATATTAATTCTTACAGGAGAGAATTTTCCTTCCTAGGGGTAGATTTCCTCTCACTTCCTGTTGTCTTCTTGCGTTTGCAAGTAGGAGTCGTTTGTAAGTTGGATGTTTGAAAGTAGGGACCTGCCGTATATACTCTGCAGAAATAGGCCCCTTAGTTGTTGGTGTTGGCACAACACTGTAAGCACTCACAGTTACTCTTGGTTGGTGCTGGAACGCCCTGCTGTCAACTATTATATCAGGAATTGTAATTACATATAATTGTTGAACAGTGGTAGTAAAAATTGGGCCTTTGATGGTGGTGCTGGTGCCACAACACTGTAAGCCCTGACAGTTACTCTTGGTGGGTGCAGCAATGGGCCCTGCTGTGAATTATTAGATCAAGAATTGTAATTGCATGCCCCTGTTGAACAGGGGCTGAAAAATTGGGCCTTTCGTGGTGGTGGTGGTGGTGTTGCCACAACACTATAAGCCCTCAGAGTTACTCTTGGTGGGTGCAGGAATGGGCCCTGCTGTGAATTATTAGATCAAGAATTGTAATTACATGCCCCTTTTGAACAGGGGCTGAAAAATTGGGCCTTTCGTGGTGGTGGTGGTGGTGGCGTTGCCACAACACTGTAAGCCCTCAGAGTTACTCTTGGTGGGTGCAGCAATGGGCCCTGCTGTGAATTATTAGATCAAGAATTGTAATTACATGCCCCTGTTGAACAGGGGCTGAAAAATTGGGCCTTAGGCACTGGTGGCACAACACTGCAACCCCTCACAGATACTGTACTTGGAGCACAGCAATGAGCCCTGTTGCAAAGTATTGCTTCAAAAATTGTAATTACACGCCCCTGTTAAACAGGGGCTGAAAAATTGGGCCTTAGGCACTGGTGGCACAACACTGCAACCCCTCACAGATACTGTACTTGGAGCACAGCAATGAGCCCTGTTGCAAAGTATTGCTTCAAAAATTGTAATTACACGCCCCTGTTAAACAGGGGCTGAAAAATTGGGCCTTAGGCACTGGTGGCACAACACTGCAACCCCTCACAGATACTGTACTTGGAGCACAGCAATGAGCCCTGTTGCAAAGTATTGCTTCAAAAATTGTAATTACACGCCCCTGTTAAACAGGGGCTGAAAAATTGGGCGTTAGGCACTGGTGGCGGCACCCATAAACAAAAATGATCTTCCAAGCTATCATCATCAATCGTATCATTGAGGACTCGGAGGAGGAGGATAGCCAGTCAACATAACAGCACAGGCACTCAGCATCAGCATCAGTCTTGAAGGGATGTGACATGTTAAAATCAATTAGTCTGTTATATCAGCATCAGGTGTGTGGTAGCTGGTGGTGATCCAAGACTGGTTCATCTTGATGAAAGTCAGTCGATCAACCGAGTCGGTGGACAGGCGCACCCTGTGATCCGTGACAAATCCTCCAGCAGCACTGAATGTGCGTTCCGAAAGAACGCTGGATGCAGGACAGGCCAGTAGCTCAATTGCATACTGTGCAAGCTCTGGCCAGTGATCCATCCTCAAGACCCAGTAAGCCAGAGGATTTTCGGTGGGGAAGGTGTCCAAGTCTGACCTTGCCCCTAGATATTCCTGCACCATGTTTATCAGACGCTGGCGATGGTTGCTGGAACCGATCATACTTTGGGGCTGCGGACTAAAGAATTGTCTGAACGCATCGGTCAGACGGCCACCTTTCCCACTGCTCCTTCTTTGACTGGCCGAAGCCTCAGCAACTCGTTGTCCAGGACCAGGAGTTTGTAACCTCCCAGTCTCTGGAAACGCGTTGCACAGACCTTTCTGCAAGGCCTCCCGGAGTTGTCTCATCCTCTGCTCCCTCTGCGACGGTAACATAAGGTCCGCAACCTTACCCTTGTACCGTGGATCAAGGAGAGTGGCCAGCCAGTAATGGTCCCTCTCCTTGATCCGAAGAATACGAGGATCCTTCCGCAGACTTTGCAGGATCAGGGAGGCCATGCAGCGTAGGTTAGCTGAGGCATTCGGTCCGGAGTCCTCTGGGTCACTAAGGACGACATGATCCGCAGCCACCTCCTCCCAGCCACGTACAAGTCCACGGGTTTCTTGGGACTGTAAATCATCCCTAAAAGACTGCTGCTGTTGATGCTGCTGAGTGCCAGGCTCCACCTCCATGCTGACACAATCCTCCTCCTCCTCCTCCTCCTCGTCCTCTTCCTGTGCGATGGGTGGGACAGAAGGAACACTGTCTGGGTAAAGGGGGCCTTGAGAGGCAAGGAAGTCCTCCTCTTCCTGCCTCTGTTCTGCCTCAAGTGCCCTGTCCATTATTCCACGCAGCGTGTGCTCCAACAGGTGGACAAGAGGTACAGTGTCACTGATGCATGCACTGTCACTGCTCACCATCCTCGTGGCCTCCTCAAATGGTGCCAGGACAGTGCATGCATCCCTGATCATGCCCCACTGGCGTGGAGAAAAAAAACCAAGCTCCCCTGACCCTGTCCTGGTGCCGTAGTCGCACAGGTACTCATTGATGGCCCTCTGCTGCGTGTGCAGCCGCTGCAGCATGGCCAACGTTGAGTTCCACCTGGTGGGCATGTCACATATAAGGCGGTTCTTGGGCAGGTTCAACTCCTTTTGCAGCTCAGCCAGGCGAGCACTGGCATTATAAGATCTGCGGAAATGCACACAGACTTTCCTGGCCTGCCTCAGGACATCCTGTAAGCCCGGGTACCTGGCCAAGAACCGCTGCACCACCAGGTTAAGGACGTGAGCCACACAGGGCACATGGGTCAGTTGTCCCTGTCGGAGGGCGGAGAGGAGGTTGGTGCCATTGTCGCAAACCACCATTCCTGGCTTAAGCTGGCGTGGCGTCAACCACCTCTCGGCCTGCCCCTGCAGAGCAGACAGGACCTCTGCCCCAGTGTGGCTCCTGTCCCCCAAACACACCAGCGCAAGCACGGCATGGCATATTTTTGCCTGCGTACTTGCGTAGCCCCTTGAACGCCTACGGAGCACCGCTGGTTCAGAGGACAAAGCACAGGAAGAGGCCATGGAGGAAGAAGAAGAGGAGGGGGTGGAGGAGAGAGGTATGTCACAACCAGTAGTAGCATTTTGGAGGCGTGGCGGTGGAACAACCTCCAACACTACTGCACCTTGTCCTGCATCCTTCCCAGCTGCCAAAAGAGTGACCCAATGGGCCGTGAAAGAAAGGTAACGTCCCTGTCCATGCCTGCTGGACCATGAGTCAGCGGTAATATGCACCTTACCGCTGACCGCCCTGTCCAGCGAGGCCAAGACATTGCCTTCCACATGCCGGTAGAGAGCCGGAATAGCCTTCCGTGAGAAAAAGTGGCGTTTGGGAACCTGCCACTGAGGAACCGCACATTGCACAAACTCACGGAAGGGGGCCGAGTCTACCAACTGAAAAGGCAGCAGTTGAAGCGCTAGCAATTTAGCCAAGCTAGCATTCAACTGCTGGGCATGTGGATGGCTGGGAGTGAACTTCTTTCGACGGTCCAGCAGCTGGGGCAGGGAAATTTGCCTGCTAGAATCGGACGTCGGTGTACTGCTAGCAGAGTGGCCGCAAGTACTTGGCTGTGACACACCTAATTCTACACCTTCATTCCTCTCAGTGCATGTTTCAGAGAGGACTGAAGTTATAGTGGGGTTGGAGATCCCAGCTGATGCGGTGCAAGGAGAGGTCCGCTTTGTTCTTTGGTGTGGGTCTTTGAGGTAGGCTTGCCAACGAGCTGCATGGCAGGTCAACATATGTCTGGTCAGGCATGTGGTACCCAAGCGGCTGATGTTTTGGCCACGCGATATACGCTTGAGACATATGTTGCAAACAGCAGCTGTGCGATCTGATGCACTAGCCTCAAAAAAGGCCCACACCAAAGAACTTTTTGAATGACGGGCAGAGGCAGCGCCCTGCACAGGCGGAGCTCTGCGGTGTGATTCCGTCGGTGTACTGCCCTTACGCTGGCCACCAAAGGGCATCCTGCCTCGTTGGAGATGTGCCTCCTCCTCCTCCTCCTCCTCCTCCTCTCTCCTATTAGGCACCCACGTGGAGTCAGTGACCTCATCATCCCCTCCCTCCTCATCACTGGAGCCAATCTGGCAGTATGCTGCAGCTGCTGGAACATGACTGCCAGATTGGTGTCCTTCTTGAGCATCCCCTCTGTCTGCTCTCACGCTACTGCCTTCCTCTAGCTGGGTTTCATCATCAGACCCTTCGAAACGCTGGGCATCCTCCTGGAGCATGTACCCAACACTGTGCTCAAACAGTTCGGGGGACTCCTCAGGAGGAGGACATGGTGGGTCTAGGGAAGGAGTGACTGATGATGAGTCTGACATTGATACCAGGGAAGAGGACGCTTTGGCAGCTGCTTTGCCAGTACCCTGAGCCTGGGTGAGAGAGGATGAGGAGGAGGAGGAGGAGGGCTTGGTCATCCACTCTACCAAGTCTTCGGCATGATGTGGCTCAACATGTCCAGCTGCCGAAAAGAAGGACAAGCGTGTCCCATGGCCATGTGCTGATGACAATGCACCGCGTCCACGACCAGCACTGTTGCCCCCAGACACAGAGCCTGCTTGCCCTCTTTTATTGCCTCCTGACTGTCTGCCTCTCCTTGTTTGCCTTCCAGACATTCTAATGGATGGCCTGCAGGGAGATGGGAAAAAAAGCAATAAGGGCTACCTTCAGGTGTCCTTCTCTGTCCCTTTACTTAAGGATTTCTAAATATGGTTGAGGATGATTGCTTTCGCACAGAATAGCACAATGACAATTTCCCTGACTGTCCAAAAAACAAGGATTTCAAAGATGGTTGATGAGGAATGCTTTAGCACAGTATAGCACAATGAGAATTTCCCTCACTGTCCTTCCCTGTCCCTACAAACAAGGTTTAGCACAGTAAAACACACTGACACTCTCCCTACCTATAGTTTTCTGTCCCTATAATTTTTTTTTTTTTAAAGATGGTTGATGAGGAATGCTTTAGCACAGTATAGCACAATGAGAATTTCCCTCACTGTCCTTCCCTGTCCCTACAAACAAGGTTTAGCACAGTAAAACACACTGACACTCTCCCTACCTATAGTTTTCTGTCCCTATAATTTTTTTTTTTTTAAAGATGGTTGATGAGGAATGCTTTAGCACAGTATAGCACAATGAGAATTTCCCTCACTGTCCTTCCCTGTCCCTACAAACAAGGTTTAGCACAGTAAAACACACTGACACTCTCCCTACCTATAGTTTTCTGTCCCTATAAAAAATGTTTTTTTAAAGATGGTTGATGAGGAATGCTTTAGCACAGTATAGCACAATGAGAATTTCCCTCACTGTCCTTCCCTGTCCCTACAAACAAGGTTTAGCACAGTAAAACACACTGACACTCTCCCTACCTATAGTTTTCTGTCCCTATAATTTTTTTTTTTTTAAAGATGGTTGATGAGGAATGCTTTAGCACAGTATAGCACAATGAGAATTTCCCTCACTGTCCTTCCCTGTCCCTACAAACAAGGTTTAGCACAGTAAAACACACTGACACTCTCCCTACCTATAGTTTTCTGTCCCTATAAAAAAAATTTTTTTAAAGATGGTTGATGAGGAATGCTTTAGCACAGTATAGCACAATGAGAATTTCCCTCACTGTCCTTCCCTGTCCCTACAAACAAGGTTTAGCACAGTAAAACACACTGACACTCTCCCTACCTATAGTTTTCTGTCCCTATAATTTTTTTTTTTTTAAAGATGGTTGATGAGGAATGCTTTAGCACAGTATAGCACAATGAGAATTTCCCTCACTGTCCTTCCCCGTCCCTACAAACAAGGTTTAGCACAGTAAAACACACTGACACTCTCCCTACCTATAGTTTTCTGTCCCTATAAAAAATGTTTTTTAAAGATGGTTGATGAGGAATGCTTTAGCACAGTATAGCACAATGAGAATTTCCCTCACTGTCCTTCCCTGTCCCTACAAACAAGGTTTAGCACAGTAAAACACACTGACACTCTCCCTACCTATAGTTTTCTGTCCCTATAATTTTTTTTTTTTAAAGATGGTTGATGAGGAATGCTTTAGCACAGTATAGCACAATGAGAATTTCCCTCACTGTCCTTCCCTGTCCCTACAAACAAGGTTTAGCACAGTAAAACACACTGACACTCTCCCTACCTATAGTTTTCTGTCCCTATAAAAAATGTTTTTTTAAAGATGGTTGATGAGGAATGCTTTAGCACAGTATAGCACAATGAGAATTTCCCTCACTGTCCTTCCCTGTCCCTACAAACAAGGTTTAGCACAGTAAAACACACTGACACTCTCCCTACCTATAGTTTTCTGTCCCTATAAATTTTTTTTTTTTAAAGATGGTTGATGAGGAATGCTTTAGCACAGTATAGCACAATGAGAATTTCCCTCACTGTCCTTCCCTGTCCCTACAAACAAGGTTTAGCACAGTAAAACACACTGACACTCTCCCTACCTATAGTTTTCTGTCCCTATAAAAAATGTTTTTTTAAAGATGGTTGATGAGGAATGCTTTAGCACAGTATAGCACAATGAGAATTTCCCTCACTGTCCTTCCCTGTCCCTACAAACAAGGTTTAGCACAGTAAAACACACTGACACTCTCCCTACCTATAGTTTTCTGTCCCTATAATTTTTTTTTTTTTAAAGATGGTTGATGAGGAATGCTTTAGCACAGTATAGCACAATGGGAATTTCCCTCACTGTCCTTCCCTGTCCCTACAAACAAGGTTTAGCACAGTAAAACACACTGACACTCTCCCTACCTATAGTTTTCTGTCCCTATAAAAAATGTTTTTTTAAAGATGGTTGATGAGGAATGCTTTAGCACAGTATAGCACAATGAGAATTTCCCTCACTGTCCTTCCCTGTCCCTACAAACAAGGTTTAGCACAGTAAAACACACTGACACTCTCCCTACCTATAGTTTTCTGTCCCTATAAATTTTTTTTTTTTAAAGATGGTTGATGAGGAATGCTTTAGCACAGTATAGCACAATGAGAATTTCCCTCACTGTCCTTCCCTGTCCCTACAAACAAGGTTTAGCACAGTAAAACACACTGACACTCTCCCTACCTATAGTTTTCTGTCCCTATAAAAAATGTTTTTTTAAAGATGGTTGATGAGGAATGCTTTAGCACAGTATAGCACAATGAGAATTTCCCTCACTGTCCTTCCCTGTCCCTACAAACAAGGTTTAGCACAGTAAAACACACTGACACTCTCCCTACCTATAGTTTTCTGTCCCTATAATTTTTTTTTTTTTAAAGATGGTTGATGAGGAATGCTTTAGCACAGTATAGCACAATGGGAATTTCCCTCACTGTCCTTCCCTGTCCCTACAAACAAGGTTTAGCACAGTAAAACACACTGACACTCTCCCTACCTATAGTTTTCTGTCCCTATAAAAAATGTTTTTTTAAAGATGGTTGATGAGGAATGCTTTAGCACAGTATAGCACAATGAGAATTTCCCTCACTGTCCTTCCCTGTCCCTACAAACAAGGTTTAGCACAGTAAAACACACTGACACTCTCCCTACCTATAGTTTTCTGTCCCTATAAAAAATGTTTTTTTAAAGATGGTTGATGAGGAATGCTTTAGCACAGTATAGCACAATGAGAATTTCCCTCACTGTCCTTCCCTGTCCCTACAAACAAGGTTTAGCACAGTAAAACACACTGACACTCTCCCTACCTATAGTTTTCTGTCCCTATATTTTTTTTTTTTTTAAAGATGGTTGATGAGGAATGCTTTAGCACAGTATAGCACAATGAGAATTTCCCTCACTGTCCTTCCCTGTCCCTACAAACAAGGTTTAGCACAGTAAAACACACTGACACTCTCCCTACCTATAGTTTTCTGTCCCTATAATTTTTTTTTTTTTAAAGATGGTTAATGAGGAATGCTTTAGCACAGTATAGCACAATGAGAATTTCCCTCACTGTCCTTCCCTGTCCCTACAAACAAGGTTTAGCACAGTAAAACACACTGACACTCTCCCTACCTATAGTTTTCTGTCCCTATAATTTTTTTTTTTTAAAGATGGTTGATGAGGAATGCTTTAGCACAGTATAGCACAATGAGAATTTCCCTCACTGTCCTTCCCCGTCCCTACAAACAAGGTTTAGCACAGTAAAACACACTGACACTCTCCCTACCTATAGTTTTCTGTCCCTATAAAAAATGTTTTTTAAAGATGGTTGATGAGGAATGCTTTAGCACAGTATAGCACAATGAGAATTTCCCTCACTGTCCTTCCCTGTCCCTACAAACAAGGTTTAGCACAGTAAAACACACTGACACTCTCCCTACCTATAGTTTTCTGTCCCTATAATTTTTTTTTTTTAAAGATGGTTGATGAGGAATGCTTTAGCACAGTATAGCACAATGAGAATTTCCCTCACTGTCCTTCCCTGTCCCTACAAACAAGGTTTAGCACAGTAAAACACACTGACACTCTCCCTACCTATAGTTTTCTGTCCCTATAAAAAATTTTTTTTTTAAAGATGGTTGATGAGGAATGCTTTAGCACAGTATAGCACAATGAGAATTTCCCTCACTGTCCTTCCCTGTCCCTACAAACAAGGTTTAGCACAGTAAAACACACTGACACTCTCCCTACCTATAGTTTTCTGTCCCTATAAAAAATGTTTTTTTAAAGATGGTTGATGAGGAATGCTTTAGCACAGTATAGCACAATGAGAATTTCCCTCACTGTCCTTCCCTGTCCCTACAAACAAGGTTTAGCACAGTAAAACACACTGACACTCTCCCTACCTATAGTTTTCTGTCCCTATAATTTTTTTTTTTTAAAGATGGTTGATGAGGAATGCTTTAGCACAGTATAGCACAATGAGAATTTCCCTCACTGTCCTTCCCTGTCCCTACAAACAAGGTTTAGCACAGTAAAACACACTGACACTCTCCCTACCTATAGTTTTCTGTCCCTATAATTTTTTTTTTTTTAAAGATGGTTGATGAGGAATGCTTTAGCACAGTATAGCACAATGAGAATTTCCCTCACTGTCCTTCCCTGTCCCTACAAACAAGGTTTAGCACAGTAAAACACACTGACACTCTCCCTACCTATAGTTTTCTGTCCCTATAATTTTTTTTTTTTTAAAGATGGTTGATGAGGAATGCTTTAGCACAGTATAGCACAATGAGAATTTCCCTCACTGTCCTTCCCTGTCCCTACAAACAAGGTTTAGCACAGTAAAACACACTGACACTCTCCCTACCTATAGTTTTCTGTCCCTATAATTTTTTTTTTTTAAAGATGGTTGATGAGGAATGCTTTAGCACAGTATAGCAAAATGAGAATTTCCCTCACTGTCCTTCCCCGTCCCTACAAACAAGGTTTAGCACAGTAAAACACACTGACACTCTCCCTACCTATAGTTTTCTGTCCCTATAAAAAATGTTTTTTAAAGATGGTTGATGAGGAATGCTTTAGCACAGTATAGCACAATGAGAATTTCCCTCACTGTCCTTCCCTGTCCCTACAAACAAGGTTTAGCACAGTAAAACACACTGACACTCTCCCTACCTATAGTTTTCTGTCCCTATAATTTTTTTTTTTTAAAGATGGTTGATGAGGAATGCTTTAGCACAGTATAGCACAATGAGAATTTCCCTCACTGTCCTTCCCTGTCCCTACAAACAAGGTTTAGCACAGTAAAACACACTGACACTCTCCCTACCTATAGTTTTCTGTCCCTATAAAAAATTTTTTTTTTAAAGATGGTTGATGAGGAATGCTTTAGCACAGTATAGCACAATGAGAATTTCCCTCACTGTCCTTCCCTGTCCCTACAAACAAGGTTTAGCACAGTAAAACACACTGACACTCTCCCTACCTATAGTTTTCTGTCCCTATAAAAAATGTTTTTTTAAAGATGGTTGATGAGGAATGCTTTAGCACAGTATAGCACAATGAGAATTTCCCTCACTGTCCTTCCCTGTCCCTACAAACAAGGTTTAGCACAGTAAAACACACTGACACTCTCCCTACCTATAGTTTTCTGTCCCTATAATTTTTTTTTTTAAAGATGGTTGATGAGGAATGCTTTAGCACAGTATAGCACAATGAGAATTTCCCTCACTGTCCTTCCCTGTCCCTACAAACAAGGTTTAGCACAGTAAAACACACTGACACTCTCCCTACCTATAGTTTTCTGTCCCTATAATTTTTTTTTTTTTAAAGATGGTTGATGAGGAATGCTTTAGCACAGTATAGCACAATTAGAATATCCCTCACTGTCCTTCCCTGTCCCTACAAACAAGGTTTAGCACAGTAAAACACACTGACACTCTCCCTACCTATAGTTTTCTGTCCCTATAATTTTTTTTTTTTTAAAGATGGTTGATGAGGAATGCTTTAGCACAGTATAGCACAATGAGAATTTCCCTCACTGTCCTTCCCTGTCCCTACAAACAAGGTTTAGCACAGTAAAACACACTGACACTCTCCCTACCTATAGTTTTCTGTCCCTATAATTTTTTTTTTTTTAAAGATGGTTGATGAGGAATGCTTTAGCACAGTATAGCACAATGAGAATTTCCCTCACTGTCCTTCCCCGTCCCTACAAACAAGGTTTAGCACAGTAAAACACACTGACACTCTCCCTACCTATAGTTTTCTGTCCCTATAAAAAATGTTTTTTTAAAGATGGTTGATGAGGAATGCTTTAGCACAGTATAGCACAATGAGAATTTCCCTCACTGTCCTTCCCTGTCCCTACAAACAAGGTTTAGCACAGTAAAACACACTGACACTCTCCCTACTGTGAGGGGGTTAACTCGGTAGCGGGTGTGTGTGACCCCCTGGTTGGGCTCCCCACACAAAAACAGGGCCAGCAGACGGAGGTTGTGGTTTTCAAAATCAAAAGGTGCGGTTTATTTCTCTATGTACAGTGACAAAAACACAGCAAAGCCAAAAAGAAACATAAACAAAATAAATCCTGGTCAGCTTGACCTCTGACTAAACATGCAGGTTTCCTAACTAACAACTGGGATCAGCCTGGTGCTGTCCTAGTCCCTAAGTCCCTGGTTTAGTCAATGTCCAAACAAAATAGCCACACAGGCTTTGTCTCACCGCACAGGGGTTCACTCTCCCTAGACAGTCCACACAGGTCTGGTTCCAGGCATGAGCAAACACCTAATGAATCTGGGAGTAATATATCTACCCCCCTGGATGCAACCAGGTGACTTTACCTTCCTGCTGTCACATACCCCCCCCTCTTGTTTTAACCTTGGGGTTGGAACACCAGCAATCAGGCATTCATGTACTCGAGACAAAGCATCCACATTCCCCATTTGAACGCCTGGGCGATGCTTTACTGTGAAGTTGAATTCCTGTAGGGCCAGGAACCACCTATTCACTCTTCTATTTGTCTCCTTGTTTTGAGCCATCCACTTTAACGGAGCGTGATCCGTAACCATGTCAAAGTGCCTACCTAGCAGATAGTACCGAAGGGAATCTAGAGCCCACTTCACCGCTAAACACTCCTTTTCAACCGTGGCGTAATTTACCTCATGGGACTTCAACTTCCTGCTGAGGTAAATGACTGGGTGCTCTTCCCCGTTCCAGACCTGGGACAATACTGCTCCTAACCCCACATCTGACGCATCACTTTGTACGACAAAGTCTTTAGAGAAGTCGGGTGAGTACAACACTGGCTGGCTACATAAGGCTTGTTTCAAGAATTGGAATGCTGCCTCAGCCTCGGGGGTCCATTTAATCATGCCCGACCCTTTCCCTTTCGTCAGGTTGGTTAGGGGCACAGCCTTAGAAGCAAAGTGGGGAATGAAGCGCCGATAATAACCCGCGATTCCCAGAAAGGCCCGTACCTGCTTCTTGCTGTTGGGACGTGGCCAACTCTGGATGGCCTCGACCTTGTTGAGTTGGGGTTTTATCACTCCCCTGCCAATGGTGTACCCAAGATATTTGGCCTCCTCCTGCCCAATGGTACACTTCTTGGGGTTAGCCGTAAACCCCGCTTCCCGGATAGAGTCTAGGACTGCTTGCACTTTTGGCAGATGTGAGGCCCAATCTGTGCTATGGACAATTACTTCATCCAGGTAAGCCGCAGCATACTTCCGATGGGGCCTCAGTATCTGGTCCATTTTCCGCTGGAATGTGGCCGGCGCATTCTGTAACCCGAACGGCATTCTCTTATATTGGAACGCCCCGTCTGGGGTTACAAATGCGGTTTTCTCTTTGGCCGACTTGGCCAGGGGAATTTGCCAATACCCTTTTGTGAGGTCAAGAGTCGTCATGTATCGGGCTGTTCCCAGCCGGTCGATCAACTCATCTATACGTGGCATGGGGTAGGTGTCAAATTTTGTAACTTTGTTCAACTGACGAAAATCGTTACAAAATCGCCAGCTCCCATCCGGTTTAGGCACCAACACAATGGGACTAGACCAATCACTTTGGGACTCCTCTATCACCCCTAAGTTCAGCATTTTCTGTACTTCCTCCCGTATTGCCTCCCGTCGGGCCTCTGGAATCCGATAGGGTTTTAACTTCACCCTTTCACCGGGCGGGGTAATAATATCATGCTCTACCCCAGATGTTTGTCCCGGCAGCTCAGAGAACACCTCCTTGTTGCGAAGCACAAACTCCTTAACCTCCTGTTGTTGGGGTTGTGACAAGGTGGCTGCTATTCCAACCTCCGGAATCACGCAACCAGTTGGAGCTGGTGACCAAGTTTCTGCGACTAGGGACTCTCTATCCCTCCAGGCTTTCAACAGATTAACGTGATATATCTGTTCGGGCTTTCGCCTTCCTGGTTGTCTGACCTTGTAATTCACTTCGCTCACTTTTTCCATTATCTCGTAGGGGCCTTGCCATTTGGCAAGGAATTTACTTTCAACCGTAGGGACAAGTACCAATATCCTATCCCCCGGGGAAAAGGTACGGGTCTTGGCTCCACGGTTGTACACTCTCTGCTGTGCCAACTGCACTTGGGCCAAATGTTCCTTCACGATGGGCATTACCTGTGCAATTCGATCTTGCATCAGGGCGACATGCTCAATCACACTCCTGTGGGGAGAACTCTCACTTTCCCAAGTTTCCTTGGCAATATCCAACAGCCCTCTTGGGTGTCTCCCATACAGTAACTCAAAAGGGGAGAATCCCATAGAGGATTGGGGCACCTCCCTAATAGCAAACATCAAATAAGGAAGTAGACAGTCCCAATCCTTTCCATCTCTATCCACCACTTTCTTCAACATTTGTTTTAGGGTTTTGTTGAATCTTTCAACCAGCCCATCGGTTTGGGGGTGATACACGGATGTACGCAATTGCGTCACTTTGAACAATTTACACAGCTCTTTCATAACCCGGGACATAAAGGGTGTACCTTGGTCCGTAAGCAGTTCTTTACAAATACCCACCCGGCTAAAAACAAGAGATAGCTCTTTGGCTATGGTTTTGGCCGAGGTATTTCTGAGAGGGATCGCTTCTGGATAACGGGTGGCATAGTCCATTATAACCAATATGTACTGGTGCCCCCTAGCGGACTTGATTATAGGACCAAATCCATTGCGATTCTCTCAAACGGGACCTCAATGATGGGTAGAGGGACCAGCAGGCTACGGAAATGTGGCATCGGGGCCGACCTCTGACACACAGGGCAGGAGGAACAATAATTTTCTATGTCCTTCATCACCCCAGGCCAATAGAATCTCTGTAATACCCTCTCTCGGGTTTTCTCTGTCCCCAGATGACCTCCAAGAATGTGCCCATGGGCCAACTCCAACACCAACTTCCTGTAAGGTTTGGGCACCACAAGCTGCTCAACGGTTTCTTCTGCCCTTTTTGCCACCCGATACAGTAGGTCCTTCTCTATGCTGAAGTATGGGTAAGTGCAGGTATTATCTGGGTTCACTAACTCGCCATCTATTTCCACTACGTTTTCCCGTGCCTTTATTAGGGCGGGGTCTTTTAACTGTTCTGTGGCAAAATTTTCCCTGTGAACCTCCAGATCAGAAAACTCCACAGACGGTAGGTTTTCGTCTGAGGAGGTGGGCTCCTCTCCAGTTTCTTGAGTCTCCCCTGCCAATACTGACAAGGGAAATTCTGGAGAGTCCTCACCACTCTCAGAGGAGTTCTGGCTATCACATTCCTGGTACATAGGGGCACCAGTGGGGGGCTCAGGATCATCCCACAGTTCCCAGAACTTCGGAAAATCCCTTCCCACAATGGCATCATGCGGTAATTGAGATACTAACCCCACTGGATGAGAGAGGGTACCTTTGGGGGTCTCGAAACACACTGTAGTCACTGGATACTCTCGGGTGTCCCCATGCACACAAATAACAGCTACCTTGCTATTCCCAGAGACCTCTGTTTTAACTAATTCAGCCTTTATCAGGGTCACAAGGCTACCTGAATCCAGCAATACCACAACATTTCTACCATTAATACACATTTTGCATAAATGTTTCTCAGTTCCCCGAATGGCAGTGCATGCGACTGTCGCACACAGCGACTGACGTCGGTCCGTCAGAAAGTCACATTGCATGGGTTCCTCCACAACCGGGCAATTTGCTGCAATATGTCCCGCTTGCCGGCAGCGGTAACAAACAATCCTTTTGGCTGCCTCTTGAGCCCCTGACTTCCCAGGCTGTTCTCGCCAAACTTTGGGTAGAGCTCCCACCCTCTCACTCTCTCCACCCTCACCCCTTGGAATCCTCTTATCCGCCCCTGGGGATGGTCTGGTCTTAGGGTGGAAAGTCCGAGAGTCTCTGGAAGAGGCCGTCAGGTTCTCTGTAGCCAAGTATTTCTCTACACGATCTACAAGACCACCGGCCGTCTCTGGGTCTCCATGGCTTACCCACTTTTGGATGGCAGTAGGAAGAGCTCTCAAAAACCGATCCATTACAACACGTTCCACAATCTCTGGTGCGGACAAAGTCTCTGGCTGTAGCCACTTCCTGCTCAGGTGAATGAGATCATACATTTGAGACCTGGGGGGTTTTCCAAGCTGGAAAGTCCAGTTATGCACACGCTGAGCCCGGACAGCCAGGGTGACACCCAGCCTTGCCAATATTTCAGCTTTTAGTATCACATAGTCTTTTGCTTGGTCAGGCTCTAGGTCATAGTAAGCCTTCTGCGATTCACCAGTTAACAGAGGAGCCACCAGTCCAGCCCACTGCTCCTCAGGCCACTTTTCTCTTTCAGCAGTCCTTTCAAATGTGGTCAAAAATACCTCTGGATCATCCTCTCCAGTCATTTTTGTCAATAAACGACTCACCCCAAAGGACGCGGTATTAGTGGGACGGCTTTCCTCACTGGTCTGCGGACGTTGCTGCACTACTGCTTCCATTTGTTGTAGTCTCTGCTCTTGCTTCTGTAACAGGTCTATGAAACGGGCCTCAGATTGCTGCTGGGCTTGTTGCTGAGCTTCCAGACTCTGTTGGTGAGCTTGCTGCTGGGCTGCAAGGCTCCTTTGCAAACCTGCATTTGTCTGCTGTTGATTGGCATTTGCTAGAGCCAGCTGTTTCAGTATCTCCTCCATGCTGGCTTAAAAAAACTGCCACTGGTTCTCCACCAACTGTGAGGGGGTTAACTCGGTAGCGGGTGTGTGTGACCCCCTGGTTGGGCTCCCCACACAAAATCAGGGCCAGCAGACGGAGGTTGTGGTTTTCAAAATCAAAAGGTGCGGTTTATTTCTCTATGTACAGTGACAAAAACACAGCAAAGCCAAAAAGAAACATAAACAAAATAAATCCTGGTCAGCTTGACCTCTGACTAAACATGCAGGTTTCCTAACTAACAACTGGGATCAGCCTGGTGCTGTCCTAGTCCCTAAGTCCATGGTTTAGTCAATGTCCAAACAAAATAGCCACACAGGCTTTGTCTCACCGCACAGGGGTTCACTCTCCCTAGACAGTCCACACAGGTCTGGTTCCAGGCATGAGCAAACACCTAATGAATCTGGGAGTAATATATCTACCCCCCTGGATGCAACCAGGTGACTTTACCTTCCTGCTGTCACACTACCTATAGTTTTCTGTCCCTATAAAAAATGTTTTTTTAAAGAAGGTTGATGAGGAATGCTTTAGCACAGTATAGCACAATGAGAATTTCCCTCACTGTCCTTCCCTGTCCCTACAAACAAGGTTTAGCACAGTAAAACACACTGACACTCTCCCTACCTATAGTTTTCTGTCCCTATAAAAAATGTTTTTTTAAAGATGGTTGATGAGGAATGCTTTAGCACAGTATAGCACAATGAGAATTTCCCTCACTGTCCTTCCCTGTCCCTACAAACAAGGTTTAGCACAGTAAAACACACTGACACTCTCCCTACCTATAGTTTTCTGTCCCTATAAAAAATTTTTTTTTTAAAGATGGTTGATGAGGAATGCTTTAGCACAGTATAGCACAATGAGAATTTCCCTCACTGTCCTTCCCTGTCCCTACAAACAAGGTTTAGCACAGTAAAACACACTGACACTCTCCCTACCTATAGTTTTCTGTCCCTATAAATTTTTTTTTTAAAGATGGTTGATGAGGAATGCTTTAGCACAGTATAGCACAATGAGAATTTCCCTCACTGTCCTTCCCTGTCCCTACAAACAAGGTTTAGCACAGTAAAACACACTGACACTCTCCCTACCTATAGTTTTCTGTCCCTATAAAAATTTTTTTTTAAAGATGGTTGATGAGGAATGCTTTAGCACAGTATAGCACAATGAGAATTTCCCTCACTGTCCTTCCCTGTCCCTACAAACAAGGTTTGGCACAGTAAAACACACTGACACTCTCCCTACCTATAGTTTTCCGTCCCTATAATTTTTTTTTTTTAAAGATGGTTGATGAGGAATGCTTTAGCACAGTATAGCACAATGAGAATTTCCCTCACTGTCCTTCCCTGTCCCTACAAACAAGGTTTAGCACAGTAAAACACACTGACACTCTCCCTACCTATAGTTTTCTGTCCCTATAAAATTTTTTTTTTAAAGATGGTTGATGAGGAATGCTTTAGCACAGTATAGCACAATGAGAATTTCCCTCACTGTCCTTCCCTGTCCCTACAAACAAGGTTTAGCACAGTAAAACAGACTGACACTCTCCCTACCTATCCTTCTCTTTCCCTAAACTAAAGGAATCCAGGTTAAGCAAGAAAAAAAAATGTCACTGTCCCTGCCTATGCTTCTCTTTCCCTGCTCCGGAACACACTACACTAGGCCGCCGTGCTGGCGGCCTTTTATAGTGTGGGGCGTGTACTAAACACCCTCAGCAATAATTGGCCACAGGCATCCTGCCTGTGGCCAATCATTGCTCTCCTCGCTGCCGGCGCTGTGATTGGCCAAGCATGCGGGGTCACAGTGCATGCTTGGCCAATCACAGCGCCTGGATGACACTGCGATGGCGTAGTGCATTGTGGGCCGCGAATTAGGCGCGAACGGCCCAAATCGTTCGTTGTTCGGCGAACGATCGAACAGCCGATGTTCGAGTCGAACGTATGTTCGACTCGAACACTGAGCTCATCCCTAGTGAGTACAAATTGGTGATCTAAAAATACTTTGCATGCAAGCGGAAAAAAAAAAAAAAAAAATGCCGCGGAACCTCCGCTTTAAAGTGGAGGTAAACCTGAAGAGTTAATCCAGGTTTTGAGCAATCCTCTTGTCCTTTTTAGTAAGATAAAAAACCACACACAGTCGCCACTTCCCCCACTGCTGTGACTGACATCTGATTTCTTTATCTCATGAACAGCATGAGAGCAGAGAGTGTGTTACGATTCCAGCTTCACATCCCTCCTCCTTTTTTTCTCCAGCTCTCCCAGGATTGGCTGCTCCACACCAAGTCATGTGGTGCCTTTCCTGAGTTTTGACTGGATGTAACTCATCATGGGGCATAATCAGTGTGACTAAAGAGTAGGAGAATGCAGTGGTGACATCATGATTCTGCCCACCGAGCTCGACCCACCCACTGATTCCAGAGTTTTGCGGGGCTCCTACAGCTGAAGGGGGGTGACATTTGCAAGGTAGGGATACATGCACATACCTCCCAACATTTTGAGATGGGAATGAGGGACACCTACTAGCAAATGTATGTAGGCATAAGACACGCCCCCTGCCACACCCCCTTAAAGGAGAATTAACCAAAAAAAGGTTAATTAAATCCACAAGGGCTTTTTTTACCACTAAAATTCCTTTATATTGGCAACCACACACTTTCCAATCTGATTGTACGATCTACCCACAAATATGCAAGCGGAAAGACTTGCCTAATATAAATTGAGTGGCTAGTTGATGTAAATCCTCATAGTACATTGTTTTGGTGAATCTAAAGTTGATTGGTCACATTCTAACATGTATAGTGAACTTTAGAGACATCAGGATGCCTGAAACCACTAAACTCCTTTTTTTTTCTCCTCCTCCCAATTTTTGGATTAGGCGAGCTGATTTGCAACTATTTCATCCTTAGAACTCAGAATTGAATCAACATATTTACTCATATTGACAGCATGTACAATGAGTGTATATTACTGTTTGAATCTGAAGTTCAACTTTGAGAATACTATATTAGATATTTGAAACGAGCTTCCAGCGCCACCTGCTGGCTGGAAAAAATAAAATATTTATATGCACCTAGTTATTTTTACCTTACTAAAAAAAAAATTACATGTTTATATTTTATTCCTGAACGTGATTGGCTCATAATTTAGGCAATCACATTTTTTGGGGGGGTACACAGTGAACTGAAAAGGCTACTTTATCACAATACATGCTAAAGTCCAATAAAAAACGTATTTTAACATGCATGTATTACTGAACTGTAACAGGCTACATAGACATGAATATGCCCACCAAGTATGCTTTACACATGCAACTGTAAGGGATCTATTCATAAAATACTGTTTTACAAAAATGACAAGCATTCACCCATTTGTGACAAATTGTGACCGTATTTTGCTATTACAGTCCATCTAGTGGCCAAAGTGAGTAATTTTTCCTAAAATACCTCAATCAGAAAACATACCAGATTATGGTCACTAGATAGAGATGACAATCATAGCAAATCACTGTATTAGGCTCGGTTCACACCGTCGCCGCATGCGGCTCACAGCAGGGGTCCGGTGCGTGCTGGTTCACCATTTCAGGTCCGATTTCAGCCCGAATTTTGGGCTGAAATCGAACCTGAAACACACCAAAAAAGGTACGCATTTTTCCGGCATACCGCACCGGACCCGCTGCGGAGATATGTGAACCGGCCAGTCACATTCTCCTGCTATGCGAATTGAATGGGGGGAAACGCGCATTCAATTCGCATAGGTGTGAACCCAGCCTTAAGGAAAGTTCGGTCAGAATTTATCACAGCTATGCAAATGCTTGTGACATTCGTCCAACTTTTTTTTATAAATAGACCCCTAGGTTTCTATCTGCATGCTTAAAGTGATACTAAAACACACACTGTTTAATTTATATTATTCTTTTTCTTTCTGATGGCACTGTAATTATTTGAATAATAAAAAAAAAACATTTAAGTACCTTTCTCCTAATCGATATACAGCTGTCATATGATCCAGCTTTTTCTCAGACAGTCTACAGAGTAACAGTGGCAGGAGGGGCTTCTAGTCCTCTGCTACTGGTCACATGTTAAAAAAAAAACAGCCTATGGAATACAGAGTAAAAATAAATAAATATTGTTGTTAAACTGTTTTAAATTGTCATATAAATATATGTTTGTAATCAAATCTTTTTATTTTTGGCAATAAGATGGTGTGCACGGATTTCTGCCAGTCACAGGGAGTGTCAGGCCCCTCCAGCCTGTGTCTTAGAATGACAGGGAGGTGAAGCCTCTATCAATCAAGATGTAATATCTCACTGCTTTTGTTTTAGCTGGTTAATAGGCATGGAGGAGGAGGGAGGGAATGGGCTGCCATTTACCACTGTGTATACACTCACAAGTGACTCTATAGTCACATGGGCTGCTCATGTGTGATAGGGAGAAAATGTTCAGCATAGAAACACCCATGACTAAGTCACGTGCCGATGACGCAACGTGTAGGGGGAGGAGCCTAGTGACGCTTCCAGCAGCCTGAGGAGGATTACATCCCACTGAGCTGAGCACAAGCGCTGTTTTGTTTTTCCTTGGGTTATGTGAGTACAGCCGCAGCTGTTGTGAAATGCATGGTGTGTCAAACACTGCGCAATGATATTCTTCTGCTTTGTACCCCTTATATGTGGATACTGATGAAAATCTGAGACCATCAGGAAAAGTGTTCTGTGAAGTAGCTGCAGCATTACAAGCCTATGCATTGGAGGACTGCCCCTTTCCTGTATTGTTTGTATGGCCCAGCAATATTGGTTTAACTGTGTGGTTTATTTGTTGAACACACAGGGTTTGAGCTTGCAGAGGGGAAGGAGGGTGTTTGTGAGTAGGACCGCCGTGTCCATTACTTTGAACCCATCCAGGCTGTTCCCTTTGGTTTGTTTTGTTTTAGCACTGGCATTATGATTTTTTGAGTTGTACACTGACATTATTATTTACACATTGAGCACATTGAATAGGTTGGTGTAAGCGCATCTTATATATATACCGTATATATATCTATATATATATATATATATATATATATATATATATATTATGATTGTTTGGCGAGCACAGATTCTTTTTTTGATTGCAGCTATCACCATTTGGGCATCTATACATTGTTTTTTTCACAATTTTTCACACTACTAGCGCTTTAGTATAATTTTTCACATTCACTTCTGTTATGTAAATAGTCTAGAGCAGGGGTGCCCAACCTTTTGAAGAGCGAGGGCCACTTAAGCGACTTGGTAACCGGTTGCGGGCCACAATGAGCGCAGCGGGCGGATGGCGGGTCCGTGTCTGCTCTGTATATGCAGAGCGGACACTGACACAGCCCACTATACTCTCTCTTTTTTTTTTTTGCGGATTGGATTAGAGGTAGGACACAAGTCGATTTACACCTGCCACGCCTTAGAGGTGAATGGAGGGTCCAATTGGGTCAGACTGACCGTGTGAAAGGGGCCCAAGGCTGCTTTCACACAGATGTGCTGCAGTTTACCCGCACCGCTGGTGCAACGCAGTGTACCTTTTGGCTTTCCTGCACTTTGCAATAGACTTCTATTATATTCTGCAGGTTTGGTGCACTTTCAGAATGCTAACCAAACTGGCAGGTAATAACAGAAGTCTATGGCTCAGTGCAGGTAACCCGCAGTTGCACTGCTCTGCACCTGCGGATCAGTTTGAAAGCAGCCCAGTAACCACTGCCGAACAGATATGCCCATATACAGGTCCTTCTCAAAAAATTAGCATATTGTGATAAAGTTCATTATTTTCTGTAATGTACTGATAAACATTAGACTTTCATATATTTTAGATTCATTACACACAACTGAAGTAGTTCAAGCCTTTTCTTGTTTTAATATTGATGATTTTGGCATACAGCTCATGAAAACCCAAAAATCCTATCTCAAAAAATTAGCATATTTCATCCGACCAATAAAAGAAAAGTGTTTTTAATACAAAAAAAAGTCAACCTTCAAATGATTATGTTCAGTTATGCACTCAATACTTGGTCGGGAATCCTTTTGCAGAAATGACTGCTTCAATGCGGCGTGGCATGGAGGCAACCAGCCTGTGGCACTGCTGAGGTGTTATGGAGGCCCAGGATGCTTCAATAGCGGCCTTAAGCTCATCCAGAGTGTTGGGTCTTGCGTCTCTCAACTATCCCACAGATTCTCTATGGAGTTCAGGTCAGGAGAGTTGGCAGGCCAATTGAGCACAGTAATACCATGGTCAGTAAACCATTTACCAGTGGTTTTGGCACTGTGAGCAGGTGCCAGGTCGTGCTGAAAAATGAAATCTTCATCTCCATAAAGCTTTTCAGCAGATGGAAGCAGATGGAAGCATGAAGTGCTCCAAAATCTCCTGATAGCTAGCTGCATTGACCCTGCCCTTGATAAAACACAGTGGACCAACACCAGCAGCTGACATGGCACCCCAGACCATCACTGACTGTGGGTACTTGACACTGGACTTCAGGCATTTTGGCATTTCCCTCTCCCCAGTCTTCCTCCAGACTCTGGCACCTTGATTTCCGAATGACATGCAAAATTTGCTTTCATCCGAAAAAAGTACTTTGGACCACTGAGCAACAGTCCAGTGCTGCTTCTCTGTAGCCCAGGTCAGGCGCTTCTGCCGCTGTTTCTGGTTCAAAAGTGGCTTGACCTGGGGAATGCGGCACCTGTAGCCCATTTCCTGCACACGCCTGTTCACGGTGGCTCTGGATGTTTCTACTCCAGACTCAGTCCACTGCTTCCGCAGGTCCTCCAAGGTCTGGAATCGGTCCTTCTCTACAATCTTCTTCAGGGTCCGGTCACCTCTTCTCGTTGTGCAGCGTTTTCTGCCACACTTTTTCCTTCCCACAGACTTCCCACTGAGGTGCCTTGATACAGCACTCTGGGAACAGCCTATTCGTTCAGAAATTTCTTTCTGTGTCTTACCCTCTTGCTTGAGGGTGTCAATGATGGCCTTCTGGACAGCAGTCAGGTCGGCAGTCTTACCCATGATTGCGGTTTTGAGTAATGAACCAGGCTGGGAGTTTTTAAAAGCCTCAGGAATCTTTTGCAGGTGTTTAGAGTTAATTAGTTGATTCAGATGATTAGGTTAATAGCTCGTTTAGAGAACCTTTTCATGATATGCTAATTTTTTGAGATAGGAATTTTGGGTTGTCATGAGCTGTATGCCAAAATCATCAATATTAAAACAAGAAAAGGCTTGAACTACTTCAGTTGTGTGTAATGAATCTAAAATATATGAAAGTCTAATGTTTATCAGTACATTACAGAAAATAATGAACTTTATCACAATATGCTAATTTTTTGAGAAGGACCTGTATACACTGTGGTTTTAGTAATAAAACTGGCCTTTAATAACAGTACTCTATTCTATTACATCCAAGAGCAGGAGGTCACGGGCCACATTAGAGGGCTCCGCGGGCCACATTAGAGGGCTCCGCGGGCCACATGTGGCCCCCGGGCCACTGGTTGGGCACCCCTGGTCTAGAGCATAGCACAGCCTGCAGGGCTCTGGGTGGCCTATGTTGCGAAATGCTGAGCCTTAAAAATAATAGGCCTAGAATATGGAAGAGTTTGCTGTTAAGAACACTGATGTTCTCTAAAATACTGAATGACAATTAGGGATGAGCCCAACACCCCACGGTTCGGTTCGCACCAGAACCTGCGAACGGACCGAAAGTTTGCGCGAACTTTAGAACCCTATTAAATTGAATGGACTCGAACGTTTGAAAACAAAAGTGCTAATTATAACGGCTAATATGCAAGTTATTGTCCTAGAAAGGGTTTGGGGACCCGGGTCCTGCCCCAGGGGACATGTATCAATGCAAAACGAAGTTTTAAAAACGGCAGTTTTTTCGGGAGCAGTGATTTTAATGATGCTTAAAGTGGAAAAAAAAAGTGAAATATTCCTTTAACCGCTTGAGGACCGCCGCACGCCGATGTACGTTGGCAGAATGGCACGGCTGGGCACATGGACATACAGGTACGTCCCCTTTAAGAGCCCAGCCATGGGTCGCGAGCGCGCCGCCGGCGGCGCGCTCGCGACCCGGTCCTCTTCTCCGTGACCGTCCCCGCGGGAACAGCGGACCCGATCGCCGCTGGTGTTCCACGATAGGGTCACAGAGAGGAAGAACGGGGAGAGGTAAGTGTAAACAAACCTCTCCCCGTGCTTCCTAGTGAGCCTGTCACTGATCGTCTGTTCCCTGTAATAGGGAATGACGATCAGTGACGTCACATGGTAAGCCACACCCCCCCCCCCACAGTAAGAAACACAAATTAGGGCACACTTAACCCCTACAGCGCCCCCTCCTGGTTAACCCCTTCACTGCCAGTGTCATTTTTACAGTAACCAGTGCATTTTTATAGCACTGGTCGCTGTGAAAATGACAATGGTCCAAAAATAGTGTCAAAAGTGTCCGATGTGTCCGCCATAATGTCGCAGTCACAAAAAAATCACTGATCGCCATTACTAGTTAAAAAAATATTTTTTTATAAAACTACCCCCTATTTTGTAAACGCTATAACTTTTGTGCAAACCAATCAATAAACGCTTATTGCGATTTTTTTTTTTTTTTTTTTTTACCAAAAATATGTAGAAGAATACGTATCGGCCTAAACTGAGGAAAAAAAATTTTTTTTAGATATTTTTTGGGGATATTTATTATAGCAAAAAGTAAAAAATATAGAATTTTTTTCAAAATTGTCGCTCTATTTTTGTTTATAGCACAAAAAATAAAAACCGCAGAGGTGATCAAATACCACCAAAAGAAAGCTCTATTTGTGGGAAAAAAAGGATGCCAATTTTGTTTGGGAGCCACGTCGCACGACCGCGCAATTGTCAGTTAAAGCGACACAGTGCCGAATCGCAAAAAGGGGCCTGGTCCTTATGCTGCATATTGGTCCGGGTCTTAAGTGGTTAAATATCATACCTGGGGGGTGTCTAAAGTATGCCTGTGAAGTGGCACATGTTTCCCGTGTTTAGAACTGTCCCTGCACAAAATGACATTTCTAAAGGAAAAAAGTCATTTAAAAATGCTTGCGGCTTTAATGTAATGTTTGGTCCTGGCAATATGGATGAAAATCATTGAGAAAAATGGCATGGGAACCCCGCACCCAAATTAAAAAAAGGCCCTATATACTCTGAACAGCAGTATACAGGCGGTGCAAACAAGACGGGGACTGTAGGTTTGTTCTTAAGTAGAATCTGTTTGTAATTTGGAACAGGTACATTTTTTAAGTGTAGCTCAAGCCAAAAAATCTATTTTTAAGCTTTTTGGAAAACATAGGGAAGTGTTATCACCCCTGTAACATTTGTTTTGCTGTCTGTGCACCTGTTCAGAACATTTCTGTCCCCATGACAAATGCTTTTTGAAAATTTGGGGTTTTTATTGAAAAAAGGATTGGTGATAAAGCATCAGTGGAGAGGAGACACCTTTTTCCCATATTAACTCTTACAGGAGAGAATTTCCCTTCCTAGGGGTAGATTTCCTCTCACTTCCTGTTGTCTCCCTCCATTTGCAAGTAGGAGTCGTTTGAAAGTCGGATGTTTGAAAGTAGGGGCCTGCCGTATATACTCTGCAGAAATTTGTCCCTTAGGTGTTGGTGTTGCCACAACACTGTAAGCCCTCACAGTTACTCTTGGTGGGCGCTGGAACACCCTGCTGTGAACTATTATATCAAGAATTGTAATTACATGCCATTGTTGAACAGTGGTAAGAAAAATTGGGCTTTTGGTGGTGGTGGTGGTGGTGGTGTTGCCACAACACTGTAAGCCCTCACAGTTACTCTTAGTGGGCGCAGGAATGGGCCCTGCTGTGAATTATTAGATCAAGAATTGTAATTACATGCTGTAACGGCACCCCAATCTCAAGGGGTATTAACGCCGTTTACAATGTTCCCTCTCCTAGACACACATCCACTCGCTACCAATATCCACAGCTAAACGACCCTTTCCTATAGGAGCCGACCCCTCTGGAAGAAGACGAGACGCACTCTGTCTCTTCTGTAGTAGGAATGCATTTATTATTGACAAACATTGTAACTTTATACACAATTCAGGGCACATGATTTAACATGAACAAGGGCCCAGCTCCACCCACACATCCCAAAACTCAACACCTCATCCTGACGTCTGCTAGGCTTCAAAAGATCCCAACACAATAGAATATACGATCTCCAATACACATCTTCCCACAAAGGGTTGGCAGCCAGTCTGTCTGGCGACAACAGGTTCTAAACCCTTTACATCTTAAATCCCTTTGTATTGTAAATCCCAGTCTGCCTTTACAATACACACAAGTATAGGGTTAATTACTTCTATTCACACCAGACCTTCCCAAGTCATACTGAACAATAGAATGCAAATTACCTTAATTCCTCACAGCCATGATTACACAAAGTCAGGGCTGTCGGTGATAATATTAGCATCTAAGTGTATGTGTCTAAACATCATGAAGGC
This sequence comes from Rana muscosa, assembly GCA_029206835.1. Taxonomy (NCBI): domain Eukaryota; kingdom Metazoa; phylum Chordata; class Amphibia; order Anura; family Ranidae; genus Rana; species Rana muscosa. The sequence continues at coordinate 192,828,423 of CM055117.1, forward strand.
GTCACTTTCCAATTAACCTGTTGAGGTCATAATCAAACAGTAGAGAGTTCTTTGCAGGTATCCTGGGGAATATGGTGGATGAATATTACAGACCCAATCTAGATAAAATGTATGTACAGCATTGAATATGGCCATCATAGACCATATTGGGGTTTTCATTCACCCTGTGCCCCTAATAGAGACACAGGGTGATTGACACATAAGAGCCATTGGGGAAGCTGGCGCAAGGGTATTTCATACTTCCTAAGCGATTCTGAGTTCCCCGGGCCTTCCCGTTACATCTCTCCCCTTTCGGCAGGAGACTAACAGAGGGGGGAACCCCAGACGGGTTGACTCCGAAGTTAGTCCATAGGTCCCTTCTTCTAATGCCGGTATCCACACAGTACCCCAAATAAATTTCTCCAAACAGAGAATCGCTTACCCAGTGGTGGCAGCAGTGGGATGTCTCCTGCAGTCCGGGACATCCAAACCACCACCAGGATTCAAGATCCGGGCAGCCGCCGAGGAGCGATACGGGGACCGGCCAGCATGAGAGCGGAGTATGGGAGGAGGCTGCAAGGCATGCGGAAGCAACATCGGGGACCAGCGACAGAGCGCACCATGCTCAGCTGGGAGGATGTGATCCGCCGGCAACTCTGGCATGAGACACTAAGCCACGAGCGGCACCATCAGGGGAAGATCCTTCCCTCCTCCACAGAAATGTACTGGACGCAGTACCGTGCGCGAGAGGTGTTCCTGAGGGAACGACCGCGAGATGAGTGTAAGATGGAGCTCGAAAGATTGGTCCAGGAGGAGATGAGGCTGGACGCCAGCTACAGAGCCCTCCGGTGGTTCGCGGCTCAACTGTGGCCAAGTACAGCAGATGGCAGCCCGACAGAAGGCATTGGCTACGGCAGCGTGGGGCTGCTCTATCAAAAAATGTACGGAGACCCAGACTTTGGGAGCGACGAAGAGTGGCGGCTGGAAGACATCCTGGACTTCCGAGATGAGGTGCTGGACCTTCCCGAAGAGGCGTGTGGCCTGGAGGAATTGGAGTTCCTGGTTGAGCAGGAATGGGAGCTCGAGATTGCCTACAAACGACTGTTTGACGGTAATCAGCAGCCTGGCATGGCTCCCGTTGCCTGGGACTGTCCTGGAAAAATAGCGGACAGTCGCGAAGATGCAGAGCAAATGGGGCCAGGAGTGCCCCTACGTTTTCCCGTCCTAACCGCAATGGAAGAAGCAGCGATGATACAGAGGGCACTGCGAGTGCTAGAATGCCAGAATGCACCAGAGGTTTCCCAGGCAGCGAGACAAGATAAAAGCATAAAGGTCTCAGAAGGGGAAGTTGAGACGGGCGCTGGAAGGCTGGTAAATGGTGATCAGCAGCAAGTCCAGAGTATCGAATTCGGTGCCCCAGCAGAAGCGCTGGCTACAGGGCAGAGTGCCGCTGGCCTCTGCCCAGCATCAGAAAAAGAGTTGGACCCGGAGAGTCTGAGAGATGCTCTTCGTGAGCCGTTTCCCCAACAGCAGATATCCCCAGCGGGAGTGGAGGAAGCAATTCTCCCTCCCCAGCAATTGGACAGTACCCCAGTGTTCATCCCCCCAGCAGAAGCGCTGGCTACGGGGCAGAGTGCCGCTGGCCTCTGCCCACCCTCAGAGTTGGATCCAGGAAGTCCGAGGGATGACCTCAGTGAGCTGGTTGCCCAGCACTTGGACACTACCCCAGTGTTTATCCCCCCAGCTGAAGCGCTGGCTGCATGGCAGAGTGCCACGGGCCCCTGCCCAGCCCTCAGTATGTCTTTGGAGGGTTTGGGAGACAGCCCCTGTCAGAAGTCGCCTCAGCAGCTGGTCACAGAACCAGGAGGGGGGAAAACCCTTCCCCCTCTCCAGCGGCTGAACTCTACCGTTGTATATGTCCCCCTAGCAGAATCGCTGGCTACGGAGCAGAGCGCTGTTGGCCTCTGCTCAGCATCAGAAAAAGAGATGGAGAGTCTGGGAGATAGTCCCTGCAAGATACCTCCTCAGCGGCTGGTAACTACTCCAGGAGAAAAGCAAGAACCTTTTCCTCCCCAACTGCATAGCACTGCCAGCCTACGTTCCCTACAAGCTGAAGCGCTGGCATCGGGGCAGAGGATTATTCAGCTACCCCCAATACCTGCAACCCAGCCCCGGATCACGGGAGTGCGGACAGCTGTTCCCACTCTGCAGCGGCTGTTTTTATTCACGGGAGACCGTATGTGGGATTTTGCTCCCCAGCGCCAGAGACGTACTTTCCCTTTTCCTGGTTGCCTAGGGTGGAAGTTTGTGACTAACGCAGGTCCAGACCAGTTGGGGGTCAGGAACCTGGTTAGTCTGTTTTTAAAAGGGGAGAAATGTCACAGAACCCACTGTCACTGTGTGCTTTGGAAGGGACTGAGGGCGGGCCTCCTACCCACAGACTATGGCCCATAAGAGACTAAGAGACATCCGGACAAGCTGGCATTGAGATAATGTAATGTAATGCTACATCCCTTCTCCCCCATCCCCCCCTCTTGTTGCTGTGCTTAATTGTGTTGGTTCATGGCACATAGACAATGGTCTGGACTGCAGACATCTCTCCGCAGGGGATGTGTATTGAAGGGTTGCCTGCTTACCATAATCCCTTTATGTTTATCTGTAGTCTCTGTTTCAATGTACAAGTGTCCAGTTCCCATTGGTTCTTCCTTGTCCCCTACCCCCCCTCTATGACAAGGCTAAGGGGAGTGTCCCTAGCTGTGTGTAAAGGTGTATGTTTTGTATTTAATAAACTGTTGATGCTCTGCATGTTTAACCCTCAACACCTGTGTGGATTGTCTCATGATTGAGGGGTTAAGGGCTGGTTATGGCGAATCTGCAGGCTGCGGGTGCGTTTGGAGGACAGGAGACACAGGTCTGGCGGATGTGCCCACCTGGGGTATTCGAGATCCGTTACACATGCCCCTGTTGAACAGGGGCAGAAAAATTGGGCCTTAGGCACTGGTGCCACAACACTGCAACCCCTCACAGATACTGTACTTGGAGCGCAGCAATGAGCCCTGCTGCAAAGCATTGCATCAAAAATTGTAAATACACGCCCCTGTTAAACAGGGGCTGAAAAATTGGGCTTTAGCCACTGGTGGTGGTGCCCAGAACCAAGAATGTTCTTTCAAGCTATCAGCATGATCATTGAGGAGGAAGAGGATAGTCACTCAGCATAACAGGATAGTCACTCAGCATCAGCATAGGCAGTCTTGAAGGGATCTGACATTTCCCCAAAAATTATTCGGTTACATCAGAATCAGGTGCTTGGTAGCTGGTGGTGATCCAAGACTGATTCATTTTTATGAAGGTTAGTCGATCAACCGAGTCGGTGGACAGGCGCACCATGTGATCGGTTACAAAGCCTTCAGCAGCACTGAATGTGCGTCCTGAAAGAACGCTGGATGCAGGACAGGCCAGTACCTCAATTGCATACTGTGCAAGCTCTGGCCAGTGATCCATCCTCAAGACCCAGTAACCCAGAGGATTTTCGGTGGGAAAGGTGTCCAAGTCTGATCTTGCCCCTAGGTATTCCTGCACCATGTAAACCAGACGCTGACGATGGTTGCTGGAACCGATCATACCTTGGGGCTGCGTACTAAAAAATTGTCTGAACGCATCGGTCAGACGGCCACCTTCTCCACTGCTCCTTCTTTGACTGACCGAAGCCTCAGCAACACGTTGTCCAGGACCAGGAATTTGTAACCTCCCAGTCTCTGGGAACGCGTTGCACAGACCTTTCTGCAAGGCCTCCCAAAGATGCTTCATCCTCTGCTCCCTCTGCGACGGCAAGATAAGGTCCGCAACCTTACCCTTGTAACGTGGATCAAGGAGGTTTGCCAGCCAGTAATGATCCCTCTCCTTGATCGCACGAATACGAGGATCCTTCCGCAGGCTTTGCAGGATCAGGGAGGCCATGCAGCGTAGGTTTGCTGAGGCATTCGGTGAGGAGTCCTCTTGGTCACTGAGGACGACATGATCCGCAGCCACCTCCTCCCAGCCACGTACAAGTCCACGGGTGTCTTGGGACTGTAATTGATCCCTTGAAGACTGCTGATGATGTTGAGTGCTAGTCTCCACCTCCATGCTGACACAATCCTCCTCCTCCTCGTCCTCTTCCTGTGTGATATCCGGGCCAGCAGGAACACTGTCTGGATAAAGGGGGCCTTGAGAGGTAAGTAAGTCCTCCTCTTCCTGCCTCTGTTCTGCCTCAAATGCCCTGTCCATTATTCCAAGCAGCGTGTACTCCAACAGGTGGACAAGAGGGACAGTGTCACTGATGCATGCACTGTCACTGCTCACCATCCTCGTGACCTCCTCAAATGGTGCCAGGACAGTGCATGCATCCCTGATCATGGCCCACTGGCGTGGGGAAAAAAATCCAAGCTCCCCTGACCCTGTCCTGGTGCCATATTGCAACAGATACTCATTGATGGCCCTCTGCTGCGTGTGCAGCCGCTGCAGCATGGCCAACCTAGAGTTCCACCTGGTGGGCGTGTCACAGATTAGGCGGTTCTTGGGCAGGTTGTAATTCTTTTGCAGCTCAGCCAGCCGAGCACTGGCATTATATGACCGGCGGAAATGCCCACAGTTTCCTGGCCTGCTTTAGGACCTCCTGTAAGCCCGGGTACCTGCCCAAGAACAGCTGCACCACCAAGTTAAGGACGTGAGCCAAACAGGGCACATGGGTCAGTTGTCCCTGTCGGAGGGCGGAGAGGAGGTTGGTGCCATTGACGGAAACCACCTTTCCTGGCTTAAGCTGGTGTGGCGTCAACCTCCTCTGAGCCTGCCTCTGCAGAGCTGACATAATCTCTGCCCCAGTGTGGCTCCTGTCGCCCAAGCACACCAGCTCAAGCACCGCATGGCATCTTTTTGCCTGCGTACTTGCGTAGCCACTTGAACGCCTACGGAGCACTGCTGGCTCCGAGGACAAAGCACAGGTAGAGGCCATGGAGGAAGAAGAAGAGGAGGGGGTGGAGGAGAGAGGTGTGTCAGAATCACCAGTAGTAACATTTTGGAGGTGTGGTGGCGGAACAACCTCCAACACTACTGCACCTTGTCCTGCATCCTTCTCAGCTGCCAGCAGAGTCACCCAATGCGCCGTGAAAGATAAGTAACGTCCCTGTCCATGCCTGCTGGACCATGAGTCAGCGGTAATATGCACCTTACCGCTGACCGCCCTGTCCAGCGAGGCCAAGACATTGCCTTCCACATGCCGGTAGAGAGCCGGAATCGCCTTCCGTGAGAAAGTGGCGTTTGGGAACTTGTCACTGAGGAACCGCACATTCCACAAACTCACGGAAGGGGGCAGAGTCTACCAACTGAAAAGGCAGCAGTTGAAGTGCTAGCAATTTAGCTAAGCTAGCATTCAACCGCTGGGCATGTGGATGGCTGGGAGCGAACTTCTTTCGGCGGTGCAGCAGCTGGGGCAGGGAAATTTGCCTGGTACAATCGGACGTTGGTGTACCGATAGCAGATTGCCTGCAAGTACTTGGCTGTGACACACCTAATTCCACACCTTCATTCCTCTCAGTGCAGGTTTCAGAGAGGACTGAAGGTATAGTGTGGTTGGAGATCCCAGCTGATGAGGAGCAAGGAGAGGTCCGCTTTGTTCTTTGGTGTGGGTCTTTTAGGTAAGCTTGCCAACGAACTGCATGGCAGGTCAACATATGTCTGATCAAGCATGTGGTGCCCAAGCGGCTGATGTTTTGGCCACGCGAGATATGCTTTAGACATATGTTGCAAATGGCAATGGTGCGATCTGCTGCACACGTCTGAAAATACCAAAGAACTTTTGGAATAACGCGCAGAGACAGCAGTGCCCTGCAAATGCGGAGCTCTGCAGTGTGATGCAGTCGGTGTGCTGCCCTTAAGCTGGCCCCTGGAGGGCATTCTGCCTCGTTGGAGATGTTCCTCCCCCTCCTCCTCCTCCTCTCTCCTATCAGGCACCCACGTGGAGTCAGTGATCTCATCATCCCCTCCCTCCTTATCACTGGAGCAAATCTGGCAGTGTGCTGCAGCTGGGGGAACATAACTGCCAGATAGCTGTCCTTGTTGGGCACCCCCTCTCTCTGGGCTCACGTTACTACCCCCTCTCTCTGGGCTCACGTTACTGCCTTCCTCCAGCTGTGTTCCATAATCGGAGCCTTCAAAATGCTGGGCATCCTCCTGGAGCATGTACCCAACAGTCCGGGGACTCCTCAGGAGGACATGGTGGGGCTAGGGAAGGAGTAACTGATGCCATTGAGCCGAGGGAAGAGGCTGCTTTGCCAGACAAAATATCCTGAGCCTGGGTGAGAGAGGATGAGGAGGAGGAGGACGGCTTGGTCATCCACTCTACCAAGTCTTGGGCATGTTGCGGCTCAACATGGCCAGCTGCCGAAAAGGACAAGCGTGTCCCACGGCCACGTTCTGATGAGGATGCACTGTGTCCACGACCAGCACTGTTGCCTCTAGACACAGAGCCTGCTTGCCCTCTGCCTCTCCTTGTTTGCCTTCCAGACATACTAATGGCCTGCAGTGAGATGCAGCTGCACAAAGGTGGGGTGTGTGTGTATATATATGTGTGTGTGTGTGTGTGTGTGTGTGTATATATATATATATATATATATACTGATAATGCAGCTATCAGAATCAACTGCCTGCTGTGGTATTAGTATGGGAAAAGTAACAATTGTTTTCAGTTAGTTTTAGGTGAAAACTGTGCAGAGGACAAAGTACACTGAAAATGCTTGCAGCTCTCTGCCTGTGGTTTTATAATGAGAACACCACTATAAGGCCTCATGCCCACGGACGTTTTTACAGCCGCGTTTTTGAGCGTTTTTTACAGCTTAAAAACGCCTGTCCATGTTAGTCTATAGCTTCATGCCCACCTAGGCGTTTTTGAGCTGCAAATAGCATAGACGTTTTTAAGCTGTAAAAAAAACCCAGGACCAGTGCGTTCCTCAGCGTCAGAATTAGGCAGAAATTAAACGCGAGCGTCAAAAAACGCGCAAAAACGCGCACTAACGCGCACTAACGCGCAAAAAACGCGCACTAACGCGCGGTCGCGTTTTTAGCTCCAACTTTTTTTTTTTTTTTTTCAAAAAAAAAAAAAAACATTTACAATAACATGGACAGGCGTTTTTAAGCTGCAAAAAACGCAGCTGTAAAAACGCCAGTGGGCATGAGGCCTAATAGTCACTAACTGTATTCAGGCTAGACATGTGCACTGCCGAAAAATTTGTTGTTTTCGGAAATTCTGGAAATTCGAAAAATAGTTTTTTTTAGTTTTCGTTTTTTTTTCTAAATTCCGAATTCCAAATTTCCGAATTCCGAATTATCAAATTTCCGAATTTCCAAAAAAATGAATAAAACGAAAACACATTTTTGGAATTTCCGAAAAAAGCAAAAAAATGAATTTCCGATTTTCGGAAATTCTGAAATTCAAAAAATTCGGAATTCGGAAATTCAAATTTCCCATTTTCGATTTTCGAATTTTGCAATTTCTAATTTTCGAAATTCCAAAATTCGTAAATTCGGAATTTTGAAAATCCGAAAATTCGGAATTTTGAAAATCTGAAAATTCGGAATTTTGAAAATTCGGAAATTTCGAAATTAACAAATTTCTCTAAATTCGTGAAAAACGAATTAGAAACTAAACGAATTGCACATGTCTAATTCACGTAAGCTTTAGGTGAACGCTATGCAAAGCACACAGTACACTAATGCCTCGTTTCCACTGAGCGGATCGGTACGGTTCGGTACGGTACGCTATTTTGGGTGTTTCCATTATGAAAGCGTGTCATAAAACCGAACCGTACAGCACCATTCTGGGTCCTGCTTCAGATGTGGGGCCATAGAAAATGGACCGGTTCGGTTAGGGCGGAGCTACAATACATTCCACTGATTGGCGGACACGCTAGGCATTTTTTCTAAACCCTGAATGGTCCCTGACGGTCCGACTTGCAGTGGAAACGCTCACCAGAATAGACCGGACCATTCAAACCGTTTCAAACTGTACCGACCCGAACCGTTCCGTTCAGTGGAAACAAGGCATAAGTGAAACACTGACTGCAGTTAGCACAATCACCTGCCTGTCTGTCACAGTATAGAGAATAACAGGAACGGATCTAGCTAAACTGAATACAGTGTATAAATATTTATACAACACCTAGGATGCATATATATCCTCTACACACTGTAACTGCAGCTATCTGACTTGCCTGCCTGCTCTATCTAATTCAGGGGTCTCCAAACTTTTCAAGCAAAGGGCCAGTTAACTGTCCTTCAGACTTCAGGGGGGCCGAATTCCGACCAGCGGGGGTAGAAAATGCCTCGGAGACGAGAATCAGTGAGAGTAAACACGACCTTAGTGTTAATGGTCAAGTAGAAGGAATAGTGCTCCATCATTGGTATTAGTGGAAGAAATAGTGCCCCATTGTTGGGGTCATTGGAAGGAATAGTTTCTCATATCATTGGAAAGCAATAGTGTCCCAAGGGCCAGATGTAGGTTAGCAAAGGGCCACATCCGGCCCTTGGGCCGCAGTTTGGAGACCCCTGATCTAATTCAATATAAATGACACTGTCTCTCTCTGATATCTCTCTCTTTTGACAACTCCAACACACTACACAAGGCCGCCAAGCCGGCGGCCTTATATAGTGCGGGGCGTGTACTTAGCCCCCTGAGCCATAATTGGCCAAAGCCACCCTGGCTTTGGCCAATTACGGCTCTCCATTTTTTCCGCCCTGTGATTGGCCAAGCATGCGGGTCATAGTGCATGCTTGGCCAATCATCAGCCAGCAATGCACTGCGATGCCGCAGTGAATTATGGGCCATGACGCGCCACTCGAATTTGGTGCGAACGGCCCATAATGTTCCCAATTCGGCGAACAGCCGATGTTTGAGTCGAACATGGGTTTGACTCGAACACGAAGCTCATCCCTAATGACAATTACAGTAAACCTGTCATCCATTCTAATGATCTGAAACTACAAAGAACTGGAACAAGGCATGTCCTATTAACTCCCTCCCAAATAAGCGTCACTCTGTTTTCACTTAGCTAATGAGGCCTTAGCATTGAATTTGGGAAGGCATTAACTCTTACCCTCCCTTCGGCCTCATTCACACCTCCGCATTTTGTAGCTTGAAGCTCCAAAACGCTGGAAGAGAAAAAAATATATTATTCCCTATGGAGATGGTTAGGGTATTTACTATTATTATTTTTAATTATTTTACTATTACTTAGTATTCATATATTGAATTTATTTATTTATGATTATTATTATTTTTATATTTATTTTACATGTGTAGCGGGGTCTCCTCTAAGACTCTAGGACTGCATTTCCCAGAACCCCGTTTGGCACCCAGGGTGCAATGTTGCTACCGCAGAGACTTGTGGGTGGGGAGATAAAAGGAGGAGGCGAGGCTAAGCTCGGCCTCTTTGGACACCGCGCGGCTATCAACTGGTCTTCCTGTGGGGATCTGCTGGAGATATCAGGCCTGAAGCCTGGGGCCTGGTACAACTTCCAAAGAGCTTTCCACCTTGTTGCGAGCCTGGGTGGCATCTGACTTTCTTCAAGTTGCTGACATCCGTTGGATCAGAGACCCGATCGTTCAGACGCTGTGTGCGGAGACACAGTGGTGGAAGTCCCGGACTGGGATCGCGTCCGGAGTGGTGAGCGAGCACCTGCTCAATCCAATAGGCTGTACTGTTGCTAGGCCTAGAGACTGCCTTGGCCCACCGGCCTTTATTTGCTATTTCACTGGAGACTAGTAGCGGAACTGAGTGAGTGGTCTCCAGTGAACTGTTCTTTTTGATTGCCTACTCTGTGGATTACAAGTGGTGTTGTTTCCTGTATGTGCACCACCGTTCAAGTTGCATGCGAAGAAAGTGTTATTCTAAGGACTCAGTTAAATCTGTGCCAGGCCTGACCGGGGGGAAGAATATTGTTTGGTGCGCCACAGGGCATAAGTATAATAGCTGCACGTGGTGTATGACCGCGCTGCGCTATTAGTGTATACTATATCAGAAGCTGCAGGGCTCATGTGAAGAAAGTTATGTGTTATGTTTTAACCTATGCCTTTTAACCAAAAGTAAAACAGTTATACTTTACTACTTGCTATCAGTGTGTTATCATTGCACATAGTGCTTGCCTCTTAATATAGTTGAGGTGTGTGTACAATCAGGTATAGATTGTGCTAGATAACATTCCCCTAGACTAACTGTGCCATAAGTGGGTTGAGTAGATTGCCGGGGGTTGGTGGAGCTGTACTCAGGGCCCAAAATCAAACCAGTGGCTCTCTTAGCTGGGGGTAGCGCTACACGTGGGGGTTCGTCCGGGATCCTGATACAGCAGGTGAACACGCCAAAAGTACCGGCATGGACCCTTTAGCTGCTTCGCACCATGCTTTAACTTCTAAGGCAGAACCAGATCAGTCGGTGGTCATCAGCCTCCCAGGAGAGGAATGGTCAACAGAGACGGTAGAGAAACTTGTGGTGTCACTGTCCCCAGATCATACACCGTGGGTGATGGACATGAAGTCAGACCCAAACATCTCGTATCAGTATGCGCTGATAGAATGGTGGGACGGAATGCCGGAGACCTTTAAGCACAAATGTGTGCTGACGCCAGACAATAGAACTTATAAGTTGGCGCACGCAATGACCGTTAAGACGGAGCCATCCCCAACGGGATCACCACAAGGGACACCCCGTGTCTCACCTGAAAAGAGAGAGAGGGCGACGCATCCGGCGGCACCGGTCAATACCATAGCACCAGAATTAATAAATGCATTAGGGGATCTGCTAACAAAGTGCTAGAGAACGAACACGGTACATGTAGAGGCTAGCTACCGGAGGCTAAAGGCATTCTCAGCGAAGCTTCCTGTCCCTACAGGGGAAGAAGATTTCGATACCTGGGTTGAGCAGGCATTACTAGCAGTAGAGGCATGGGAGGTGCCTGAAGCGCAGAGGAGACAGCGCGTGATAGAAAGTTTGAAAGGCGCGGCTGCAGAAGCGGTGAAAAGCTTCCGGTTTGGCAATGCTGATTGCACGGCTCAGGACTGTTTAGCCATGTTACAAGAGGAGTTCGGTCAGCTAGAAAAGGTGACAGAGCTAGTGTACCAATTCGAACATACTTTCCAACAGCCGAATGAGAAGTTTTCGGAGTATGTGAGAAGATGCTTTGCAAAATCATGTTAAAAAAAGGGATGTTGCCCCAAGACACAGATGCGGCAAGAATGAAGCAGGTGTTAAAGGGGGCGTTGCGCTCGGATCCAGTCTGGCTTCACCTGAAAACCTCGGGGGGGGGGGGAAATGTCACTAACTTACTCTGATCTGATAAAAATCATCAGAGATGAGGAGTCACTACAGATGGATCAACAAGTGATCAAGGCACATACCTCTTCTGCACCAGTGATAGTCAACTCAGTGATGACCAAAGAATAAGACTCCGAAGTAGACACTTTGAAATCACAAATGTCTCAGGTGTTAGAGATGCTGACCTCTCTGATGGCAAAAGACTCAAGGGTTCCAGAAAAAGAGGGACCAAAGAAGGAGTTGTTTTCGGATGCTTCAGTGCCCACCCCCCTACAAGATTGGGGGATGTGATATGTTTTAACTGTGGAGGAATTGGCCATATTCCAGCTGTATGTTCCAGTCCCAAGAAAAAGAAAACAAATAACCGCAAGCCGGCGGGAAACTCCAGAGGGCCCCGGTGAAGGGGTCAACCGGGTGCCCATCATCTTCAGTGAGCTCCAAACTGAATGAGAAGCTAAGGAAAACAGAGGACAAAACTCCTCAGAAGAAACACAGTATTCCACAGCGGGGATACACCCCAGAAAAAGAGCATAGTGTCCCTCAGCGGGTCTGTACACCCATTAAGGGAAAGAAAATCAATGCATACCGAGCCCAAGAAAGACTCAAGTCCAGAGGGGAATTGAAGAAAGGAAGTCCGAAGGGAGCATGCAAAGATAAAAAGGCAACCCCCTTTGAAGCCATATCCAGAGAAGCTGGTAGGCCCATCCCCCATAGTGCCCATTCAAGTGGAGGGAGTCTACACAAGAGCCATCTTGGATACTGGGGCACAGGTGACCCTGTTATACCGGGATTTTTATGACAAACACTTAGGCCACCTACCCATCAAGAAGATAGAAGAGCTAGAAATATATGGAATCGGGACCCAGAGCTTCCCTTATGATGGCCGGGAAGGCTGAAGGCCTCTGGCCGGGAAGGCTGAAGTGTTCGACACTCTGGCAGTTGTGTGCCCCCGGCCGCCTGGAGCCAACAAGAGTTCCCTAATAATAGGGACGAACACAGACCTAGTCCGGAGACTCCTGACCCCTCTTGCACGAAGGAAGGACCCGGCAGCTACCAAGATCCACCCCATCTTGAAGACAGCTTATCAGCGGTTAGTCTTGGAGCAGAAGACCCCGGAAGAGGGAGTGGGGAAGGTCTGGAGACTTGGAAAGAGGGGGGTAGTGTTGCAGCCCGGTGAAGTAACCTGTCTCAGAGCTACTGTGAAGCTTACTTGAGAGCAACCTGGACCCTTTGTCATGTTGGAGCCCGACCCAAGGGAAGAATACTCGGGTTTAAAAGTAATCCCAGAAGTGGTCCCGCTAAGGGGTCTGAAGAAGGCCCACTATAAGGTCCCTGTGAGTGTCAGGAACACTACGGATGGTCCCATGGCGATCCCGGCCAGAATGTTACTGGGACAGGTGAGCCCTGCTGCCCCGGTTGCCTTGTCAGAAGTGGAGAAGAAGGGAATGTTTGGGAGAAGCTCTCCATGGAGAACCCGAATCTGCCCAGGGCTTGGAAAGAGAGAGCCAAGGCCCAGTTGGCCAGGTGGAAGAAGATCTTCTCTCAAGATGAGTTCGATGTGGGGTGTGCAAGGAGTGCCACCCACCATATTCGCCTCCAAGAAGACAAGCCCTTCAGGGAGAGGGTCAGGCGGGTCCCACTAGCAGACTTGGAAGATCTGAGGGAACAACTCAGGGAACTCAAGCGGACCGGTGTGATCCGGGAGTCTAGAAGTCCATATGCCTACCCGATAGTAGTGGTCAGCAAGAAGAATGGATCGTTGAGGTTGTGCATCGACTACAGGACCCTCAACAGCAGAACCATCCCTGACCAGTACACCACTCCGAGGATAGAGGATGCCCTGCAGAGCTTGTCTGGAGCCAAGTGGTTCAGCGTTATGGACCTCAAGAGTGGATACTATCAGATCCCTATGCATCCGGAGGACAAGGAGAAGACAGCCTTCATAACCCCAGTGGGATTCTTTGAATTCGACCGAATGCCCCAGGGACTGTCAGGAGCCCCAGCCACCTTTTTCAACGTCTCATGGAAAAGACTGTAGGAGACATGAACCTTATCGAGGTCCTTGTGTACTTAGACGATGTCATTGTCTTTGGAAGGACCTTGGAAGAACATGAAGAAAGGCTGGAGAAAGTCTTGAGAAGACTCAGTGAGGAGGGACTCAAGCTCTCGCCCGAGAAGTGTCGGTTCTACCAATCTTCCGTTACCAATCTGGGACACATAGTGTCTGAAGAAGGGGTGAACACTGACCCATAGAAGTTGGAGGCAGTTACTTCCTGGCCACGGCCTACCACGATAACCGAACTCAGATCCTTCTTGGGGTTCTGTTCCTATTATAGGAGGTTCGTGGAGGGGTTTGCCTGAATTGCCAGGCCACTGAATGAACTACTCAAGACAGAGGGGGAAGAGGATGACTCAGGGCCCAGGAAGCCGGGAGAGTCAGTCAAAGACCAGTGGACCCAGAAGTGTAAAGAGGCCTTCCAGATGTTGAAGAAAAGCTTAACCACTGCCCCCGTCTTGGCTTACGCAGACCCAAAGAGACATTATGAACTCCACGTAGATGCCAGTCATGAGGGTCTGGGAGGAGTGCTCTACCAGGGGCATGAAGGACAGCTGCGACCCGTTGCTTACGTAAGCTGGAGCCTGACCCCCTCTGAAAGAAACTACCCCACTCATAAGTTAGAGTTCCTGGCCCTCAAGTGGGCGGTGGTTGATAAAATCAAGGACTACCTGTATGGGGCCGAGTTCACTGTGAAGACTGACGACAACCCCCTTACTTATCTCTTCACCACAGCAAAGCTGGATGCCACAGGACATAGGTGGTTGGCTGCACTGTCTGGGTTCAATTTTAGCCTGAAGTACAGGCCGGGGGCTGAGAATCGAGACGCAGATGCTCTGTCCAGAAGATCTCATGCCCCCACTAGTGATGCAGAAGACTGGACCCAAGTGGCACCTGACGGGTGCGGGCTCTTTGTCAAGGGGCTGAACTTCAAGCCAGAGGAGGCTCAAGGGCAGAAGAGATGGGGGTTACCATGGTAGGAGTTCCCAAGCAATACTGTGGAGTAACCCAGTTGGAAGAAGATAATCTGCCAAAACTGTCAAATAAGGAGTTGAGGTGTGACCAATTGGAAGACCCCATAGGGAGATTGGTCCTCGAGGCCCTGGAGAATCAGGATCCGAGTAGACTCCTGTGCCATCCTTCAAAGGAAGCTCGCCTGTTAAGGAAGGAGTGGGACAGGTTACAGGTGCATCAGGGGGTGGTCTACTGAAGGGGCCCCTCCGATGACTTGGAAGATAAGTGGCAATTGTTTCTCCCCGAGAAACACAGAGAGACTGTACTGGTCGCCCTGCATGATAATTATGGACACCTAGGGGCTGAAAGAACCTTCCAACTTGTTAGGAGCCGGTTCTATTTGCCCTGCATCAATGGCGTCCCTAGGGGGGACCAGAGGGGGCCCTGGCCCCCCAACATTATGCTGTGCCCCACCATGTGCCCCCCCGCTCAGGCTGCTGCTGGGGTAACATAGTCTCTCCTGAGAGGGAGAGCGTCCCCAGTCAGCTCCTGCGGGGGATTCCTCCCCCCTCCCTCTGCTCGCTGACACTGCATAATGCGAGCGCTCACACAACCACAGCCGCCCGATCTGCTCCTTTCCCTGCATCCTCATTGGCACGGAGAAGAGCGAGTTGCAAGAAGGACTCCACGAGCACTGTGGGAGGGGGGCCCAAGCCTTCATCTCAGTTACTGAAAAAACAGACTGATTTCTCCCGTCCTTAGGACAGGAGAACCAGCCTGTAAATTCCGAGAATGGTGACTGCAAGCTGAGCCGAGTGTCAGTCTGACACTCTTTCACAGCCCAGCGAGTCCAGCCACCCCCCCCCTCACTCTCCTCACATACGAGCAGGGAGGAATACAGCTCCTCCTTCCAGTCCCGCCTACACTATCCCGGCGTGCTGTATCTGAAGAGAGGGGATGTGTGGGTGGGAAATATGAAAATCAGCAGCATTCCTGGCTGTGTGTGAATGATGCCTGAGATTCTAGCCTGGACCGTGGGTAAGTGTGTGCACTGCAGACTGCAGTACACTGTAATCACTGAACTGCATTATCTCCATCCCTTCTCTCCCCCATCTGTCTCCCTCCCCCTCTCCTGTTCTTTCAAGACACACAATTTACTTTCACTTTCAGTTAGGCAGGTAATAGACGGTGCACATTTCTTTCCTGCATCCACAGATTGCAGGAAAGAAACTTGCATGATTCCCCCATCAACACAGACAGTGCTGACAGGGGAATATCCCTCCTGCCCAACAATTGTATTATCTCCCGACAAACAGTGATTATCACTAGTGGCTATAGCAATCACTAGTGATAATCATAAGAGAATCTGCTCATTAATGGTTCAAATCTCAGCCAGTTCCTGCTGAACCAGCTGAGATTTAAACTGTCTATGGCTGGTCTTAGCTATTAGGCCCCTTTCACACTGACACGTTTTTCAGGCGGTTTAGCGCTAATAATAGCGCTGCTATACCGCCTGAAAAAATCGTGCCCTGCAGTCTTCAGTGTGAAAGCCCAAAGGCTTTCACACTGAAGTGGTGCGCTAGCAGGACCGTTCCAAAAGTCCTGCTAGCCGCATTTTTACAGCGGTGAAGGAGCGGTGAAGGAGCGCATTGCGGGCGGTATTAACCCCTTTTTCAGCCGCTAGCGGGGTGAAATTCACCCCGCTAGCAGCCGCATACTGCGGTAAAAACAAAGGTATAGCGGCGCTAAAAATAGCGCCGCTATACCCACAGCGCACCTCCTGCCCCAGTGTGAAAGGGGCCTTAGGCAGCCCATACATTGATCACTTTTTTTCATTCAACTATTAGGTTGAATGAAAAAAAAGGAAATTATCCAATTCCCCCATCTACACATTATAGGTGGATGGGGGAATGTTCCCAGTGTGGACCAGTGCTGGAACAACCAGAGTTGCTGTCCTGTCCCGGCTATTCACAGCGCTGGTCTCTGTCTCCATGGTAGCAGCGGCAGCACATTGGAACCCAGTGCTGGTTACTTTATGGGGCTGATGTACAGGAGGGCCATCACAATTTGTTGTTAAAGACGGGCTGGGCATGTTCAAAATTCCACATGCCAGAGCCTGCCAGGAAGCCCACACTGCACAGCGCTAATCACAGGTAGTGAGACATTTCCCGGTCCGCAGCTCCACAGATCAGGAAATGTCTCACTGGCTGTGATTAGCACTGTGGAGTGTCGGCTTCCTGGCGGGATCGGGCATGTGGGATTTCAAACACACCCGGGCCCATCTCTATTGGTTGTAGACAGTTGAGCTCCCTGCAGGTTGCTTAGCAGCAGTGGAGCCTTCACTGACATGCTGATCGTGATGCAATCCAGATGATGCTCCTAGTCAAATCCTAGTGTTAAATATCAGTGATTTTATTGATCAAAGCCCACACTTTACAGGTATAGAGCCCACATGGCTGCTGAACATACGGTTGATTATATATATGTGGTTGTACTCTTGATGCTAATAAATACTGTGTTTATTAGATCTGACTGGGAGCATCACCTGGATCACATCCCGATCAGCATGTCAACAGAGAAGGTTATACAGCATTACTGCTGCTAGGTGACCAGCTGGGGGCTCGGCTCTCTATAACCAATAGTGCCAGCCTTCCCCTACATGCACGCATAATGTCATCAGCACAAAGTCCTAATAGACTGCCGCCGGTGCCAAGGATACAGATGCCAGACCAGCGCTGTCAATAACAGGGACAGGACAGCTGGGGAACCCCACAGTGGCAGAACACCAGGGCCCGGTGGCAAGACAACCTTTGCAACCCTGATAGTTCTCCCACTGCTTTGGACCCTTATATTTTCTTGGTGTGCTGGTGACATATATCTCTTGTTTTCTGCCACCCTGGTGGGGCCCCAGTATAGTAGGAAGGGAGCTCACTGCAGAACATGTGAAAGGGCCCATTGTGGGATCGTAGTAAAGGGCCCCAGGATATATATATATATATATATATATATATATATTGTGACAGCAGGAAGGTAAAGTCACCTGGTTGCATCCAGGGGGGTAGATATATTTCGCCCAGATTCAGGCTTTACGCCGACTTATACAACTAGGTGGAGAGTTGTATAAGCCCAGCTGAGGCTAGTAGGCTCATGGATGACTCATACCTCTAGGGAGAGTGTGGGGCGTCGTGCAGACAGGGAGTTGATGAGACCAGCTGAAGCTTGTCAGCTCATTTAGGCCTCTATAAGAACTCCCAGCTTCATTAGATGTTAGCTCATGCCTGGAACCAGACCTGTGTGGACTGTCTAGGGAGAGTGAACCCCTGTGCGGTGAGACAAAGCCTGTGTGGCTATTTGCTTGGACATTTAAAACCAGGGACTTAGGGACTAGGACAGCACTAGGCTGATCCCAGTTGTTAGTTAGGAAACCTGTATGTTTAGTCAGAGGTCAAGTTGACCAGGATTTATTTTGTTTATGTTTCTTTTGGCTTTGCTGTGTTTTGTCACTGTAAATAGAAAATAAACCGCACCTTTTTTTTGATTTTGAAAACCACAACCTCCGTTTGCTGGGCCTGTTTTTGTGTGGGGAGCCCATCCCGGGGGTCACACACACCCGCTGCCGAGCTAACCCCCTCACAATATATATATATATATAATTGCATTTTATAGTTGGCCCCCCTACTTTTGTCCCTGTCCCCCCATGTGCCCCCCCTAAATATGAAAGCTGGAGACGCCACTGCCCTGCATGAGGGCTGAAGTAGAGGAATACTGCCATTCATGTGCACGCTGCATCCAGAGGAAGACTTTACCCCATCAAGCTGCCCTAATGGGCCATTCACAAAGTCAAGGTCTGCTGGATTTGGTATGCATTGATTTTCTCTGCCTCGAACCCGACCTGAATGGACTAGGAAATGTTCTAGTGATAACTGATCATTTCACCCGGTATGCCCAGGCCTTTCCGACCAATGACCAGAAGGCTTCCACTGTGGCCAAGGTACTTATGGAGAAGTATTTCGTCCACTATGGGCTACCACAGCGGCTTCACTCGGATCAAGGGAGGGACTTTGAAAGTCGGCTGATCCGGAAGCTCCTGGATTCCTTGGGGATCAAGAAGACCCGAACCTCTCCTTACCACCCACAAGTGGATGCTCAGCCGGAGAGGTTCAACCGAACTCTGCTCAATATGTTGGGAACCTTGAATAGTGAGAAGAAACAGCATTGGAGCAAGCACATAGCGGCTATAGTGCACGCTTACAATAGTACCACAAGTGAGGCTACTCCCCCTACCGCCTCATGTTCGGAAGAGAAGCAAGGTTACCTGTGGACCTGGCCTTTGGCACCTCCATAGATCATTCCTCAGCCACCTCTCACAAGGGATATGTGGACAGACTCAGACACAGCTTAAAGAGGGCCTATGAACAGGCCCAAGCGGCTTCAGACCAGAGGGGGGCCTGCAACAAGAGAAACTTTGACCTGAAGTTTCGGATCCAGGACCTGCAACCTGGAGACCGAGTTCTGCTATGGAGCCTGGGGGTCCCTGGAAAACACAAGCTTGCAGACAGATGGAGACCTGAACCCTATGTCATTTGTAAGAAGCTGCCGGGCCTACCTGTTTATAAGTTGAAGCCCGAAGGGAAGGTGGGCCCACTGAAGACCTGGCATCGGAACCACCTACTCCCACTTGCCGAAGCAGTTTGGATACCTCCTGTGAGGGACTCCCCAGACCCAGTCTCCATTCTGGATACTCCCAGGCCAAACACTCGGTCCCAGTCCTCTCGAAATGAAGATGTAGAGACCTCTGAACTAAGTGAAGATGAGAGACAGGAACTTGATTGGTTATGGCCTTCCCCGACTCCAGGAACTTCTGCTATAGATCTTCCCCCTACTGAAGACACTATAGACAGAACACTGAATGCAGAAGCTACTGAGTTCATTCCATCCAGTCCTTTGTCAGATTACTAGGAAGATGCCTGTGACACATACTCAGAGAAGGACCCAAGAGACTCTATGTACCTCCCGGCCCCTGAACCAAGTGTTTCAGAACCAGCATAGAAAAAAGTTCTGCCTTTACAATCACTTTAAAGATGCAAGCTTTCAGGATGCCTTATATCCCTTTGTCAGGTTTTATGTATTTTAAAACTTGAAAAGGGACTCTAATGCCCCGTACACACGACCGGTTTTCCTGTTGGAAAAAGTCTGATGAGAGCTTTTGGTCGGGAATCCCGACCGTGTATATGCTCCATCAGACTTTTTCCAACGGGAAAACTGCTGGAAAAAGAGCAGGTTCTCTTTTTTCCCGTCAGGAAAAAAAATGTTCGGAATTTCCGATCGTGTGTACAAATCCCGACACGCTAAATTCCGACGCATGCCCGGAAACAAATCGACGCATGCTCGGAAGCATAAAACTTAATTTTGATCGGCTCGTTGTAGTCTTTTACGTCACTGCGTTCTTGGCAGTCAAGAGTTCACCAGACTTTTGTGTGACCGTGTGTATGCAAGGCAGGCTTGAGAGGAATTCCGTCGGAAAAACCATCCAACTTTTTTCCGACGGGAAAACTGGTCATGTGTACGGGGCATAAAGCATCCCAACAGTTTGCATCTTTAGAGCGAAACTTTACTCTCTCAATCAACACTGACTATTTTTAATCCCTATGCTGCTAGCATTAGTAAATACTGTAGATAGGAAAGTATATTATATTTACATGTTTTAACTTTGTTTTTTTCAGGTCTTCAGATACTTCCTAGTTTCCAGGCCTAAGTAAATGATGTCATACATCCCATGAGTCTTCAAGAGGGGAGGAACAGGTTTCTCAGCTAAGCACACCCTCCTCCCTGCTGGCCTGAGCTAAGGGCAGATGGATTCCAGGAAGTAAATGCTACGTAAATCGTCTACCCTTAATCAAGATGGCCACAGCCAGAAATGCTAGGGGAGTGTTTTTCAGAGTGATTTCTCAGCAAAATAAAGTATGGAGACATGGATGGATGTGGGAGTTTGCTTTAAAAAATAAAAATGATTTAAACAGCGGTTTTGGTTTGTGATGCTTAGATGCAGTGGTGCTCAGATAACTTAAAGTGATTGTAAACCTTGTTTTTTTTTGTTTTGTTTTTTAAAATAACAAACATATAATACTTACCTCCACTGTGCAGTTAATTTTGCACAGTGTGGCCCCGATCTTCCTCTTCTGGGGTCCCCAGGCGGCGCTCGCGGCTCCTCCTGGCATTGGTAAACCCCCTAGGAGAAGTGCTCTCCCTGGGGGTTGCCTTGTGGGTGCGCTCCCGAGTCCAGTATTTGCGTGCATAGACACAGAATGCCGGACTAGGCCCCGCCCCCCGGTGCCCGCGTCATTGGATTTGATTGACAGCAGCGAGAGCCAATGGCTGCGCTGCTATCAATCTATCCAATCAAGAGCCGAGAACCCTAGGCACAGAGGAAGTGCGCGTCTCCGCCGAGGGAACAAAGGGCTCAGGTGAGTAAAACGGGGGGGGGGGGGGGGGCTGGGGGACTGGTCAGTGTCAGAAGATTTTTCACCTTAATACATAGGATGCATTAAGGTGAAAAAACACAAGGATTTACAACCCCTTTAAGTTAGCCAATAAAGGGTATCTCCTTAACTCAAAATTTAATGCACACTAGACATGTGCACACTGAAATATTTCGTTTCGGAATTTCGTTTTCGTTAGAAAAATAAATTTATTTAGTTACTCCCGAAATTCATTTTTATTTATTTCGTTTTTCGTTAGAAATTGCATTCGTCCGAAAATCTGAATTAATTAAGGTCGAATCTGTCATTGAAGGCTGATGGTGTCTGTCGAATGTTCAAAGAAGATTCGACGGAGCATCGAAACTGTACGACGCTGCAATCATAAATTTCCGGTCGAATGTTCCGCCTACAAGCTATAGATGAATTCTATTGTATGACTAGTAATAATTATATTTTTTAATTACTATTACTAGTCAACAGGGATGAGCCGAACACCCCCCTGTTCGGTTTGCACCAGAACCTGCGAACAGACAAAATGTTAGTGTGAACTGTAGAACCCTATTAAATACAATGGACTCGAACGTTCGAAATCTAAAGTGTTAATTATAAAGGCTAATATGCAAGTTATTGTCCTAAAAAGTGTTTGGGGACCCGGGTCCTGTCCCAGGGGACATGTATCAATGCAAAAAGAAGTTTTAAAAACGGCCGTTTTTTCGGGAGCAGTGATTTTAATAATGCTTAAAATGAAAAAATAAAAGTGAAATATTCCTTTAAATTTCGTACCTGGGGGGTGTGTATGATATGCATGTAAAGTGGCGCATGTTTCCCGTGCTTAGAACTGTCCCTGCAAAAAATGTCATTTTTGAAAGAAAAAAAGGCATTTAAAACTGACTCGCGGCTATTAATGAATTGTCGGCTCCCGGCAATACATACAAAAGTCATTGATAAAAATAAAAAAAAAGCCTGGGGGTTCCCCAGAATTCAATTACCAGGCCCTTCAGGTCTGGAATGGATATTAAGGGGAACCCCGCCGCAAATTTAAAATAAAATTGACGTGGGGTTCCCCCAAATATCCATTCCAGGCCCTTCAGATCTGGCATGGATTTTAAGGGGAACTCCACCCCAAATTAAAAAAAAAATGGCGTGGAGTCCCCCTAAAAATCCATACCAAACCCCTTATCCGAGCACGCAACCTGGCCGGCCGCAGGGGAAGAGGGGGGGATGAGAGAGCGGCCCCCCCCTCCCTCCTGAACCGTACCAAGCCACATGCCCTCAACATGGGGAGGATGTCCCCATGTTGATGGGGACAAGGGCCTCATCCCCACAACCCTTGCCCGGTGGTTGTGGGGGTCTGCGGGCGGGGGGCTTATCGGAATCTGGAAGACCCCTTTAACAAAGGGGACCCCCAGATCCCGCCCCCCTATGTGAATTGGTAAGGGGCACATTGTACCCCTACCATTTCACGAAGAAAGCGTAAAAAAATGTTTAAAAAACACACAAACACCTTGAAAAAGTCCTTTATTTAAAAAAAAACAAAAAAACATTCCAGCGGTGAAATCCAGTGTCCCGCGGCGATCCCGATGTCCAGTGCTGTCCTTCATTGGTTGTGCCTGAGCGGACCTGATGGGGAACTCCCTCTCAGTGTTTTAAATGTATAGACCCGCCCCTTCTAAAGTTCCCCATCAGGTCCGCTCAGCGGACCAGATGCGGAACATGAGAAGGGGCGGGTCTATACATGTATTACCAAAGTGAGAGCAGTTCCCCATCAGGTCCGCTCCCTCGGTATGTCGGACCCGCCTACGTCATTGGCTTGAGCGGGGAACTTCCTTCACTGTGTAATTTAAATTTACATAGTGAAGGAAGTTCCCCGCTAAAGCCAATGACGTAGGCGGGTCCGACATACCGAGGGGGCGGACCTGATGGGAACTGCTCTCACTTTGGTAATACATGTATAGACCCGCCCCTTCTCATGTTCCGCATCTGGTCCGCTGAGCGGACCTGATGGGGAACTTTAGAAGGGGCGGGTCTATACATTTAAAATACTGAGAGGGAGTTCCCCATCAGGTCCGCTCAGGCACAACCAATGAAGGACAGCGCTGGACATCGGGATTGCCGCGGGACACTGGATTTCACCGCTGGAATGTTTTTTTTTTTTAAATAAAGGACTTTTTCAAGGTGTTTGTGTGTTTTTTTAAACATTTTTTTACGCTTTCTTCGTGAAATGGTAGGGGTACAATGTGCCCCTTACCAATTCACATGGGGGGGGGCCGGGATCTGGGGGTCCCCTTTGTTAAAGGGGTCTTCCAGATTCCGATAAGCCCCCCGCCCGCAGACCCCCACAACCACCGGGCAAGGGTTGTGGGGATGAGGCCCTTGTCCCCATCAACATGGGGACATCCTCCCCATGTTGAGGGCATGTGGCCTGGTACGGTTCAGGAGGGAGGGGGGCCGCTCTCTCGTCCCCCCCTCTTCCCCTGCGGCCGGCCAGGTTGCGTGCTCGGATAAGGGGTCTGGTATGGATTTTTAGGGGGACTCCACGCCATTTTTTTTTACATTTGGGGTGGAGTTCCCCTTTAAATCCATGCCAGATCTGAAGGGCCTGGAATGGATATTTGGGGGAACCCCATGTCAATTTTTATTTAAATTTGCGGCGGGGTTCCCCTTAATATCCATTCCAGACCTGAAGGGCCTGGTAATTGAATTCTGGGGAACCCCCAGGCTTTTTTTTTTTTTTTTTTATCAATGACTTTTGTATGTATTGCCGGGAGCCGACAATTCATTAATAGCCGCGAGTCAGTTTTAAATGCATTTTTTTCTTTCAAAAATGACATTTTTTGCAGGGACAGTTCTAAGCACGGGAAACATGCGCCACTTTACATGCATATCATACACACCCCCCAGGTACGAAATTTAAAGGAATATTTCACTTTTATTTTTTCATTTTAAGCATTATTAAAATCACTGCTCCCGAAAAAACGGCCGTTTTTAAAACTTCTTTTTGCATTGATACATGTCCCCTGGGACAGGACCCCGGTCCCCAAACACTTTTTAGGACAATAACTTGCATATAAGCCTTTATAATTAGCACTTTAGATTTCTCCCATAGATTTTTCGAATTTGCCAAGTTAGTTCTAGCTATTTTACTGCTCCTCCTCTTTGGTTACAATCAGCCAATAACATTCATCATCATCATTTTTTTATTTTACTTCCCCCATCCAATTCCAGCAGTGATCTTTTCTCTCTATGTCAAATCTTTTCTCTCTATAATGTCAAATCTTTTCTCTCTATGTCGAATCTTTTTTCTCTATAATGTCGCATCTTTTCTCTCTATGTAGAATAATCTTGGACTAATAGAGTTAAGGTTAGGCACATTCGACCACAGGTTCGATGGACACAGATTGTTATTGTCAGCCTCATGTCGAATCTCCTATCTATATCGAACTGTTGTTGCAACGAAAACGAAAATTAAGCATTTGTTTATGTCGGATCTTTCGGTTTTCGGATTCTGCATTTTCGTTTTCGTTTGTTAAAACGATAACGAAAATACCTGAAATTCGGACGAAAATGCATTCGGACGAAAACGAATGCACATGTCTAATGCACACAGTGCTCAATTGTTCTTATTGCAAGTGCACTAATACAGCTACCATCACCTCAAGCATGCACATGTCCCACAGAGGCAATGAATAAGTCAGTGTCATTCACAAAGCTTATCTACTACCTTTTGTGGAATCATGAGCCATAATTCTGTTGAGGAGACAACAGACACCTCCAATTTTGCTTGCTTGTATTGTATAGTCTTTCTTTATGAAAACTAGAAAGTTTAGTACCATAGTAAAATACATTATGTTCCTATTGTACTTATGTTTGTTTACAATACCTTTAATACCTTTTGGTTGCAGGAAAGAAATTCGCTCTGTGTATGGCTGGCCTAGGTCTAAAGGTAAAGCTGGCCATACAGGAGTATTTTTTTTTGTTTAACCAGCGGGTTGAACAAATGAAAATGACTTGAGTCTCCCATCCACACACTCTATGTAGATAGGGTTGCCACCTGTCCAAGATTCACCCAGACAGTTCGGGTTTGGAATCATGCATCCGGGTTTCAGACTGCCTAAAACCCGGACACATTGTTTAGACTGAAAAATGGCCTCACAGCAGGGTTGTTGGCTGCAGTTGTCTAAGCTGAGAGTGTCTGTTACACTCTTTCACACGGCCCAAATCCAGCACTAACAACCCCCCCCCCCCAAACACACACACACACACACAGACAGGAGAGGAGAGGGGGCTCGATCTGCACCTCTTCCCCCCACCCCTACCCCTCTGTGTCTGCCCACACTCCAATCCCTGGCGCTGTGCCTCAGAAAAGGAAAGTTGGGGAAATTTTAAATTTGAAGTCCAGCAGCCTTAGATACATCTGGATGAGAGGTGCTGACTGCCAAGGGGTGAGTGAGCTCACCATCTCTCCCTGTCTGTGACCGAAGTCTCCCCCTTTTCTCTCCTGCCTCTGAGTAAGTACACTAAGGCAAATAAGGGTTCGCAGAGCACCCCTTACATCAGAGTTCCCCTTTACACCAGAGGCCACAGTGTTTCCCCTTTTACATCAGAGTCTTCTACGTACATCAGAGTTCTCAGTGTTCCCTTTAAATCGGGGTTCCCAGAGCATCCCTTATGTTAGAGGCCCCAGAGTTCTCCCTTACATCAGAGTCTGCAAAGTCCCCCCTTACAGTGAAAGGGAACTCTGCGAGTTCAGATGTAAAAGGGGAACTCTGCAGACTCTGATGTAAAGGGGGACTCTTGTTATTAACTTCATATGATTAGAAATGTTCTTTTAATAGCAAAATATATTTATAGTTTATACTATAAAAAAAATTGACGTGCGCCACTAAAGTATTGACGGGTGTGACTTGAAGAAAAGGTGGCAACCCTAGATGTAGATGAGAGGAACCCCTCCTGCTGAGCTATTGTATTAAGGGAGCAGGGAGACTCCCCTGTCATTAAAATACACTGATCAGTGGCGGCAGCACTGGTGGAAATAAAAAATAGTTTTTCTCTATCAGGCTGGTTGTACACAAGTTGATCGATAGATAGTTTCCGTTGGCCCACTGACCCCCCCCCGCCATTATTTCATAGAGAACTTTGCAAAAATGGTGCTTGTACCATTGGCTGCCAGTTTACTGCATCACACCAGCACAAGTAAAGTGTGTCGCTGCATAAAACTGCAATGCAATAGCATGAATGAGCCCTAACAGAAAGCCATATTAAAGCGGAGCTCCACCCTAAAGTGGAACTTCCGCTCATCGGAACCCTCCCCCCCTCCGGTGTCACAATTGACACCTTTCAGGGGAGAGGGGGGTGCAGATACCTGTCTAAAACAGGTATTTGCACCCACTTCCGGGAGTCCTCTCTGCGGGAAGCACGTCACTTCCCGCAGAATACCCATTGTGTTCTGAGAGACACTCGGCTCCCAGAACACAGGGGGACCAGTGAGAACGGCGCAACGCGACTCGCACATGCGCCGAAGGGAACCGGGCATGAAGCCGCAAGGCTTCACTTCCTGGTTCCCTCACCGAGGATGGCGGTGGGGGCAGCAGAGTGATGAGCGATTGCTCGTCCTCTGCTGCGGACGTCGCTGGACTCCAGGACAGGTAAGTGTCCTAATATTAAAAGTCAGCAGCTGCAGTATTTGTAGCTGCTGGCTTTTAATATTTTTTTTTTCGTGGGAGCTCTGCTTTAATTATTAATAGTTACATGTTCAAAGCTTGCATATACTCAAAGGTTTCTTTGCTCCATCTGGAAGGGGAAATTAGGTACTGCAAGCATGTTGTCCATACCTAATAATTTATTAGGAGTTTATTGAATTTAGTTGGAATCTAATTGATTTATACAAAATGGAACAATCTGTAACTAGGACCATAATTCATGCTCTGTCATACAGCATCTGCATCTTGTCAATCCTTCTCAGTGCATTTGATTGAAAAACCTTAACCCAATATTCTACATAACTTATGAATTCCCTATATGGTAGACAGAATGTAGACAGAATGTCTAAAAAGCAAAGGAAAATGCCATGTTCGTTACCTAATGTATGTTTTAATAAAGTCAATCTTTACCATTTTTTTATTTTTTTGGGGCCAATATTCAGTTATATCTAGTTATTTTAATACACTTTTCGTGCTTTGGCATACAGAATGCCTTCATACTACTGCCAGTACAAGCAATGTGCTTGGAGTGCCCTGTTCTGGCAGCAGGACTGAATGGCCATGCGCAAAGACTTCAAGGTAGTCTGTTCTAGGAGTATATGGATAACGCTCATACCTTTAATTAACTAACTTTACTAACTAAGTGCCAAGCTTTTAAAAAACATTTTGTTTCTTTACTATACATTAAAAAAATAGTGTGTCTGATAACCATTTAGTATATATACACTAGACAACAGAACAATCAGGATATACTGTATTCAGAATGATTAGGAAGTGTTATCAGGGATATTGACGCATAAACATAAGAAGTACTGGCACACTTCTCATCTGTGTGTGTGATCTGGTTAAAACAGACCTTCTTCCCCCCTTCAATAAAAATCACATCTGCACACTGTTCTGAAATCCTCTTGCATTTGTTAAAGGGGTTGTAAACCCTGAGGGTTTTTCACCTCAATGCATTCCTGTGCTGCTGCTGCCCCACAGAGCCCCCCTTTTACTTAGCTGAACCTGGTCTTTCCAGCGATGGGGAAGAGCCCACCAGCTCCAGCTGGTGTCTTGGGTCCTCATTGGATAGATTGATAGCAGCAGGAGCCATTGGCTCACGCTGCTGTCAATCAAATGCAATGACGTCGGAGCCGGGAGGCAGGGTCGGGTCCTGCTGTCTGTGTCAATGGACACAGCAGCAGGACACGGAAGCACGCCAGCACGAGTGCCCCCAGGGAAATCGCTTCTCCGTCGGGGCACTCAAGAAGAGGAGGAGCCAGGAGCGCCGCCGAGGGACCCCAGAAGTGGAGGCTCAGGGCCACTCTGTGCAAAACCCTTGCACAGAGGAGGTAAATATGACATGTTTGTTATTTTATTTTTTTAAATGAGACTTTACAACCCCTTTAAGCAAGCATTTATTGTTTTTACTTACAATTTATCAACAAGGTGCTTAATCACTAGTAGCGCTAGTGTTCTGTGTTCCAGTAGTTGCAGAATTGACTGCTTCCCCCTGATTAGTCCAGAAAGCTCTGGAAATTAGTAGGCAGGAAGAGTCTAATCAGCAGCTAAATATTCATACAGCCCTGGCTAATCCCTGGTGAGGGTCGTCCAGATGATAGCTGAGAGCCTGTATAAATACTCTGGGACAAGGAACAGAGGGGTCTTTTTCCTTAGAAGGAGATCACAGCCTAAGGGGGGCTGCTTGAACTATAAGGCCATCCTGCCATGTGCCTGCAGGGTGTCATGGCCTCAGGTGGGCTACCTGGAAATCTGCTTTGCTAGAAGTTGCAAAAAGCTGACTGAGGGACCGTCTTCAGAGAATCTAGTTTGGTATCACAGGGAGAAAGTTTTGCAAGGATATTGAAAGGAGGCAACCCATTTTCCAGGGACATTTGTGAGTACAGACTAGATAGAGAGTTCCTAAAGACTTTGGGCTGAAGCCATCCCTCATGTGTTAGAGTCAGGGGACATAGTGTGCAGTTTCCT
This sequence comes from Rana muscosa, assembly GCA_029206835.1. NCBI lineage: Eukaryota > Metazoa > Chordata > Amphibia > Anura > Ranidae > Rana > Rana muscosa. The sequence goes on from CM055117.1 coordinate 192,856,900, forward strand.
GAAGTGCCTAGTCTATTTAATTCCCTTGCTTGGACTGTCCACCATAGGAAGATTAATCTCCTCAAGTTTGCTACAGGCTCCTAGTTCTATAGAAGATATGCATTCTCCTATTTGTACATAGTTTTGGAGTATCCCACTCCTTAGCCCCATCCAAGTTACCCAACAAAAAAAAACACCAAAAAGAAAACCCTTGGACTGGTCATTGAGCCAAAAAAACAACTGTGACCATGTGCCTATCTGCAGGGCAACTATTGGGAAAAGAAACCCTGGGCATCTTTCTAGTGGATCCTACGGTGGTAGCGCTACATTTCCCCCAAAGAAATCGCAGCAGTTGCTGTTGACAACTGAGGGAAGAATATTAAAGAGACTGTCATGCCCCGTACACACGAGCGGCAACACACGGTCACACAAAAGTTCTCTGAACTTTCAACCATCACGAACGCGGTGACATACAACACTATGACGAGCCGAGAAAATGAAGTTCAATGTTTCTGAGCATGCATCGAAATTGTTTCCGAGCATGCGTCGGAATTTTGCGCGTCGGAATTGCTACAGACGATCGGAATTTCCGATCAGAATTTTTCCGTCTGAAAAACTGAGAACCTGCTCTCAATCTTTTGCTGGCGGAAATTCCGATGGCAAAAGTCAGATGGAGCATACACACGGTCAGAATTTCCAACCAAAAGCTCACATCGGACTTTTGCTGGCGGAAATTCCGACCGTGTGTATGGGGCATTAGTGTTGTTGTTCCGTGTTATGTGGATTGTAGAGAGGCAATTAGTATCACAGTGAAGAATTGCAATGAGGCAAAATGTATATCAGATTGTGGGAAGGCGATTGGTATGGTAAACTGTTTGTTTCACAGTGGAGAATACCTGCTTTACAGTAATGAGTACTGCTAGTGCAAAAACATTTCCGAGTACTGGCGGTGAAGGAGTTAACACATGGCGTTGGAGCAAGAGTGCCAGTAGGGTCTGCCCAAGTGGGATTGCAAACAGCACGCCAGACTATCAGATGAAAAAGTGGGTGGGGATACCACCTGATTCCAGCCAATCCGGCAGAGATGGGAGTAGAAGCACCACTTCCGAGTGTAGTGAGAGAGTGAGAGAGAGAGAGATGCAAATGGAGAAAGCACCAAGATGGCACATCTTAAGCATGGAGAGCCATGGGTGATTACCGGAGCCGTCGGTAATGGTGGCAATTGTCCAGATAGGCTGGCAGAGTTGCAAAGCAGGATGCTGAACAACACTGGAGTTCGGTTGATGCCTCTGGGATGCTTGGCGTTCTGCAGCAAGGAGGGGACGGAGTACATTTGGCTGCGATGTGGCAGATACCAGCAGGTCATGGTCAAGCTGCGAGCCAGTGTGGTCACTGTGGGAAAATGCTGATGAAGCTACTGCCTAGTGATCAGCAGCCCTGTATCCTGAGAGTAGATTGGAAGTCAAGCTACAGCACGATTATACTGGATCCCATCTACAAAGACCTCACAGGTAGCAGTGAAGCAGTAGAGAAACCTTTGGGGCCAGTGGTATATACTCATTTACTTGCCGGAAGAGTGAACCTTCAGAGGGTACTGTGTGCAAGAGTCAGGATGGAACCTAGGCATGGGCACACCTTAATTACCCCTGCTTCCCCTCTCCCCCCTGCAGTGCTGCCAGCTTCCCTCCTCTCCTCTCAGGAGCGGGGAAGGTGCTGGTAAATATTTAATTACCCGACCTTTCTTTTCTGAATGAACACAGTGAGTGACCTGTACCGATTGCTCTTGTCATCTTTCTTAACTGAAGCATAGTAAACTGTTTACTGCAGACTGCAGAGAAAAGGACTGGGAAATCTCTGTCCTCAGTTTCCCCAAAGACCCATACCAGGGCTCCTAAATAATTTGTGAAACATTGATAAAAAATAATCTTATAAAAAATAATTTAAAAATAAATACTACTGACACTGTCCACTGCCCTACTTACACCAATCTTTGCTCTACTGACACCGTCCACTGCTCTGCTGATATACACGCATGTGTGTTTGCGCTCTGAGGTGCATATCCTAATGCAATAGGCTGCACACACCAATGGGATGGAAACTGCTACAGTGATTCTGGCAGAGGGTGAGCTGACTGTAGTGCAGAAGCCTGTGACCAGTGCAACTATTCGGGCAAAGGACCAGTTCACTGTAGTGAAGACCTCTGCAATTAACAAGACCCAGAGGCTGGACTCATCCAATTCATCAGGACCTGGGGGGGTGGTTTGACCCAGGGTCACCCAAGTTCGAGAATGTGTACAGGTCCATAAACTAGAAAATCGGGGACTGGAAATTAGTTATGGAAACCGAGTGGGACTGGGGAGATGCCATTGTCAGGAGCTCCCAGGCCTCTGATCCAGACTTTGCCAAGAAAGAGCACATTGCCCAGCTAATGCAGTGTGCTGAGGGTCTACACCTTAGTAAGGAATACAAGGAGAGGAGTATTGATCTATTCCCACCCTGTACTATGGCCAGTTTTTATGCACAAGATGAGGCCTACAGACATCTCATCAAAAGAGCAAAGAGCCCTTTCATCCCTCCATGGAAAGGAAATCCTGGGGAGCTGTCTAGATTCTCCAGTTTCCAGCCCATTGTGCAGAGACGGGTGGCTCTTGAATACAGTTATGACTTCCTGTATGTGCCAAGGGAAGTCATGGAAGAAGAGGAGTCCAAACAGTTTTCACAGTGACTAACTAAATTCCCTAACCTGATCCAAATTACCCCCCCCCCCCCAAAAAAAAAAAAAAAAACACCAAAAAGAAAACCCCTGGACTGTTCATTGAGTCAAGGAGTGGCTGTGATCGTGTACTTGGCTGCGGGACAACTATGGGGAAAAGGAACCCTGGGCATCTTTTTAAGCGGCTCCTAGGGCGCTAGCACTAAACATATTGGAATGACATTATTATTAATGATTAATAATTGTTATACTGCTAAGTGGCGTAAATGTTTTGGATGAACTGACCTTTACCTATACATTTACAGTACCTATTGGAAAAATCTATGATAAAAAATCCACACAGATACAGAAGGTTCCTTGTGGGATATGGTATGTTGTTGGGGATAGGTATGATAAGCATCAAAACAGCATGCAATTCTAAATAGATTATTTAATGTTACACCTTTTTTATGCTGCTGCTCAGCAAGAAATAAGATGCTTTTTTTTTACATGTACAGTAATTATGCCCTATAAATAACCTTGTTTTCCACATCGCACTTCTGAGACTGAAGGAGTTTAGGCCACGGAAATCCCATAATGGTTTCTGCAGAGCATCCAGTCCATGGCAAACAATTCCGCACTCTATTTAAAAGGGCAGTTGTGATGTTCTGAATACAAAGGAATGACTGTGATAAAGAAAAAGAGATATTGGCAAAAACAGAGAATATTTGTTTTGTAAGAAGATTAAACGGGCTGTTAAAAGAAAGCATGAACAATTACATTATTTAGGCAACTAAGAAATCTAATCCGCTTTCCCGTGTCTGGTGCAATAGCAACGTTTTTTTCTGCCAGCGCACATGGACCGCCATGAGCAGAACTGTTCAAGCATTGTAGCTTTGACTAGTTTTAATGGAGTATCTTTCTATTCAGCACCTACCCAGAGGGAACCAATTGGTATGATTGGTTCTCTTATTTGCTGCTACACAGCAAATCGCTCTGTCCCCTCTGACACACCTGGTTATGACTTAAGTATTGGTATGCTAATACACTATATACACATACAGGAAATAGACTACAAACTACTTGACAGTAGGTAAAGTGAATAACTTTTTACAAGGCAGGTAAATGCAATTCACAAACCGGTAACAGGTAACTGAATATGTTTGAATGCATTAAACAAAATAATGTAAATTCTAAACTATAATATGACAATTAAAAGTCTCACAGTAACTCTGCAATAACCAATCAAAAAAAGTGTTCACTCCATGTTTATACGCCTGGATGTGGGCATGTGTAGATGTTTCTAAACTAGGTACCCCTCCCTGGAAGATGTTTGTACGATACCTGGCACCTAATTTGAAGTCCTAGGCCGGCTAACGTTGTTACTGGCTCTTTAAACTTGCATGCAATGGGAGACTGTTGGGTTGCTAAATAATGGGCAGTCCCTACAGGGATTAAACTGCTGACAATGATGGGATAAACACAGTGAATTCTGCTTACCAATCCTGGCATGCAGTGAATCTTGTCCTGGATGATTGACCATATGCTGTCCTCAGAAATCCGATCCCTGGAGACTCGGTACTCTCAAGGGTTGGTTCTCTTTGGTGTGGGCACCAGGTCTGCACAGCTCAGGTCCCAGTTCACAAATACCACCAGTGGCTCAGTCCTTCAGCTATCTGTGTACTCAGAACACACCAACAGGTCTGTACACTCTCTGGTCCCCTCACATAACACTCAGATCACCGGTCTAAAACCCAGGAAAATTCCTCTCTATCCTCCTCTGTTTACAGATCTCTGTGGGTGCTGTAGTTCACAGTGTGCTAACTGTCCCCGCGCCATGCATTTACAGAACTTCAGGTTCCAGCATCCTGACTGGCTGTATCTTCATCCCCTTGCCGCTTATTGGCTCACTGCCAATCTGCAGACAACTTGAGGAGAGCGGGAACAGAAGTGCTCAGCCGTCTTCTTCAGCTGGCTACATGTATTAAAGGTAGTGACAATGAGAAGAAAGTCCTTAAAATATTTTTTTTTATCGCAATTAATGGAGTAACTGATGATCAGTGTCCGTCCCTGCTCAATATAAGTCGATTGGTTGATTATCTTCTTTTGAAGGGACTTGCTGGAAAACTTTTATTGATCAGCAGCTGCAGCTACAGAGCGGTATATTCTTACAGCAGTGCACCCCAGGGGAAATGCAAGTAGTCCCATTTTCAAAAGTCCTCCAGTTTACTCCCTAAGGAAAAGCTACACAAAAATGGCTTCCCATGCACATGTTGCTCCAGTCTTGATCCATTGACAGAGCATCCAGTAACACTGTCCCTCTGTCTGGGAGTTCCCCTTCTTCTCCTGAGCCTTCATATAATAACCCAGTGTGCCCTTCACTCAGCAGGGGTAGAGGTACCACATCACCCAGCTGGCTCTTAAAGCTCTGGCTCACATATTGGAGGTGGTAACATTTTGTGGCCGAAATAGGGAACCACACCTGATGTCTTACCCTACACGTCCCCTTGGGAATTTAGGGTACGTTCCCATTTTGACTATGACATATAAAAAAAGTAGGGCCCAATCCCAGGAACAAATTACAGGGCTTTACATTAGGACACTACTAAGGAGACTAACCCCAGGACAAAAAAAAACAACCCCCCCCCCCCGGCTGAGCACTTCTGTTCCGGCTCTCCTCAAGGGAAGGAGTTGGGGACAACAGGCTTCAGCAGGGATGCGTGGAAAACAGAGTGTATCCTATAGGAGTCGAGCAACGCCAATTCAAAGGCCACAGGGTTGATCGCCCGTTTGATTTTAAAAGGTCCAATGAACCTTGGCCCCAACTTCCGTGAGGGGATTGGTAATTTGAGATTGGTAGCAGAAAGCCACACTTCCTCCCCAACTTTGAAGGCTGGATTTTCCTTTCTTCCTTTATCGTAGTATTTCTTGTAAACGTTCTGGGCGTTCTGCATAATTTCCTGAAGTTTTTGGAAGTTCGACTGGACAGAGGCTATCCGATCCTGTACAGCACGGACGGGACTCTCAGGGATAGTGTCAGGGAGGAAAGAAGGGTGGAAGCCAAAGTTGGCCCAAAAGGGGGTTTGACTGGTGGCAGAATGAATAGATTTATTGTATGCAAATTCAGCATAAGATAGTAGGGAGGACCAGTCGTCCTGGGAGGCAGAGCAGAAGCATTGGAGATATTGTTCCAGGGTCTAGTTCGTCCTCTCTGTCTGGCCGTTGCTCTGAAGGTGGTAAGCAGATGAGAGACAGATCTTGATCTCCAAGGACTTGCAAAGTTCTTTCCAGAATTTGGACGTAAATTGGATGCCTCTGTCGGAGACGATGCTCTTAGGTACCCCATGGAGCCTGGTTATTTCCTTAAAGAAGATTTTGGCTCTATCTGCAGCAAAGGGAGTACCCACCATGGGCAAAAAGTGTGCCATCTTAGAAAGACGGTCGATCACCACCAGGATCGTGGTAAATCCTCCAGAGGGAGGTAGATCGACAATAAAATCCATGGAGACGTCTGCCCATGGACGTTCAGGGATGGGTAAAGGTTTGAATGGCCCCAGCTTTTGATGTTTGATCCCTTATTGCGTTGGCAACGGGTGCAGGAGGCAATGTAAGTTTTACAGTCCTGTCTCCAGCCCGGCCACCAGAAAGAGCGGGAGACTAGTTCTGTGGTATTCCGAGTTCCAAAGTGGCCCGCTAACTTGTGGTCGTGAAAGGTTCCTAAGACTAGTTGTCTTCTTTCCAGCGGAACAAAGATTTTACCCCGGGACCAGATAAGGTCATCATGTTTCTCTAGAGAAGAGATTTCCTGGTCAGAGAAGTGCCTGGATGCTGTCTTAATGGAGGTCAACAGATTGGCCTGGGAGATCAGAAGAAAATTCTGTGAAGACAAGATGGTGCTTGGTTCCACTGCCTGAGAAGTTTCGGGGAACATCCTGGAGAGCGCATCTGCCTTCCCATTTTTGGAGCCGGGCCTGTAGGAGATGTGAAAATTAAATCTGGTGAAGAAGAGAGCCCAACGGGCTTGCCTGGGTCTTAAACGTTTTGCTGTCCTTAAGTATTCCAAGTTTTTGTGGTCGGTGAAAATAATGACAGGGTGAGATGCACCCTCCAGCAGGTACCTCCATTCTTCCAGGGAAAATTTAATAGCCAATAACTCTCTGTCTCCAACATTGTAATTTCTTTCCGGTGGGTTTAATTTCCGAGAAGCGAAAGCTACCGGGTGTAAAAGGGATTTGGGACCCTGCCTTTGGGAGAGGATGGCCCCAGTGGCTGTCTCCGAAACGTCTACTTCAAATGTGAACGGTAGTGTTGCTACACAGGTGCTGAGGTAAACGTGGTTTTTAGCTTAATAAAAGCTTCCTGGGCTTCCTGCGACCAATGAAAGCGATTGCCCTGGCGTGTCAGTTGGGTGATAGGTGCCACAATAGAAGAGAACCCAACGATGAATCTCCTGTAAAAATTAGCAAAGCCAATGAACCGTTGTACCCCTTTCTTGTCTGTTGGAGCTGGCCATTCTTGGATTGCCTTGACCTTCTGCGGGTCCATTGCGACCCCGTTGGTGGAAATGATAAATCCCAGAAATTGTACGGTAGTCTTTTCATAGTCGCACTTTTCAGCTTTGAGATAAAGTCTGTGTTCTCTAAGGATAGTAAGGACCTTTTTGACATGAACCCGGTGTCATGGATATGCAGTAGTGTTTGTCTGCCATCTTACCTTCCTCCTCATGTGTTCATCTAGAGACCAGACCTCCTTCACCTGGCTTCCTTTATAATCTCCTCCCAGCCTGACTCCACCCCAGGCCCTATCACTGAACACTATATTAACCTGTGCACTGCAAGCCTGCTTTGCTGATCAACGTGTTTGTTAGGCATTGTGTGTTTGGGTTCCTGCCTGCCGTGTGCTACGTCTGTCTCTCTGTTACGTTATTGGCTTATCCCCGACCATCCCTGTCTGCTCGTGACCCTTGACCTTTGGCTCGTTCTTTCGTTATCCTTGTCTGCTTGTGGCCCCTGACCTTCAGCTTGTTATTCGGTTCTCTCATACCTTGTGCTGCTGCTTCCCCTCTTTTCCCCTTATCCTACGGGGCGTGAGCTAGGAAACTCCAGGGGCCGCGACCTGGTCCCAGCCTGCAGCATAACATCCTCACCACTAGAGGCCCTGGAGAAGACCTGCTGGGTCTTAGACTCCGCGCCCTGGGGAATCTTGGCTCTAGCTTCCGTTAGGATCCCGGTTGTGCTCCTCTGGTCCCGCTTTCCACAACCACCCAGTTTCCTATCCGCAGAAGCCAGCCATAGGGTTCACTACCTCGCGGTGCACTACTGTCCCCCTACGGTGTGCATCTGTCACCTGGCCACAGGTGACCTTGACAGTTTGATCAGCCATGGACCCGGCTGACATCCCGATCCCCGCGGATGATCCATTGCAGGGCATAGTCCACAGACTTGAAACCCAGGAATCGAATCAGACTCAGGTGATGCGATTCCTCCAGGATCTGGCTTCTCGATTCGAGCAGCTTCAGGCCTCCTTGGGAACCCCGAATCCGCAACCTCAAGTACAACCAGCGGTGGTACCTTTCGCACCAGTCGCAGCCACACACTCACTAATACTGCCAGCTCCGTTCCGTTTCTCTGGGGACTCCAAGGCCTGCAGAGGGTTCCTTAGCCAATGCACGATTCATTTTGAGCTTCAGCCTCAAAACTTTCTGTCTGATAGGGCAAAGGTAGCCTATATCATTTCCCTCCTCTCCGGTGAAGCTTTAGCCTGGGCAGCCCCTCTGTGGGAACTGAATGATCCAGTGGTTTCTAGCCTGTCTGGCTTCTTGAAACTTTTTCGGAATATCTTTGAAGAACCGGCTCGTGTCTCTTCAGCGGCCAGCGCCCTTCTACGTCTCCGCCAAGAGTCTGCTTCAGTGGGACAGTACGCCCTTAATTTCCGCATACTGTCGGCTGAGTTGAGCTGGAACAATGAGGCCTTAGTCGCAACCTTTTTGCATGGCCTTTCTGATAGAGTGAAGGATGAATTAGCAGGAAGAACCATCCCCACTGATCTGGACGGAGTTATCTCCTTGTGTAACCAGATCGATATTCGCTTTCAGGAAAGGACCCTAGAAAAGCGGCGCCAGCACTCCTTGGTCCTTAGTCAGCCTGAGCTCCCCTCTCCTCGACCCGTGGAGCATCTCCTGCCAGCTGAGGAACCCATGCAGCTGGGCAGGACCAGGCTATCCCCAGAGGAACGTGCTAGGCGCAGAAATCTAGGCCTGTGTCTCTACTGTGGGGGCAAAGGTCATTTTCGTGACACTTGCTCTCTTTGTCCAGAAAAACGTTTGGGTCCACTTCATCTGGAAAGTGGAGTATTGGACCCAGAAATATCACCTTCCCCTTCTCGTCTTCTGCTTTCTGTGTTCCTTCATGTTGGTGCTTCTTCTCATTCGGTCTCAGCATATCTGGATTCCGGAGCCGCTGGTAATTTCATGGACTGGGAAATCGCATCGTCCATGAGACTTACTCTTTTGCCCCTCACCACGCCATTGGTGGTCTTGGCGATTGATGGTACTGTTCTCCCAGGGGGACCTATCCGCTTCCAGACCCTCCCTGTTAAGATGTCGGTGGGTACACTCCACCAGGAGTGGATATCCTTCCTTATCTTACCCAAGGCCTCAACGCCTATAATTTTGGGTCTCCCATGGTTACAGCTCCATTCTCCTCATGTGGACTGGACTACTGGACAGATCCTGGCTTGGGGTCCCTCCTGTTCCTCGTCCTGCCTACCCAAGGTTGCCCCCTGTGAATCTGAGCCGGTCATTCATTCCAGGTTGCATAACCATTTACATTTCTCTGTCCCTAACCACCCTTGGACGCACAGCCAGGCTAGCTTGTCTACAAGTCCTGCAGTCGCTACGTCTTGCGATGCGATTCAGGTAGTCGCTACACCTGACTCAGCTATTCACTCTGCCTCTGTACTAGTTATGCCAGTCCAGCCCATGCCCAGTGAGCCTCTCACTTTTTCTTGTTCGGGACATTCTGCTTGTCCTTCAGCTATTCAGCTTGACTCCGGCGACATGTCACCTTCTAACCAACCTGACTTCAGGGTTCCACTGACATCTGCCCAGTCTGATGGTCCTGTGCAAGATGACCAGTTCCCCTTTAAGGGTCTAGGGGACCCTCCTCAGATTCCTGTTGATCGTCTCATGCCCTTGCTTATTCCTAGAGAGCCTTTGGTCCTCAATAGATCTTCTTGTCATCTCCCTACCTCGTTTTCAGTCTCTGAGGATAATCTTAAGTACGAGGTTAGACAAGTTCTGGATTCTCGGCTCTGCAGAGGCATTCTTCAGTACCTTGTGCATTGGAGAGGTTTTGGTCCTGAGGAGGCGTCTTGGATCGCTGCATCTGATGTCGCTGCACCTCATCTGTTGAGAAGGTTTCATCAGAGATTTCCCTTTAAGCCTGGGTCCAGGCGGGGGAGGGCCCATAAGAGGGAGGGTACTGTCATGGATATGCAGTAGTGTTTGTCTGCCATCTTACCTTCCTCCTCATGTGTTCATCTAGAGACCAGACCTCCTTCACCTGGCTTCCTTTATAATCTCCTCCCAGCCTGACTCCACCCCAGGCCCTATCACTGAACACTATATTAACCTGTGCACTGCAAGCCTGCTTTGCTGATCAACGTGTTTGTTAGGCATTGTGTGTTTGGGTTCCTGCCTGCCGTGTGCTACGTCTGTCTCTCTGTTACGTTATTGGCTTATCCCCGACCATCCCTGTCTGCTCGTGACCCTTGACCTTTGGCTCGTTCTTTCGTTATCCTTGTCTGCTTGTGGCCCCTGACCTTCAGCTTGTTATTCGGTTCTCTCATACCTTGTGCTGCTGCTTCCCCTCTTTTCCCCTTATCCTACGGGGCGTGAGCTAGGAAACTCCAGGGGCCGCGACCTGGTCCCAGCCTGCAGCATAACATCCTCACCACTAGAGGCCCTGGAGAAGACCTGCTGGGTCTTAGACTCCGCGCCCTGGGGAATCTTGGCTCTAGCTTCCGTTAGGATCCCGGTTGTGCTCCTCTGGTCCCGCTTTCCACAACCACCCAGTTTCCTATCCGCAGAAGCCAGCCATAGGGTTCACTACCTCGCGGTGCACTACTGTCCCCCTACGGTGTGCATCTGTCACCTGGCCACAGGTGACCTTGACACCCGGTGCAATTCAGTAGAGGCAGAGAAGATGAGGATATCGTCCAGATACACCACTAGTAAGTCATCGAGATGCTCTCGGAAGATGTCGTTTACTAAATGCTGAACAGTGGCTGGGGCATTACAGAGCCCAAATGGCATGACTAGATATTCATAGTGTCCGAATCTGGATCTAAAAGCGGTCTTCCACTCATCTCCAGCCCTGATCCGGATGAGGTTGTAGGCCCCTCGAAGGTCCAGCTTGGAGAAGATTTGAGCAGATCGGAACCGTTGGGACAATTCTGGGATAAGAGGCAGCGGGTATCTGTTCTTAATAGTTCTTAATAGTAATTTTATTTAGTTCCCTGTAGTCGATGCAGGGCCTCAGTGAACCATCTTTCTTTTCTACAAAAAAGATCCCTGCAGCGGCTGGAGAAGATTGACGGATGAATTTCTTTTCCAAATTTTGGTCTATGTAGGCCTTGAGGGCTTTTAACTCGGTCTCGGATAACGGGAAAATACGGCCAAAAGGCACTTCTGAGCCGGGCAGGAGGTCGATGGAACAGTTGTACGGCCGGTGAGGTGGTAGACGGTCGGCCTGTTGTTTGTCAATGACGTCCCTAAACTCAAAGTATACAGGGGGAATATGTTGCAGGTTATCCGGTACGGTTGCTATGGTAGCGCAAGTGGTTGAGGCTGGGGTGAGGTAGTGATGGGAACTGTACTGAGAAGTGAAATTGACCTCCTTCTTGGCCCAGTTTATGAGAGGCTCGTGTGCTTGTAGCCAGGGGAGGCCCAAAATGATGGGAAACATCGGAGAGGGAATGAGGTCAAATCGCAGAAACTCTTGGTGGCCCGAGTCAGTGGTGACAAGGATGGGTTTAGTTTCTTGAGTGATCAGCCCAGAGCGGGGCAGGGAGCCATCTGCCAGGTGTACCTGAAGGCAATGGTCCTTGGTTTGTAAGGGAAAGTGTAGTTTCAGGGCAAGCGTGGAGTCCAGGAAGCAGCTGCAGGCTCCGGAATCAATAATAGCCGGTAGGCGGGTTGCCCCTTCCGGTAGCTGTAGGGAGATAAAGAGAATAACGTAAGTCTGTGGAATGCCAGAAACTTGGTAGTTCAAAACGTCTTGGGGAGCAGACTTACTGGGTCTCACCTAAAGCTACGGAGGAAATGATCAGTACCCCCACAGTAAAGGCATAGGTTGGCTTGACGCCTGCACTGCTTCTCCTCGGGAATGAGAGGAGACCGGACCAGTCCCAGTTGCATAGGTTCGGGTTCAGGAAGAAAAGGTGCTGCAGAAACTGGGGCAGGTGGATATACAGGAGCTGATCTGGGAGGAGTCCAACTAGGACGAGTAGTTTGAAAGCATTCAGAGCGCCGCTCTCGCAAGCGCCTGTCAAGCTGGGTGGCAGACTGAACTAAAACCTTCCAAGGAAGCAGGAGTTCCTATCCTGGCTAGCTCATCCTTAAGAGCTTCAGACAGTCCTTGGCGGTATTGGTACTTCAAAGCCGCCTCGTTCCAGCCAGTATCGGCTGACCACTTCCGACATTCAGCCGCGTAGTCCTCAACCAGCCTTCTCCCCTGGGATAAGCTGTGTAGAATAGCCTCAGCCGTAGCCGTGTGCTGGGGGTCATCGTATAACTGTGCCATGCTCTCAAAGAAGGTGTCCACAGAATTCAATACAGGGCTCAGGTGTGGGAACCCTGGGTTCAGGGGAAGCCATCACCATGGTACGGCTGAATTGAAGATTCATCTGACACCTATTTTGTGTCTGTCATCTCTTCCACGGATAAAATGATTCAATTTCGTTACCTTCACCAGCTGTACTACACGCCAACTAGACTACATCGAATGCGTAGGAGGGAATCTGCACTTTGTCATAAATGTCTGGGGGCGGAAGGAACTTTCCTCCATATGGTGTGGGAATGCCCAAAAATAAGACCATTGTGGTCTAAGGTAACTGAATTTATCTCTGATAGCTTTGGCCTGCCTAATATATGCTCTCCCTTACGTTGCCTCCTGGGGGTCTTTGACCAGGAGGAGATGAATATATACACTAAATTGTTCCTTAGGATCCTATATTTTGGAGGAAGAAAACTTATAGCCAGGCGATGAATTTATGGGGAAATGCTGCAGTTGGGATGTGGATAAAGGTTGTAAATGCAGATGTTCCTTTGTATAGGATGACCTATGTGTTAGGACCTGGGCTTGAACCTTAGACCTCTGGTGTGTCTGGTGGTGACTCTACTTGCTGAGCCACCTGGAATGCTGGACAGCTTCTTGGATAGTTCATTAGACAATTCCTTGAATGATCTTTCTTGTCTTGAATCTTGTTTGCCTTGAACCTTGAACCCTTTGCTCATCCCAGGAACTTCCTGATTTAAGTCATGTCCCTGCACTTCCTGGTTGCCAGAAAATTGTGTCTTCACCAGCCAATATCTTGCTCCTGTCTACTGCTGCCGACCGCATCTTTGCTACCACTCACTACCGACTTTTGGCTCGTCCCCGACTACGCTTCTGCTGAATCCCAACCTGCAACTATCTGTTACCGACTTTTGGCTCGTCCCCGACTACGCTTCAGCTTGATCCCTACCTGTATTATCTGTTTCTGGACCCCGGCTTGCTCACCCCCTGGTGGGGCTAATCTGAGGACCGCGACCTGGCACTGACACGCAGCGAAGCCCATCTCCACCTTTAGGAGCCCTGGTGAATACCGGTCAGTGCTTAGACCCCGCACCTCAGGTGAACCCTTGTCATCAGCCAGGGTGACCTGTGTGAATACCTGCTCTGCTGCTATAGCTACTGGCCTCTGAGCCTATCTCCAGACCGTGACAGAATATTCTGGCCCAAAACATGGAGGCCGTTGTAGCAGCTGCTGTAGCTCCTCTCAGGGTGCAAATCACTGAGTTGCAGACATTTGGTGTTAACTACCAGGAAACATTTTCTGAGTTACAGATTGAAGTGAAAGCACTACAAGAGGAAATCCTTGATCTGAATAAACAATTGCGGGATTTTCGTGCCCGAGATACCACTGCCGTAGATACTAATGCACGAATGCCCCTACCACTTAAGTTTAATGGAGATCGCCGCCATTATAGAGGGTTCCTTAATCAATGTTGTATATACTTTCAGATGCAACCTGCTGCATTTACTTCTGACAGGAAAAAGGTGCTGTTTATTATCAACCTCCTGACTGAGGAAGCTTTAGCCTGGGCCTCCCCTTATGTGGAGAAAGATGATGTCGTCCTGGATGATTTAGATTCTTTTGTGGCTGCGATGAACCAAGTTTTCGATGATCCTAACCGCTGTGCTACTGCTGAGGCAAAATTACACAATTTACGGCAGGGTAGACGCTCTGTTGCAGAGTACACAACTGAATTCCGACGTTGGATCTCAGATACCAATTGGAATCCAGCAGCACAAAAAAAGTCAGTTCCGTCAAGGACTCTCAGAGCAAGTAAAAGATGAGCTTGCCAGAGTAGAAAGTCCTGATGACCTTGAGGCTTTTATTAAATTATGCATTCGAATTGATCAGAGACTTACTGAAAGGAGAAAGGAGAGACTGGGAATCCTAGGCAGTAATGGCGGCATGCGTTTTTCTACTACTCAGTATCCTCCTAAGGGTCCAAGAGTTTTTCCTGATTCTGACACTCCTGAACCTATGCAGGTGGATGCTATTAAAAGATCTATTACCACTCAGGAGAAAGAAAGACGACAGTCAGAGAACTTGTGTCTTTATTGTGGAGACTCTGGACATTATGCAGTTAATTGTCCCAATAAATTTAAAAGAACAATTGCAGCAATGGATGTTACAGTATCTGAACAAATAAACTCAATATCTCAGTCCGTCTCTCCTTTGATTCAGGAAGAAAATAAAGTTAATTCTTTATCAACTCACTTTGTCATCCCAATAAGGCTTATTGTGGAAAGCAATGAAATATCTTGCGCTGCTATGCTGGACTCAGGGGCCGGGGGAAACTTCATGGACATCAAATTTGCCCAAAGTAATAACCTTCAAATAAGAAATAAGCTTGCCCCTATTGATATGGAAACTGTGGATGGCTCACCTTTGTCTTCAGGTCCAGTTACCCACGAGACCATCCCGCTTAAACTCCTAATCGAGACTGACCATCAGGAGACTATCAGCTTTGAGCTGATCACATCACCCAAGTTCCCTATTATCCTGGGCATCCCTTGGTTCTCTATCCATAATCCCTCCATCAACTGGGAAACACGTTCTTTAAGCTTTACATCTGACCATTGCAAAAAAACATTGCAAAGAATCTTATCAAATAAGCTCTCCACCAACCCAAGATTTACAAGCAGTTTTGGCAACTACCAAGCCATACAACAAGCTACCTCCACAATATCTTGAGTTTTGCGACGTTTGTGATAAAAAGAACGCAGATCAGCTGCCTCCTCATCGCTCTTATGATTGTCCCATTGAATTGCTTCCAGGGGCAGAAATACCACGTGGGCGCCTTTATTCTTTATCAGAACCTGAACTGAAGGTGCTCAGGGAGTGGATTAATGAGAATCTAGAGAAGGGTTTTATCAGACACTCAACCTCTTCTGCTGGGGCAGCCTTATTCTTCGTGGTGAAAAAGGACTCCACCCTGCGTCCGTGTATTGACTACAGAGATTTAAATAGGATCACAATTAAGAATCGCTATCCACTCCCACTGATTCCAGAAATGCTTGAGAGACTCCGCTCCGCCAAGCTCTTTACTAAATTAGATTTACGGGGGGCATACAACCTTGTCCGCATTCGTCCCGGAGATGAATGGAAAACTGCTTTCAGAACCAGATATGGACATTTTGAGTCTTTGGTCATGCCCTTTGGGCTCTGCAATGCTCCTGCAACTTTTCAACATTTTATTAATGATGTTTTTCGAGATTTGCTTGATCAGTTTGTAATAGCATATTTGGATGACATTCTCATTTTCTCTGATACTTTGGAAGAACACCGCAAGCATGTCTGTATTGTTTTCGAGAGACTAAGGCGGAATCATTTTTACATCAAACTAGAGAAATGCGAGTTTGAACAAACTCAGATCCAGTTCTTGGGATACAAAATCTCTTCTGAAGGGGTAAGCATGGATCCTGATAAGATCAAAGCAGTGGTGGATTGGCCTGTCCCTAGGAATGTTAAGGAGATACAGCGATTTGTTGGATTTGCCAACTTTTACAGAAGATTTATAAGGAATTTCTCCAAGGTAATTGCTCCAATTACACAGCTGACAAAGAAAGGGATACCCTTTTTGTGGTCACCTGAGGCACAGACTGCCTTTAGTAAACTGAAAACACTCTTCACTTCTGCACCAATACTGGTACATCCAGATCCAGAACTACCTTTCATCCTAGAAGTTGATGCTTCTAATTCTGCTGTGGGAGCTATCCTTTCTCAGCGAATTGGAGAAAAAATGCAGCTTCATCCTTGCGCTTATTTCTCTCGAATGATGTCTCCAGCCGAGAAGAATTATGACATTGGAAACAAGGAACTGCTGGCAATTAAGGAAGCATTTTCTGAGTGGAGGCATCTGCTGGAAGGGGCTAAGCACCCTGTAACCGTTCTCACCGATCATAGAAATTTAGAATTTATTAGGTCTGCTAAAAGGTTGTCATCTAGACAAGCACGTTGGACCCTTTTCTTCTCCAGGTTCAATTTTGTTATCTCATACCGCCCTGGGTCAAGGAATGGTAAGGCTGATGCCCTATCACGGATGTTGCCTGGGCCTCTCCAGGAAAGCAACTCTGAATGTACAATCCTGTCTCCAAAGAACTTTCTAGGGGCCACGAGTTCAAAGACATTTCTTAATCTCCTCAAGAAGGGGTATGAGAATGACCCGCTCCTTAATAACCCTCCTAAAGACATAAACCTCAAGTACAATAATGGTTTCTTTTTCGTACATCACGGGACACAGAGCGACTTAGTCATTACTAATGGGTTATATAGATACCTTCAGGTGCTGGCACTGGCAACTTCCAAAACCGGAAGTACCCTCCCCTATATAAGCCCCTCCCATCCGGGAGCACCTCAGTTTTTTGCCAGTGTCTAAGGTGTTGGCCAAAGAGTAACATGTGTTTTCACTGGGCTAGCGTACAGGTTCTTTTACGGGCCTTAGTAAGCTGTTCCGGATCCGACCAAAAAAGCTTCATAGCTAAACGGTCGGTACCCGGGCCTTGCAACAGAAGAGCAAGGTTTTGCCTGTAATGCCTCTCTTAGGAGGGCTGGACCCTGGGATCCAGAGCTCTGGTCATACCCACGACCAAGATGTTGTCTGTGCAGGGTGCTATACAGGTCCAGGGGAGTGGAATCCTTGGGAACCCGGTCCCTGAAGGTTTAAATACAATGCCTGCCGTGATAGGTGATGTTTGGGCTTCTGTGGACCAAACAAAGTCCTGCGGCGGGGAACAGGTAAGTGGGGGCCCCCAGGAACTTGGTTCTATTGGGGGACCCCCAAGCCTAATTTGTCTTTCTGTCTGTTACCTAACGGTATTCCCGCTGATATCTGTGTATGCCTGTAACTACTGGAAAATGTAAAATTTTAATAGTAGTCAAGAAAAAAAAAAAAGGAGACCGCGGTACCTGTGTTAAACCACTAGAGGCCGCTGTGGTCCATTTTTCTTGTCATGTGGATCTTTGTTTTTTTTAAGTCAAAAGATCCAGGCAGTTGGTAAGTTTCTCTGTGGGAATCCACTTCCTCTGCCCTGTTGCTGCGCTCATCCACCGCACCGGCCCTCCGGCAAAAAGGGCCCTGGCTCCTAGTCCCTGCTTGGTTTCAAAAAAGAGCGCCAAAGGCGCACGGGCACGCGCGCGGGCGCGTGCACGCGCCTCCTATGAAAGGAAAGGGGCGGGGCGGGTGGATGACGCTCGATGCGCGCCGCGGCGCTTCTGCGCATGTGCAGGCGTCCCAGCATGGATAAAAGACACAGTACAAGTGTCAGCTGGATGCAAGCAGAGCTAGCAACAAACGGTGGCACACAGAGGCGGTTGATGCAGGCATCCCCATAGAAAGACACTTTAGTGGACACCAGCTGGTATATAGCAGCAACTGTGTTAGACTATTACCAGCAAAATTGGTGTATGACGACGGGAATACCTCAGCTTTGTGCTTAAAGGATATGTCGTCCAGACGCTCCGGAAATAAGTCTTCCAGGAAGCCAAAGGGGTCTCCATCGGGCTCTGAGGATTTTGGGCATGCTTGTACTGCACCAATCTCCCCTGAAAATTCAGAGGTCAGTAGCCGTAGGAACCCCGCAGGAGTACCTGGTGCTGCGGCTGTCCCCAGTCCACCTGCTCCTGTATATATAACAGAGGAGGTTTTTTCCTCAACTCTGGGAGGATTGGAAGAGAGATTAACAGCATTGATCGCTGCTTCCCTGTCACAGGGAAAGCGCGTCCGATCTCCGTCTCCTCCTTCAGAGTGCCTGTTAGTGGAGGAACAGTCCCACACAGAGATCGACCTACCTGAAGGGGATCAGGATGAGGTTGATTCGGTTATAGAGGAATCAACAGTGGAAGAACCTTTCTCAGCATCACAGGCTGAAAGATTATGGGTTCAGTCTCTGACTAACATGGTCCGATCAGCATTTAAAATGCCTCTGGCGGAACCATCAACCACTACGGTTTCCTCGCTGGGGTCGCTGAAAGCTCCCCAGGCTGTCTGTTCCTTCCCAATCCACCCTTTATTGGAAGGGCTTATTTACCAGGATTGGGAGCATCCTGATAAAATATTTACTCCCCCCAAGAGATTTCCAGTGATCTATCCCATGGAGGATAAGTTCATAAAAAAATGGAGGGTCCTTACAGTGGACGCAGCCATCTCTTGTGTGAATAAATCACTGACATGTCCAGTGGATAATGTTCCAATGTTCAAAGACCCAATAGATAAAAAATTGGAGTCTTTACTAAAATCTGCTTTCTCTACAGCAAGCATGGTGACACAACCTGCAGTAGCAGCGATTGGAGTCTGCCAAGCAGTGAAAGATCAGTTGAAACAAGTCTTAAGGGACTTACCAGATCAGCAGGCTCTTGCCCTAGCTGACCTACCTAGAGCCTTGTGTTTTGCGGTGGACGCCATAAAGGATACAATCCAACAGGCCTCCCGCTTTACGCTGTCTGTAGTACATATGCGTAGGCTTCTATGGCTCAAAAACTGGTCTGCTGAAGCTCCCTGTAAGAAATTGCTGATTAGCTTCCCATTTCATGGAGAACGCTTATTTGGAGAAGATCTGGACAAGTATATCCAGAAAATTTCTGCCGGTAAAAGTACACTCTTGCCGGTTAAGAACAAGGGTAGAAGTCCTTCTTTTAAGAGGCCTACTTCTCCAGTCCCTGGCACATCGGCTGTGAAACAGTTCCGACGGCCTCCGCGGTCAAATCCAGGGGGCAGAAATCAGGGACAATCACAGGGTAACAAGAAACCCTGGGTCAAGAGAGGTACAAAACCTCCCCCCAAGTCATGAAGGGTTGCCCCCACTCAATCGGGTGGGGGGAAGACTTCAGTTGTTCACAGAGACCTGGCGGGACACCATCAGAGACAGATGGGTGATCTCTGCAGTAAGTCTGGGATACAAGCTGGAGTTAAAAGACACTCCTCCTGCCCATTTTATGAGGTCAAACGTGCCAAGCAATCCCCAGAAGAGAGGATCCCTCCTTCTGGCACTAGAACAACTATTGCTCCAAGGTTTAATCATGAAGGTTCCCTTGGAAGAAAGCGGGTTCGGGTTTTACTCGAACCTTTTCACAGTCCCCAAACCAAATGGGGACGTGAGGCCCATATTAAATCTAAAAGGGCTAAACAAGTTCCTACATATCAGGACTTTTCGGATGGAGTCGATCCGATCGGTGGCCACCGTCCTACAAGGGCAGGAATGGTTAGCCTCGATCGACATAAAGGATGCTTATCTGCATATTCCCATCTTTCCGGCCCACCAGAAATTTCTACGCTTTGTAGTAGAAGGGCGCCATTTTCAGTTCAGAGCCTTACCTTTCGTTCTGGCCACAGCACCACGAGTGTTCACAAAAATTCTGGCCCCACTATTGGCCAATCTAAGAACACGGGGTGTAACGATAATGGCATATTTAGACGACCTGCTACTAATAGACCACTCAGTGGAAAAACTGGAAGTAGCTATTCACGAGACAATCAAGTATCTGGAATATCACGGTTGGATTATCAACCGAGACAAGTCAGCTCTAAGACCAGTCAAAAGTCTGGAATACTTGGGGCTAAGGCTGGATTCAAATCAGAGAAAGATTTTCTTACCTCCAGAGAAGGTGTCGTCTTTGAAAGATTTGACCCACTTAGTGGGTACAAAAAGAAAACCATCCATACGCCTGTGCATGAGGCTGCTGGGAAAAATGGTGGCTTCATTCGAAGCAGTACCCTACGGTCAATTCCATTCAAGGAACTTGCAGAGGGCCATACTGTCAGCCTGGAACAAAAAAGTTCAGGCTTTAGACTTACCAATGTCCCTGTCCCCTTCCGTTCGCAAGAGCCTCCATTGGTGGTTGGTGCCCCAGAATCTGGAAAAAGGGAAACCCTTCAGTCCGGTTTCTTGGAAGGTGGTCACTACAGATGCCAGCCTCATAAGCTGGGGGGCAGTACTCGAGCAATGGTCTCTCCAGGGCAAGTGGTCAGAAGCAGAGAAGGCCCTGCCCATCAATCTCTTAGAGATACGAGCAGCCCGGTATGCCCTAGTAGCATGGACATCCAAACTCCAAGGGTCCCCTGTCAGAATTCAATCAGACAATGCCACAGCAGTGGCATATATCAATCACCAGGGTGGCACCAGGAGTCGTACAGCCCAGAGGGAAGCGAATTGCATCCTGGAATGGGCAGAAAGATATGTCCCAGCCATATCCGCGGTTTTCATCACAGGAGTGGAAAATTGGAGAGCGGACTTTTTAAGTCGCCAGCAATTATGCCCGGGGGAATGGTCTCTTCACCCCGAGGTTTTCCAGGCAATATGCCAGCGGTGGGGAACACCGGATGTAGATCTGTTAGCATCCAGATTCAACGCAAAGGTGGACAGATTTGTGTCTCGCACAAGGGATCCCCTAGCTTGCGGCTCGGATGCCCTAGTGTTCCCTTGGGATCAGTTCAAGCTGATATATGCATTCCCACCGCCACAATTGTTACCGCGATTAATCCGCAGAATCCGGGTAGAAAAGAAACCGGTGATTCTGGTGGCTCCAGCGTGGCCCCGAAGGGCATGGTACGCGGAGATTGTAAAAATGTCAGTGGGGAGTCCTTGGTCTCTCCCACATCGTCCGGACCTGCTTTCGCAAGGACCGATATACCACCCTTCCTTACCAGCCCTAGGTTTGACGGCCTGGCTATTGAAGCCCACATTCTAAAAAAGAGAGGGCTCTCTAATCCTGTGGTATCTACCATGATCAATGCCAGGAAGCCGGGATCCAGGCAGATCTATTATAGGATCTGGAAGGCGTACATCGCGTGGTGTGAGGCCAAGAAATGGCATCCACGTAAGTACGTAATAGGTAGGAGTCTGAACTTCCTACAGTGGGCTGTGGATAGGAAGCTTGCCTTGAGTACTATCAAGGGTCAGATTTCGGCCTTGTCAATATTTTTTCAAAGGCCCTTGGCTTCGCATTCACTAGTCAAAGCTTTCATACAAGGAGTGATGCGTATTAGCCCTCCGGTTAGTATTCCCATATGTCCATGGGACTTAAACCTGGTTCTGTCGGTTCTACAGAAACAACCATTTGAACCATTGCAGCACATTTCCTTGGTTCTTCTCACCAGGAAATTGATTTTCTTAGTAGCCATTTGTTCGGCTAAAAGAGTATCGGAATTAGCCGCCTTGTCCTGTAAGGAGCCATATCTGGTTGTCCATAAGGACAGAGTAGTATTACGTCCTCACCCAGCCTTTCTTCCTAAGGTGGTATCGAGGTTTCATTTGAACCAAGATGTGGTTCTTCCTTCCTTTTTCCCCAAACCTAGTTCGGTAGAGGAAAAGTTATTGCATTCTTTGGATGTAGTAAGAGCAGTTAAAGCTTATCTAAAAGCCACTGCTCAGATTCGTAGAACGGATACTTTGTTTGTTCTGCCGGAAGGCCCCAGAAAGGGTCAGGCAGCATCAAAATCTACTTTAGCCAAGTGGATTCGACAGGTCATAATACAAGCCTATGGCTTGAGAAGGAGACCGCCTCCGTTCAAAGTTAGGGCGCACTCCACAAGAGCAGTTGGAACTTCATGGGCAGTGCATCACCAGGCCTCCCTGGCTCAAGTCTGTAAGGCCGCAACATGGTCTTCAGTACACACGTTTACTAGATTCTACCAGGTAGACGTTAGAAATCAGGAGGATGTCGCCTTTGGGCGCAGTGTGTTGCAGGCCGCAAAAGATCCTCATGCCTGATGGCGCCCAGCTTATGTATAGTGTATCCCTCCCCTCATTTGGCATTGCTTTGGGACGTCCCATTAGTAATGACTAAGTCGCTCTGTGTCCCGTGATGTACGAAAAAGAAAAAGGGATTTTTATAACAGCTTACCTGTAAAATCCTTTTCTTGGAGTACATCACGGGACACAGAGCTCCCACCCCTCTTTTTGGGACACTTATTGCTTTGCTACAAAACTGAGGTGCTCCCGGATGGGAGGGGCTTATATAGGGGAGGGTACTTCCGGTTTTGGAAGTTGCCAGTGCCAGCACCTGAAGGTATCTATATAACCCATTAGTAATGACTAAGTCGCTCTGTGTCCCGTGATGTACTCCAAGAAAAGGATTTTACAGGTAAGCTGTTATAAAAATCCCTTTTTTTGGACTCAAGCGCATTGCCTCTATGTACCTGAATCAGTTCGGGTAGAAGCCCTCAGGTTGGTACACGACTCTAAACTTGCTGGTCATTTTGGGGTTTCTAAGACAGAAGAACTCTTATCACGTTCCTTTTGGTGGCCTGGGTACAAGAAAGATGTAAAGAGATATGTGGCTTCATGTCTAACCTGTGCTCGCAATAAGACACCCCGATCTTCTCCTCTGAGGTTACTTCTACCACTGCCTGTTCCATCTAGGCCATGGGGGTCAATTTCTATGGACTTTGTGGTCGACCTTCCTCTTTCAAAAGGGATGACAACCATTCTGGTAGTCGTTGACCGTCTCACTAAGATGGCTCATTTTATTCCAGTTAAGGGGGTACCCTCCGCCGAACATACTGCTGAGTAGGGATGAGCTTCGTGTTCGAGTCGAACATACGTTCGACTCGAACATCGGCTGTTCGATCGTTCGACGAAGATCGAACGATTTGGGCCGTTCGCGCCAAATTCGAGTGACGCGAACGGCCCACAATGCACTACGCCATCGCAGTGTCATCCAGGCGCTGTGATTGGCCAAGCATGCACTGTGACCCCGCATGCTTGGCCAATCACAGCGCCGGCAGCGAGGAGAGCAATGATTGGCCACAGGCAGGATGCCTGTGGCCAATTATTGCTGAGGGTGTTTAGTACACGCCCCACACTATAAAAGGCCGCCAGCACGGCGGCCTAGTGTAGTGTGTTCCGGAGCAGGGATAGAGCAGCATAGGCAGGGACAGTGACTGTTATTTCTTTCTTGCTTAACCTGGATTCCTTTAGTTTAGGGAAAGAGAAGGATAGGTAGGGAGAGTGTCAGTGTGTTTTGTGCTTGTGCTATAGTGTGCTTAAAAAAAACATTTATTCTAGGGACAGAAAACTGTAGGTAGGGACAGTGTCAGTTTCTTTCACTCTGCAAGTCCTTGTTTCCAGGGACCTGGAAGGACAGTGAGTGAATTGTCCTTGTGCTATATTGTGCTTAAAAAAACATTTATTCTAGGGACAGAAAACTGTAGGTAGGGAGAGTGTCAGTTTCTTTCACTCTGCAAGTCCTTGTTTCCAGGGACCTGTAAGGACAGTGAGTGAATTGTCCTTGTGCTATATTGTGATTAAAAAAAACATTTTTTCTAGGGACAGAAAACTGTAGGTAGGGAGAGTGTTTTTTTTCTTTCACTCTGCAAGTCCTTGTTTCCAGGGACCTGGAAGGACAGTGAGTGAATTGTCCTTGTGCTATATTGTGCTTAAAAAAAACATTTTTTCTAGGGACAGAAAACTGTAGGTAGGGAGAGTGTTTTTTTTCTTTCACTCTGCAAGTCCTTGTTTCCAGGGACCTGGAAGGACAGTGAGTGAATTGTCCTTGTGCTATATTGTGCTTAAAAAAAAACATTTTTTCTAGGGACAGAAAACTGTAGGTAGGGAGAGTGTTTTTTTTCTTTCACTCTGCAAGTCCTTGTTTCCAGGGACCTCTAAGGACAGTGAGTGAATTGTCCTTGTGCTATATTGTGCTTAAAAAAAACATTTATTCTAGGGACAGAAAACTGTAGGTAGGGAGAGTGTCAGTTTATTTCACTCTGCAAGTCCTTGTTTCCAGGGACCTGGAAGGACAGTGAGTGAATTGTCCTTGTGCTATATTGTGATTAAAAAAAAACATTTTTTCTAGGGACAGAAAACTGTAGGTAGGGAGAGTGTTTTTTTTCTTTCACTCTGCAAGTCCTTGTTTCCAGGGACCTGTAAGGACAGTGAGTGAATTGTCCTTGTGCTATATTGTGATTAAAAAAAACATTTTTTCTAGGGACAGAAAACTGTAGGTAGGGAGAGTGTTTTTTTTCTTTCACTCTGCAAGTCCTTGTTTCCAGGGACCTGTAAGGACAGTGAGTGAATTGTCCTTGTGCTATATTGTGCTTAAAAAAAACATTTATTCTAGGGACAGAAAACTGTAGGTAGGGAGAGTGTCAGTTTATTTCACTCTGCAAGTCCTTGTTTCCAGGGACCTGGAAGGACAGTGAGTGAATTGTCCTTGTGCTATATTGTGATTAAAAAAAACATTTTTTCTAGGGACAGAAAACTGTAGGTAGGGAGAGTGTTTTTTTTCTTTCACTCTGCAAGTCCTTGTTTCCAGGGACCTGGAAGGACAGTGAGTGAATTCTCCTTGTGCTATATTGTGCTTAAAAAAAACATTTATTCTAGGGACAGAAAACTGTAGGTAGGGAGAGTGTCAGTTTATTTCACTCTGCAAGTCCTTGTTTCCAGGGACCTGTAAGGACAGTGAGTGAATTGTCCTTGTGCTATATTGTGATTAAAAAAAACATTTTTTCTAGGGACAGAAAACTGTAGGTAGGGAGAGTGTTTTTTTTCTTTCACTCTGCAAGTCCTTGTTTCCAGGGACCTGTAAGGACAGTGAGTGAATTGTCCTTGTGCTATATTGTGCTTAAAAAAAACATTTATTCTAGGGACAGAAAACTGTAGGTAGGGAGAGTGTCAGTTTATTTCACTCTGCAAGTCCTTGTTTCCAGGGACCTGTAAGGACAGTGAGTGAATTGTCCTTGTGCTATATTGTGATTAAAAAAAACATTTTTTCTAGGGACAGAAAACTGTAGGTAGGGAGAGTGTTTTTTTTCTTTCACTCTGCAAGTCCTTGTTTCCAGGGACCTGGAAGGACAGTGAGTGAATTGTCCTTGTGCTATATTGTGCTTAAAAAAAACATTTTTTCTAGGGACAGAAAACTGTAGGTAGGCAGAGTGTTTTTTTTCTTTCACTCTGCAAGTCCTTGTTTCCAGGGACCTGGAAGGACAGTGAGTGAATTGTCCTTGTGCTATATTGTGCTTAAAAAAAAACATTTTTTCTAGGGACAGAAAACTGTAGGTAGGGAGAGTGTTTTTTTTCTTTCACTCTGCAAGTCCTTGTTTCCAGGGACCTCTAAGGACAGTGAGTGAATTGTCCTTGTGCTATATTGTGCTTAAAAAAACATTTATTCTAGGGACAGAAAACTGTAGGTAGGGAGAGTGTCAGTTTATTTCACTCTGCAAGTCCTTGTTTCCAGGGACCTGTAAGGACAGTGAGTGAATTGTCCTTGTGCTATATTGTGCTTAAAAAAACATTTATTCTAGGGACAGAAAACTGTAGGTAGGGAGAGTGTCAGTTTATTTCACTCTGCAAGTCCTTGTTTCCAGGGACCTGTAAGGACAGTGAGTGAATTGTCCTTGTGCTATATTGTGATTAAAAAAAAACATTTTTTCTAGGGACAGAAAACTGTAGGTAGGGAGAGTGTTTTTTTTCTTTCACTCTGCAAGTCCTTGTTTCCAGGGACCTGTAAGGACAGTGAGTGAATTGTCCTTGTGCTATATTGTGATTAAAAAAAACATTTTTTCTAGGGACAGAAAACTGTAGGTAGGGAGAGTGTTTTTTTTCTTTCACTCTGCAAGTCCTTGTTTCCAGGGACCTGTAAGGACAGTGAGTGAATTGTCCTTGTGCTATATTGTGATTAAAAAAAACATTTTTTCTAGGGACAGAAAACTGTAGGTAGGGAGAGTGTTTTTTTTCTTTCACTCTGCAAGTCCTTGTTTCCAAGGACCTGGAAGGACAGTGAGTGAATTGTCCTTGTGCTATATTGTGCTTAAAAAAAACATTTTTTCTAGGGACAGAAAACTGTAGGTAGGGAGAGTGTTTTTTTTCTTTCACTCTGCAAGTCCTTGTTTCCAGGGACCTGGAAGGACAGTGAGTGAATTGTCCTTGTGCTATATTGTGCTTAAAAAAAAACATTTTTTCTAGGGACAGAAAACTGTAGGTAGGGAGAGTGTTTTTTTTCTTTCACTCTGCTAGTCCTTGTTTCCAGGGACCTGTAAGGACAGTGAGTGAATTGTCCTTGTGCTATATTGTGATTAAAAAAACATTTATTCTAGGGACAGAAAACTGTAGGTAGGGAGAGTGTCAGTTTATTTCACTCTGCAAGTCCTTGTTTCCAGGGACCTGGAAGGACAGTGATTGAATTGTCCTTGTGCTATATTGTGATTAAAAAAAACATTTTTTCTAGGGACAGAAAACTGTAGGTAGGGAGAGTGTTTTTTTTCTTTCACTCTGCAAGTCCTTGTTTCCAGGGACCTCTAAGGACAGTGAGTGAATTGTCCTTGTGCTATATTGTGCTTAAAAAAAAACATTTATTCTAGGGACAGAAAACTGTAGGTAGGGAGAGTGTCAGTTTATTTCACTCTGCAAGTCCTTGTTTCCAGGGACCTGGAAGGACAGTGAGTGAATTGTCCTTGTGCTATATTGTGATTAAAAAAAACATTTTTTCTAGGGACAGAAAACTGTAGGTAGGGAGAGTGTTTTTTTTCTTTCACTCTGCAAGTCCTTGTTTCCAGGGACCTGTAAGGACAGTGAGTGAATTGTCCTTGTGCTATATTGTGATTAAAAAAAACATTTTTTCTAGGGACAGAAAACTGTAGGTAGGGAGAGTGTTTTTTTTCTTTCACTCTGCAAGTCCTTGTTTCCAGGGACCTGTAAGGACAGTGAGTGAATTGTCCTTGTGCTATATTGTGCTTAAAAAAAACATTTATTCTAGGGACAGAAAACTGTAGGTAGGGAGAGTGTCAGTTTATTTCACTCTGCAAGTTCTTGTTTCCAGGGACCTGTAAGGACAGTGAGTGAATTGTCCTTGTGCTATATTGTGATTAAAAAAAACATTTTTTCTAGGGACAGAAAACTGTAGGTAGGGAGAGTGTTTTTTTTCTTTCACTCTGCAAGTCCTTGTTTCCAGGGACCTGTAAGGACAGTGAGTGAATTGTCCTTGTGCTATATTGTGCTTAAAAAAAACATTTATTCTAGGGACAGAAAACTGTAGGTAGGGAGAGTGTCAGTTTATTTCACTCTGCAAGTCCTTGTTTCCAGGGACCTGTAAGGACAGTGAGTGAATTGTCCTTGTGCTATATTGTGATTAAAAAAAACATTTTTTCTAGGGACAGAAAACTGTAGGTAGGGAGAGTGTTTTTTTTCTTTCACTCTGCAAGTCCTTGTTTCCAGGGACCTGTAAGGACAGTGAGTGAATTGTCCTTGTGCTATATTGTGATTAAAAAAAACATTTTTTCTAGGGACAGAAAACTGTAGGTAGGGAGAGTGTTTTTTTTCTTTCACTCTGCAAGTCCTTGTTTCCAGGGACCTGTAAGGACAGTGAGTGAATTGTCCTTGTGCTATATTGTGCTTAAAAAAAACATTTATTCTAGGGACAGAAAACTGTAGGTAGGGAGAGTGTCAGTTTATTTCACTCTGCAAGTCCTTGTTTCCAGGGACCTGTAAGGACAGTGAGTGAATTGTCCTTGTGCTATATTGTGATTAAAAAAAACATTTTTTCTAGGGACAGAAAACTGTAGGTAGGGAGAGTGTTTTTTTTCTTTCACTCTGCAAGTCCTTGTTTCCAGGGACCTGTAAGGACAGTGAGTGAATTGTTCTTGTGCTATATTGTGCTTAAAAAAAACATTTTTTCTAGGGACAGAAAACTGTAGGTAGGGAGAGTGTTTTTTTTCTTTCACTCTGCAAGTCCTTGTTTCCAGGGACCTGTAAGGACAGTGAGTGAATTGTTCTTGTGCTATATTGTGATTAAAAAAAACATTTTTTCTAGGGACAGAAAACTGTAGGTAGGGAGAGTGTTTTTTTTCTTTCACTCTGCAAGTCCTTGTTTCCAGGGACCTGTAAGGACAGTGAGTGAATTGTCCTTGTGCTATATTGTGCTTAAAAAAAATATTTTTTCTAGGGACAGAAAACTGTAGGTAGGGAGAGTGTCAGTTTCTTTCACTGTGAAAGTCCTTGTTTCAAGGGACAGAGAAGGACACCTGAAGGTAGCCCTTATTGCTTTTTTCCCATCTCCCTGCAGGCCATCTATTAGAATGTCTGGAAGGCAAACAAGGAGAGGCAGACAGTCAGGAGGCAATAAAAGAGGGCAAGCAGGCTCTGTGTCTGGGGGCAACAGTGCTGGTCGTGGACGCGGTGCATTGTCATCAGCACATGGCCATGGGACACGCTTGTCCTTCTTTTCGGCAGCTGGACATGTTGAGCCACATCATGCCGAAGACTTGGTAGAGTGGATGACCAAGCCCTCCTCCTCCTCCTCATCCTCTCTCACCCAGGCTCAGGGTACTGGAAAAGCAGCTGCCAAAGCGTCGTCTTCCCTGGTATCAATGTCAGACAAATCATCAGTCACTCCTTCCCTAGACCCACCATGTCCTCCTCCTGAGGAGTCCCCCGAACTGTTTCAGCACAGTGTTGGGTACATGCTCCAGGAGGATGCCCAGCGTTTCGAAGGGTCTGATGATGAAACCCAGCTAGAGGAAGGCAGTAGCGTGAGAGCAGACAGAGGGGATGCTCAAGAAGGACACCAATCTGGCAGTCATGTTCCAGCAGCTGCAGCATACTGCCAGATTGGCTCCAGTGATGAGGAGGGAGGGGATGATGAGGTCACTGACTCCACGTGGGTGCCTAATAGGAGAGAGGAGGAGGAGGAGGATGAGGAGGAGGCACATCTCCAACGAGGCAGGATGCCCTTTGGTGGCCAGCGTAAGGGCAGTACACCGACGGAATCACACCGCAGAGCTCCGCCTGTGCAGGGCGCTGCCTCTGCCCGTCATTCAAAAAGTTCTTTGGTGTGGGCCTTTTTTGAGGCTAGTGCATCAGATCGCACAGCTGCTGTTTGCAACATATGTCTCAAGCGTATATCGCGTGGCCAAAACATCAGCCGCTTGGGTACCACATGCCTGACCAGACATATGTTGACCTGCCATGCAGCTCGTTGGCAAGCCTACCTCAAAGACCCACACCAAAGAACAAAGCGGACCTCTCCTTGCACCGCATCAGCTGGGATCTCCAACCCCACTATAACTTCAGTCCTCTCTGAAACATGCACTGAGAGGAATGAAGGTGTAGAATTAGGTGTGTCACAGCCAAGTACTTGCGCCCACTC
Organism: Rana muscosa; assembly: GCA_029206835.1. Taxonomy (NCBI): domain Eukaryota; kingdom Metazoa; phylum Chordata; class Amphibia; order Anura; family Ranidae; genus Rana; species Rana muscosa. The sequence continues at coordinate 192,886,484 of CM055117.1, forward strand.
TGCTAGCAGTACACCGACGTCCGATTCTAGCAGGCAAATTTCCCTGCCCCAGCTGCTGGACCGTCGAAAGAAGTTCACTCCCAGCCATCCACATGCCCAGCGGTTGAATGCTAGCTTGGCTAAATTGCTAGCGCTTCAACTGCTGCCTTTTCAGTTGGTAGACTCGGCCCCCTTCCGTGAGTTTGTGCAATGTGCGGTTCCTCAGTGGCAGGTTCCCAAACGCCACTTTTTCTCACGGAAGGCTATTCCGGCTCTCTACCGGCATGTGGAAGGCAATGTCTTGGCCTCGCTGGACAGGGCGGTCAGCGGTAAGGTGCATATTACCGCTGACTCATGGTCCAGCAGGCATGGACAGGGACGTTACCTTTCTTTCACGGCCCATTGGGTCACTCTTTTGGCAGCTGGGAAGGATTCAGGACAAGGTGCAGTAGTGTTGGAGGTTGTCCCACCGCCACGCCTCCAAAATGCTACTACTGGTTGTGACACACCTCTCTCCTCCACCCCCTCCTCTTCTTCTTCCTCCATGGCCTCTTCCTGTGGTTTGTCCTATGAACCAGCGGTGCTCCGTAGCCGTTCACGGGGCTACGCAAGTACGCAGGCAAAAAGATGCCATGCCGTGCTTGCGCTGGTGTGTTTGGGGGACAGAAGCCACACTGGGGCAGAGGTCCTGTCTGCTCTGCAGGGCCAGGCCGAGAGGTGGTTGACGCCACGCCAGCTTAAGCCAGGAATGGTGGTTTGCGACAATGGCACCAACCTCCTCTCCGCCCTCCGACAGGGACAACTGACCCATGTGCCCTGTGTGGCTCACGTCCTTAACCTGGTGGTGCAGCGCTTCTTGGGCAGGTACCCGGGCTTACAGGATGTCCTGAGGCAGGCCAGGAAAGTCTGTGTGCATTTCCGCAGATCTTATAATGCCAGTGCTCGCCTGGCTGAGCTGCAAAAGGAGTTGAACCTGCCCAAGAACCGCCTTATATGTGACATGCCCACCAGGTGGAACTCAACGTTGGCCATGCTGCAGCGGCTGCACACGCAGCAGAGGGCCATCAATGAGTACCTGTGCGACTACGGCACCAGGACAGGGTCAGGGGAGCTTGGTTTTTTTTCTCCACGCCAGTGGGGCATGATCAGGGATGCATGCACTGTCCTGGCACCATTTGAGGAGGCCACGAGGATGGTGAGCAGTGACAGTGCATGCATCAGTGACACTGTACCTCTTGTCCACCTGTTGGAGCACACGCTGCGTGGAATAATGGACAGGGCACTTGAGGCAGAACAGAGGCAGGAAGAGGAGGACTTCCTTGCCTCTCAAGGCCCCCTTTACCCAGACAGTGTTCCTTCTGTCCCACCCATCGCACAGGAAGAGGAGGAGGAGAAGGAGGAGGAGGAGGAGGATTGTGTCAGCATGGAGGTGGAGGCTGGCACTCAGCATCATCAGCAGCAGTCTTTTAGGGATGATTTACAGTCCCAAGAAACCAGTGGACTTGTACGTGGCTGGGAGGAGGTGGCTGCGGATCATGTCGTCCTTAGTGACCCAGAGGACTCCGGAGCGAATGCCTCAGCAAACCTACGCTGCATGGCCTCCCTGATCCTGCAAAGTCTGCGGAAGGATCCTCGTATTCTTCGGATCAAGGAGAGGGACCATTACTGGCTGGCCACTCTCCTTGATCCACGGTACAAGGGTAAGGTTGCGGACCTTATGTTACCGTCGCAGAGGGAGCAGAGGATGAGACAACTCCGGGAGGCCTTGCAGAAAGGTCTGTGCAACGCGTTCCCAGAGACTGGGAGGTTGCAAACTCCTGGTCCTGGACAACGAGTTGCTGAGGCTTCGGCCAGTCAAAGAAGGAGCGGTGGGGAAGGTGGCCGTCTGACCGATGCGTTCAGACAATTCTTTAGTCCGCAGCCCCAAAGTATGATCGGTTCCAGCAACCATCGCCAGCGTCTGATAAACATGGTGCAGGAATATCTAGGGGCAAGGTCAGACTTGGACACCTTCCCCACCGAAAATCCTCTGGCTTACTGGGTCTTGAGGATGGATCACTGGCCAGAGCTTGCACAGTATGCAATTGAGCTACTGGCCTGTCCTGCATCCAGCGTTCTTTCGGAACGCACATTCAGTGCTGCTGGAGGATTTGTCACGGATCACAGGGTGCGCCTGTCCACCGACTCGGTTGATCGACTGACTTTCATCAAGATGAACCAGTCTTGGATCACCACCAGCTACCACACACCTGATGCTGATATAACAGACTAATTGATTTTAACATGTCACATCCCTTCAAGACTGATGCTGATGCTGAGTGCCTGTGCTGTTATGTTGACTGGCTATCCTCCTCCTCCGAGTCTTCAATGATACGATTGATGATGATAGCTTGTAAGATCATTTTTGTTTATGGGTGCCGCCACCAGTGCCTAACGCCCAATTTTTCAGCCCCTGTTTAACAGGGGCGTGTAATTACAATTTTTGAAGCAATACTTTGCAACAGGGCTCATTGCTGTGCTCCAAGTACAGTATCTGTGAGGAGTTGCAGTGTTGTGCCACCAGTGCCTAAGGCCCAATTTTTCAGCCCCTGTTTAACAGGGGCGTGTCATTACAATTTTTGAAGCAATACTTTGCAACAGGGCTCATTGCTGTGCTCCAAGTACAGTATCTGTGAGGAGTTGCAGTGTTGTGCCACCAGTGCCTAAGGCCCAATTTTTCAGCCCCTGTTTAACAGGGGCGTGTCATTACAATTTTTGAAGCAATACTTTGCAACAGGGCTCATTGCTGTGCTCCAAGTACAGTATCTGTGAGGGGTTGCAGTGTTGTGCCACCAGTGCCTAAGGCCCAATTTTTCAGCCCCTGTTCAACAGGGGCATGTAATTACAATTCTTGATCTAATAATTCACAGCAGGGCCCATTGCTGCACCCACCAAGAGTAACTGTCAGGGCTTACAGTGTTGTGGCACCAGCACCACCATCAAAGGCCCAATTTTTACTACCACTGTTCAACAATTATATGTAATTAAAATTCCTGATATAATAGTTGACAGCAGGGCGTTCCAGCACCAACCAAGAGTAACTGTGAGTGCTTACAGTGTTGTGCCAACACCAACAACTAAGGGGCCTATTTCTGCAGAGTATATACGGCAGGTCCCTACTTTCAAACATCCAACTTACAAACGACTCCTACTTGCAAACGCAAGAAGACAACAGGAAGTGAGAGGAAATCTACCACTAGGAAGGAAAATTCTCTCCTGTAAGAATAAATATGGGAGAAAGGTGTCTCCTCTGTACTGATGCTTTATCAGCAATCCTTGTTTCAAGAAAAACACCACATTTCAAAAACAGTTGTCATTGGGACGGAAAGTGAGGTGAAATGTTCTGAACAGGGGCACAGACAGCAAAACAAATGTTACAGGGGTGATAACCCTTACCTATGTTTTCCAAAAAGTTTAAAAATAGATTTTTGGTCTGGAGCTACACTTCAACAATGTACCTGTTCAAAATTACAAACAGATTCTACATAAGAACAAACCTACAGTCCCTGTCTTGTATGCACCGCCTGTATAGGGCTGTTCAGAGTATATAGGGCCTTTTTTATTTTATGTGCGGGGTTCCCCTTAATATCCATACAAGACCCAAAGGGGCTGGTAATGGGCTGGGGTGGGGGGGGGGTCATGGGGTAGCTATGCCATTTTTCTTAAAGAATTTCATCCATATTACCGGGACCAGACATTACATTAAAGCCGCAAGCAGTTTTAAATGGCTTTTTTTTCCTTTAGAAGTGTCATTTTGTGCAGGGACAGTTCTAAACACGGGAAACACGTGGCACTTCACAGGCATACTTTAGACACCCCCAGGTACGATATTTAAAGGAATATTTGACTTTTTTTTTTTCACTTTATGCATCATTAAAATGACTGCTCCCGAAAAACGAACGTTTTTAAAACTTCTTTTTGCATTGATACATGTCCCCTGGTGCAGAACCCGGGTTCCCAAACCCTTTTTAGGACAATAACATGCATAATAGTTGTTATAATTAGCACTTTAGAATTCGAACGTTCGCATCCATTGTATTTAATAGGGTTCTAATGTTCGTTCGAACTTTCGGTCCGTTCGCGGGTTCTGGTGCGAACCGAACCCGGGGGTGTTCGGCTCATCACTACTGCTGAGGTAATGGTTAGAGAAGTTTTTAAACTTCATGGAATTCCTGATGATGTGGTGTCTGACAAAGGGGTACAGTTTACCTCAAAATTTTGGAGAAGTTTTTGCTCAGCTTTGGGTGTAACAATTATTCTGTCCTCAGCTTTTCATCCACAGTCTAATGGTCAGACCGAGAGGACCAATCAAACTCTGGAGCAATACCTTCGATGTTTTGTGAGTTATCTCCAGGATAACTGGGTGGACTACCTTCCTACGGCAGAGTTTGCTTATAATAACTCTAAACATAGCTCCACTTCCCAAAGCCCATTTTTCTTAAACACCGGGTATCATCCAGTTTTTATTCCTGATCTCCCTATCTCAACTTCAATTCCTGCTGTTACCAACAGACTAACTTCATTACATGAGATCCAGGAGAGATTGACTGATACATTGAAGGAGGCGCAGGAATATTACAAGAAGGCCGCTGACAGACACCGTAGGTCTATTCCCACCTTTCAGGTAGGTGACAAAGTTTGGTTATCTACCAAAAATTTAAAGGTTCAGGTTCCATGTGCTAAGTTAGGTCAAAAGTTTATGGGACCTTTTGAGATTTCTGCTCAAATCAACCCGGTCACTTTTCGCCTAAAACTTCCTGACAATATGAAGATTCACCCTGTTTTTCATATATCGCTACTCAAGCAGTTTCATGAAAATACTTTTTCTGGAAGAATTCATCCTCCTCCTCCACCTGTTGAGGTACAGGGTGAAGAAGAATATGTGGTGGGAAAAATTCTTGACTTCAGGATCTCTAGGAACAAATTGCAATATTTGGTTCAATGGGAAGGATATGGGCCAGAAGAAAATTCTTGGGAGCCTGAAAAGATTGTTCATGCCCCTAGATTAACAAGGGAATTCCACCAGAGGGTTCCTCGGAAACCTGGCCCTAAGACGTCCAGGGGACATCCTGGAAGGAGGGGAGTACTGTTAGGACCTGGGCTTGAACCTGGGACCTCTGGTGTGTCTGGTGGTGACTCTACTTGCTGAGCCACCTGGAATGCTGGACAGCTCCTTGGATAGTTCATTAGACAATTCCTTGAATGATCTTTCTTGTCTTGAATCTTGTTTGCCTTGAACCTTGAACCCTTTGCTCCTCCCAGGAACTTCCTGATTTAAGCCATGTCCCTGCACTTCCTGGTTGCCAGAATATTGTGTCTTCACCAGCCAATATCTTGCTCCTGTCTACTGCTGCCGACCGCATCTTTGCTACCACTCACTACCGACTTTTGGCTCGTCCCCGACTACGCTTCTGCTGAATCCCAACCTGCAACTATCTGTTACCGACTTTTGGCTTGTCCCCGACTACGCTTCAGCTTGATCCCTACCTGTATTATCTGTTTCTGGACCCCGGCTTGCTCACCCCCTGGTGGGGCTAATCTGAGGACCGCGACCTGGCACTGACACGCAGCGAAGCCCATCTCCACCTTTAGGAGCCCTGGTGAATACCGGTCAGTGCTTAGACCCCGCACCTCAGGTGAACCCTTGTCATCAGCCAGGGTGACCTGTGTGAATACCTGCTCTGCTGCTATAGCTACTGGCCTCTGAGCCTGACTCCAGACCGTGACACTATGAGGCTAGGGGGCCCCCCCAAGAAATTTAAGAAGGTATGGTTTAGATGGGTGGACTCTAAGAACACGCTGGAGGAAGATGGGACCTAGATTATTGCCCATACCTAGGAGTGTAATTTTTTACTCCAATGACAGAGTTCAGCCGGGAGATGAGACTATGCGCACACTCCTCAAGATAAGGATGGATAAAAGGTTTATTATCCTATTGATCGTGGCTTTCAAAACGGAATCATGAAATCCCTAGGGGGGTTTGGGGTTTCTGCCCTTCTGGAGTAGGGAGGCATGTTTTTTACTGTCCTCTCCTAAGGGGCAGGGAGGGGTGTTGGGCTTAGGGGGGGGGGAGTTTGTTTGAACTGAGGGTTTATTACTGTTTACAAAAAACAAAAAAAGCAAATATATTGAACTGCGGGATAGGGTTAGAAATACGAATAATACTACTATGGACTGTTGATATCTGCACTAATGTCTGGATCACTGTGAATTTTATTGCTGAATCTCCTTGATGCAACCCCTATCTGAGGCCTTGTATGTCTATTCTTTGTTATGCAAAATATATATTTAAAAAAAAAAAAAAAGTTCATGCCAGGCTTACAACCAGAATAGCACCAGAAAGTCCAGATCAAGTACTGAAGTGGTACAATGAGCTTGGAGGACCCTTTTGTTCAGGTACAGTTTCAGTTCACTGAGCAGAATTTACTTTGGTTGCCTAGTCATATCATAAGTATGTTTCAGCATGAACATATCTGTGATGAGTGTCAGGAGTCCATGGTAGTGAGCTCTTGTAGATCGCCAACTCAGGGTTCCCCAGGGCGCCGAAGCCCCAGCCTACTTTTTCACCAGAGCCCCTGATGGTGGGGATGGACTTGCAGCAAGCTGGAACCAGGTCGCAGCCCCCAGGTACACCCAGCTGATGAGAAGACTTGCGTGTTCAGAGTACAAGCAGCAGACAAAAGAAAATCCAGAAGACAAGCCCAGGTCAGGGCGGGCAGGGAACAAGCACAGACGGTAAACGAAGCCGGGGTCGGTACGCGGGTAGTCAGACACAGTATAGACAAGAGGTACACAAACGGGAGTTCTGAGAGCTGTGAAGCTGCTCAGGCAATGTGGGTTACACTGAGCAAGTTTTATATAGACAAGCAAACTAGGAGGAGGGCCAGGAAGTGATGGAAGGGAATGAAATAAAAGTCCACAGAATAGCAAACGACGCCCATAGGTGAGCACAGTCAAACCACACATGTGAAAGGAATCAGGTTAGAGAAACACTGCAGCAAGGAGGTAAGAGTACACAATCAGAAAACTGTAGGCTAACTTGTGACAATGAGTGTCAGTTTTTAGGTAAATTACAGACCTGGTAGAAATGTATGTAGCACGGCCCCCTTGGGGACTGCTTGGATTTACCTGTTCCTCTGCATCGTCATGACCCTGTGAACATTCTAACCCACCTGAAACTCTGGGTTCAGACATCTTTCACAATACCTTTAAATGACACGTCACACAAGTCAAATATGTTTATATTATCTAAGCTTTTACTGAAGTAAGTAATGTGATATTGATACACAAATGGGTTAATTGGTCAACCGAACTCTGGATAACAGCCCAGACTCGGAAGAATAATTTCCCAAAAAGACAGCTTAGAAACAGTTCAACAGCACAAAAGCATAATTTGCATATATGTACAATGAATTACCACCTGGAGCATAACCTGTAAGGAAAGTAAAGGGTTAGCTATCTAGGACAGGCAGTCACACAGCTAAAGGGGAACCCCAGGCCGGCCTATTCAACCTTTATATCCTAATGAGAGATCAGACAGAATAGGGATAGAATAGAGCCCTTTAAATGGTAATAACAGCAATGTCCCAGATGCAGGCCTAATAGTCTTCACCGGCAGATGGAGCTCATTAGATTGTATCCAACAAGGCACAGTGATGTGATAGTAAGGCGAAAGGCTTAAACAGGCTAGTGATTCTCTTGAAGTGGTTTTAGGTATAGGTGTCTATGCACAGTGTTCCAAATAGAATTGCAGGAAAGTGTTCCCAAGGTAAAGGTGTCTGTACACAGTGTTTAAAGTAGCAGGGAAGGATTGCAAAAGATGGGCAATTGCCCTCTCACCAACGACCAGACCGGCTAACGCCTTGCAGACAGCAACCCGAGAAGAGACATCCTTCAGTGAAGTGATCAGCGATGACCCACGCTGCTGGATGTGGGCGACCGTAGTGTAGATTTGCTGGGAGGGGTGCCGCGTAGATGTCTGACAAACAGCAGGCAGATTTAGGCCCTCCGGGGCCCGGGTCTGAATCAACCAATCCCCGTGTGGTAGGCCACAGCCTCTCTACCCGCACAGGGAGATGTGCACACGGCAAGGCCCAGGAAGAAGGGACCACAGGGCGAATCTCCTGACTCTTTTAAATTTCCTTCCAGGAGTCTCTTCGGGTTGTAGCAAGAATCCCTGGGATGTATAGTCTAGATGTAATATCACACAACGGAATCGCCGGTCTGATAGTCCCACAATCTTTTTGGTCGGGCTCACAGATATGATGACAGTCACTGGCGCCCAGCACTAGAGTAATATGTCTATTGGTGAAGAATGACGGGGAATTGCACAATATTATGACTGCAGTCCACATCGCTATATGTATTATATAATGAATAAATGCATAATCAGAGGTTGCGTTTAGTGAAAACCACATGTTACGACAAAAAAAGTAAAAGAAAAAGTATTAATACCCCTTGAAGTTTTCCACATTTTGTCTTGTTACAACCAAAAACGTAAATGTATTTTATTGGGATCTTATGTGATAGACCAACACAAAGTGGTACATAATTGTGAAGTGGAAGAAAAATGATAAATGGTTTTCAAAATGTTTTACAAATAAATATCTGAAAAGAGTGGCGTACATTTGTATTCAGCCCCCCCCCCCCCCCCCCCCCGAGTCAATAATTTGTAGAACCACCTTTCCCTGCAATTACAGCTGCAAGTCTTTTTGGTATGTCTCCATCAGTTTTACACATCTAGAGAGTGAAATCTTTGCCCATTCTTCATTGCAAAATAGCTCAAGCTCTGTCAGATTGGATGGAGAGCATCTTTGAACAGCAATTTTCAAGTCTTGACACAGATTCTCAATTGGATTTAGGTCCAATTCTAACACATGAATATGCTTTGATCTAAACCATTCCATTGTAGTTCTGGTTGTATGTTTAGAGTCGTTGCCCCGCTGAAAGGTGAACCTCCACCCCAGTCTCAAGTCTTTTGCAGACTCTAACAGGTTTTCTTCTAAGATTGTCCTGTATTTGGCTCCATCCACCTTCCCATTAACTCTGACCAGCTTCCCTGTCCATGCTGAAGAAGAGCATCCCCACAACATGATGCTGCCACCACCATGTGTAGCACCCTCTAGGTTGCTAAAGTATTGTATACAGGTTTTTGACAGTAGGTAAATTTAGGCAGGTCTGGCTGGCAGTCAGGCCTGTTTGTTTTTATATGGGCTGGGAGTGGCTCAAGGTAGTGCTGGGAGACTCACAGGCAGCATCACCAGGACCTCCTACTTCTTTCTAGAACATTCTGGTGTTTTCTGGAAAGAGAGGTGGAGAGGGGAGGTAGAGCTGCCTGGGGTATTCTGAGGAGCCCTGACCAATCCCCAATCTGGATTGGCAGGAGGCAGGCCTCCTTAATTATCTGGGGTCAGCCCAGCTGAGGGAGAGTTGTTCGGGTGGAAGTTGGAGACGGAGTGCTATTCTGTTGGTGGTCTTTGAGGGAGCTCCCCAGTCGAGGGGTTGACCTTGAGCCTGGGCTCGGGTGCGGACGGGACCTTCATACAACACACAGAGGTGTCCTGGCCAAGAGGAGCAAGGAGAGGACAGTGGGAAAGAGCACTGCCAGGCAAGTCTCCAAGGAGGAACAACAGGTTGCAGCCAGGAGGGCTGGTGAGTGAAGCACAGTTCAGAGGATAGGGGAGACACGCCTGAGAGGACTGATAGAGAGCAGTCTGAGATAGGTGTAAAACCAGAAGAGAGGACTGGGGAGGCTCGCCTGAGAGGACTGGGAGATTGCAGTCTGAGATGGGTGTAGAGCCAGGTGAGAGAACTGTGGAAACATGGGCAGTGGAGAGAGGCAGCTGCAGCAATGAAGGCTGATGGGGCCTGAAGATGTGGTACTGGGCTCAGTAGCCACGCGGACAGCTAGCACTAAAGAACTACCTTATTTTTGTTGCTACACAAAAAGGGGCCTACGGTCTCTGCCTGCAAAGCGCACCTACCTTAGGCCTGGTTGAGTCAGTCCCGGCCTATAAATCAGTGCTAGCTGGTCCTGGAAGTATAATCAAGTAAAGTGCTGGAGGTATTGAGGAGGAAAAGTCTACAAGCAAGTGTTCTGCTGGAGTGAAGACTGGAGTGTATATACAGAGAGTGTATATAGTTGGTCCCATGTAAATTTATCTACAATAAAGTGGGCATACCATATACCCTTACCCTATCCAAGTTAATTCCCCACAATAAAAATACAAAACAAAGTGTATGGACTGTTTTCTGTCTCATGCTGCGTACACACGATCGGAATTTCCAACAACAAAACCGTGGATTTTTTTCCGACGGATGTTGGCTCAAACTTATCTTGCATACACACGGTCGCTAAAAATGTTGCTCGGAAATTCCGAACGTCAAGAACGCGCAGACGTACAACACTACGACGAGCCAAGAAAAATTAAGTACAATGATTCCAAGCATGCGTCAAATTGATTCTTGAGCATGCGTGGGATTTTTGTGCATCGGAATTGGATACACATAAGAATCAGCTCTCAAACATTTGTTGTCGGAAATTCCAACAGCAAATGTCCGATGGAGCCTACACACGGTCAGTATATCCGACCAAAAGCTCACATCAAACATTTGTTGTCGGAAATTCCGATTGTGTGTACAATCGGAATAAGAGTGACTGGAAATCGTGACTGGAAATCGTGTGCTGGGTGACAGGTGGACTACAACACTCAGCAGCCCTCACGAGGGTACCGCTATACATGTTTCATGGTGGGGATGGTGTGTTCAGGGTGTGTAGATTTTGTAGAAGCAATGATGAGTCATCAAAAGAATCTTGTCAAGAACTTGTTCATTGCAGTACTTACACGTCTAGTGGACTGGTTTCACCAAACTACAACCAAACTGTGGGTCAAACTAGAGGGTCACTTAAACACGATTGAGCTCCGTGCTCTACCGTAGACTGCAGCAGTTTGTCAGACAGAAACATCTCCCCTGACTAATCTTACCAGCCAGACACTTCAAATATGGGATCGATTGACCTCAACTGGCACAACAGTTTGGCCCCAAGACTCCTTTCTTTCTGACCCCTGCCTTCCCACCGGCCTGGAGTAAATTAGAGTTTGGACCTTGGCGTAAGGAGGACTGTAGGAGACTTGCCCAAGTCCTCCGTGCAGACTCATCTCTAATGACAGAACTCCCTTCCTGATCGATCTCCCACTCTCCAATGCAATGGCTTCAGAGGAGACAAGCCCTATCCTATGTCCGTAGTTTCCCCTCCCTGACGAATATCATATCTGAGCCGTCGGGATTTGAAGATATGCTCCATCAGGCTGATCCCTCGACCCATGTGGTTTCCCAACTCTATTCGATACTACTTCAAGCTTCCTCTGATGATCTTCCGCCGTATACACGGATCTGGGAAACAGAACTGCAACATCGTATATCACACATAGACTGGCACAAATGCTTTACTTTGACACATAAGGTCTCCTTGGCAACCAAATCCCAAGAGACAGAATTTAAAGCGGAGGTCCACACAAAAAGTGAACCTCCGCTTTTCGGAACCCTCCCCCCCTCCGGTGTCACATTTGGCACCTTTCAGGGGGGAGGGGGTGCAGATACCTGTATAATACAGGTATTTGCACCCACTTCCAGGCATAGATATCTGCACGACGGTAAAGCTATTTAAAAACGGCTCAATAGACATATCGTTTCTATGTTTTTCTATTTGACAATGTATCTAAATATTGTGTTTTATGTTAATCAACCTTGGCTATTCAATAAAATAAGATTGAACTAAGAACTTGTTCATTTCTTGCCAGCAGTGAACCATGTGTAAACCTGTTTTCCTAGTTTCACTTCACAACTTCCTGTTCCCACCCTCATGACCTCACACATCTATGTGAGTCTGCAACACATACATATTCTACATCTTTCCCCTTTTAAAGAAGAGATATGCATTTATAAATGAATTGTAATATAGAACCAACAAGGAGTGCAGCATAGCAAGGAACAATAACAAACTACATTAAAAAAAGCAAAATGCTGGGTAAGATAGGGTGACCAGACATCCCCGGTTTCCGGGGACAGTCCCTGGATTGAGGACACTGTCCCCGGTTTTGTCCCTGGATTGGATTTGAACAGGGGCTGAGGCAATTTCAAAGACAGTCAGGGCAGAATTAATAAAAAAAAAATGAATTACACCCCCCCTGCTAAGCCCCTCCTACTAGCTTAGGGGGGTGTATTTTTTCCATTATCTGTGCCCCTTTCTGATGATCATGTGCTGGTCGGAGCGGAGGGAATATTTCTTCAGTTTCGGGTGCATGCCCATCCAGCTCCGCTCGCATGTTCTTCTGCCTTGGCTCAAGACCCGGCCAGCCGCCTGTCTGCTTATCTCCTTGCCTTCCCTGGTGGAGTGATCTTCCTCCGCTCCCCACCCAGTAGTAGCCGGGGCCCGGAGAGTAAGACTTGTTAGCGAAATTAGGCTGTAGGCAGAGCATTTAGCCAAATATCGTGTCTCTAATAGTAACACATTTAGTCTCAGTGATATAATGCATGTTAATCTAAGTTTCACTCACCATTCATCCATCCCATTCATTCAAAGAAGGAAGCATCACCAGCCAGGTCTCATTATCAAGGCATCCCAGAGTCCTCTAGGATAGCCAGCTCCCTATATTTATAGTGTTTAACATGAGTAACAAAAGAAGGTGGTGGCTTCACAAAACAGCCAATCAGACATTTTGTATACTTTCAAAAGAACCAATCACAGACATGTATATATTCAAATAGAATGCTAGCAGTGATGTGTGCAAACGGTTGGGTACAGGGGCCATGCTTTCTGTGAGACAAAAGAACACTAGAAAGCATGGCTTTGTACAAAGCCATGTGCAAACCAACTCACTGCTACCAATGACGCAAACCATACTTAAAGGGGTTGTAAAGGTACATTTTTTATTTTCTAAATAGGTTCATTTAAGCTAGTGCATTATTGCTTCGCTTACCTTTTCCTTTGATTTACCTTCTAAAGGTTTGTTTTCTTTGTCTGAATTTCTCACTTCCTGTTTCTCCTCACTGAACTCCACACCATCATCCGAGTGGTGTGGAGTCAGCCAGAACAGCTTACTGAACAGCTTACTGAGGAGAAACAGGAAGTGAGAAATTCAGACAAAGAAAACAAAGAAAAAAAATATTTAGAAGGGAAATCTAAGGAAAAGGTAAGTGAACCAACAATGCACTAGCTTAAAGTAACCTATTTAGAAAATAAAAAACGAACCTTTACAACCCCTTTAATCATGGATCAGATAACCACAATTTTCGTATAGTTATGCTATAGTTCCCACAAACGCAGATCTGTTCGCTCGGAGTCATTTAATGCAGTCGACAAGAAGTGGCCAGTCCCTTGGTGAGGAATGAATGAACATCCCTAAAAGGAGCAAGCAAATCTGTTGTGACCATGGGAAGGTTTTTGCGCCAATGGTCCTGCACCAACGTCTGTATGTGCGAATACACTCACATGAGCGCATTACAGCAAAACCGACACTGGGGGACATCTGACAACATACAATAATAAAATTTTCCACAACAGACTTGACAGGCTGTGAGGCGGGCGGCAGCGGCGACGTGGAGAGTCGCTGATTGCCGCCATTACTAGTAGAAAAAAAAATATGTCTCCGGATTTCATTTTAAAAATCTGGTCACATTAGGGTAAGAATCAGTGTGTGATAAAGTCTTGGAACTTTGGATTGGGTTTGCACACTCTTCCAGATCGAGTAACGACTTGTGGGGCAAACCTCTTGCCTGTCGCCATCATAATTTTGTTGTGGTTGTGTGTTACATCCATTTTTGGAAGTGTCAACTGGCACAGCAGCAGATGGTTGTGCTTGGGGTCTTAAAGTGATCATAGGCACATGGGCAGTGGCAGTACAGTATGATTCAAGTACCTGTAGGAGGTGACGGCGGTTCCTTACATAGGTCCTACCATCAGAATGGACAACATAGCTGTTTGGTTGGCAGGCCTTTTCATGAACCATGGTCAGTTTTTCAAACCCACGGGTTGTCTCCATCCTTACCACCTGCCCAGGCTCCAGAGGAGAAAGGCGTCTGGCTGATTTGTCATGGCTTATCTTTCCTTTTTTCCTGAGTGTAAATAAAGCAACCTAAACATCAGTCTCAACTCTTGGCAGGAGCTGGGATGGGACCATGGGAATCAGAGTCCTGGTTCATTGTGATATTAAACATTGTGCCGGAGAAGGCATGCCATCCCTAGGTGTGTTGCAGAGGTTGAGTAGAGCTGCATAAACATCAAAACCATCACGTGCACATTTCTCTAGGAGGTGTTTGGCCGATCTTACACTACGCTCTGCAAGACCATTGGATCTAGGGTAATTGGGACTGCTAGTGACATGCTGAAAATCCCATTGGTGAGCAAAGTTCTTGAATTCTCTACTTGAAAATGATGTTGCGTTGTCAGTCATCAATCGATAGGGAATTCCATGCGTGGAGAATGTCTGCTTTAATGTCCTGATCACTGTGTTACTGGAAGTGTTCGGGAGAACATCAAATTCCCACCAGCCAGAATACGAATCTACCAAAACCAGGTAATCCTTGTTTGACTACTCAAATATGTCAGCTGCTGTGATAGACCATGGTCTGTCAGGTATTTGCTGAAGTGTTAAAGGTTCTCTCATCTGGTACTGTCATAGAGCATTGCATGGGGTACATCTGGAAACTTCTCTTTTATTGTCAGTGTATATAGTGGGCCAAAACATGGTTTCATGTGCCCTTTGCTTAGTGGAATGAATGCCAGGATGACCTTGATGGAGCTGTGTCAAAGAGTATTTCTGGAGAGAATGAGGGATTACATATCTCTGACTATGCAGGATTAATCCACCATCCACCGTCAATTCATCCCTCATAGAGTAGAATGGTCGGATATCATGTGGGTTTTCCTTTAAAGGAGCCAGGCCACCCATTGAGAATGATGTCCATGAGGCGCTGACAGGTGGCATCTGCCTGTGTTTCTTGCTTTAGTTCCTGAATCCTTCTGGATGACAACACCCCATCCAGAGCCAACACATCATAATCCTCAATAGCTCCAGAGTTATCAGAAGTGGGGAGGTGTGCACGTGAAAGAGCATTTGCAACAAATAGTTCACAACCTTGTTTATATAAAGATTACATTCAGATGGTAGCGTTGAAGCTTTAGCATCATTCGCTGAATGCGCGCAGATGCTGTGTGCAGGGGTTTTCTCAGTATGGTTATGAGTGGCTGATGATCCGTCACCACAATCACAGGGCGGCCATAGATATAATCATGGAATTTTACACAGGCAAATACTAGACCCAATAATTCCTTCTCAATTTGTGCATAGCGTGCTTCAGTCTCAGTGAGGGCTCTTGATGCAAGAGCCACAGGCCTCCCATCTTGAAGACAGACTGCGCAAAGACCATGCTGGGAAGCATCAGCAGACAATACCACCGCCTTATGCACATCAAAATACTGTAGGACAAGTGGACTAGTTAATTGTGCTTTCAGTGTATCCACAGCAACAGCATGTTGTTCACTCCAGAACCAGTCGGCATCTTGGCCAGAAGCTGACAGAGTGGAGATGTTATCTCACTGTAGTGATGAATGAACTTCGAGAAATAAATGGTTGTGCCAAAAAACCTTTGCAATCCATGTTTGTCCTCTGGAGCAGGCATTTGATGGATGGCTTTGTTTTTTTCTGGGTCAGGCTTGACACCTTTATCCGTGAGAAGGTGTCTAGCATATGACACCTCTGAGACCCTGAAGTGACATTTGGTAGGGTATAGCTGCATATTGATGGCTCCGACACAGTCTAGTATGCATGTAAGTCGTTTGTCATGTTCCTCCTACGGAGGATCCCCAAATCAAGATATCATCCACGATTATTTTACATGGCTGTCCAGCAAAGAGCTTTCTATACATCTCTGAAAGACTTTGCTTCTAGTTGAAATTCCATATGGCATCCGTAAGCATTTGTATCTCCCAAAAGGGGTCATAAATGTTGTGAGTAATGATGATTCCTCATCCAGAGGGATTTGCCAGAATCCACATTTTGCATCTAGAATGCTTAAAAGAGAAGTATGTTTTTTTTTTTCCCTATCCATACTTACCTTGGTGGATGAAGCATCAGACTGATGCTGCATCTGTCCCCCGGCGTCTGTGCGCTGAGAACCGAGCCACCGAACATCGCCGATGGCTCGGTTCTCACTCCTCCCCGAGCAGAGCGATGCTGGCTGTTAGTCAGCATCGCTTCTGCTCTACTTCTCAGCGCTCATTGGAGCTGCTGTTGAGAGGGTGGTGAAAATTTCTCCTTTATTTGCAAATAGGTCCACACTTTTACAATGAAAACTGTTTTGGTAATTATCACTTTCAACTTCATTTATTCTGTGCACATTTTGTTGTTTAGTGTCATTAGATACTGTCATCCACGCACCTCTATTTTGAGGCTTGGACCTACAACATTTTGCAAAATTATTCCATTTGTTGCATGAGTTGTACCTTTTGTTAAAAGCCGGACACTTGTTGCGCTTAGTAGCGTGTTCACTACAACAGTTGCTGCATTGCCTTTTGTTCTGCTGCACCACAAACACTTCTGCCTCTCTTTTTAGTTCCTTAGTGGCACTTTCAGAATGTTCAAACAACATACATATTCTGATGGCTGATTCCAGTGTCAAATCTTTCTCCCTTAAAGTGGTTGTAATCCCTCCATTACAACTTGCACCTTCAGGTAAGCCTAGATTAAGGCTTACCTGTAGGTACAAGAAATATCTCCTAAACCTACACGGTTTAGGAGATATTTGCCAAAACGTTTTACAACGTTGTCTACGGCGCATGTGCGCCGTAGACAATGGTGCATTCACAGGGTTAATCCCCATTCACAAATCCGGCTTTGCCGGATTTGACGGCTCCCGCGCGCATGTGCGGAGTGATGTCTTTGCCGGAGCGGCGCTGTGATTGGTCGGAGCGGCGATACCCGGAAGTAACCTTCCGGGTATCTGTGGAGGGATGGCTGTGGCTGGAGGGGGAGACGAGGACGGCTTCCGGTGCCCCGATCTAAGGTAAGTGATGCATAATGAGCTAGTATGCTAGTCATACTAGCTCATTATGGCTTTGTCTTGCAGGTGTTTTTTTCTTTTTAAACGGGTTTACAACCACTTTAACCACTGAATACGAACTGCATCATTGTAGATACCACATACAATCCTGTCACGTATCAGTTCATCTGTTAGTGCACCAAAATCTAATTTTTTTAGCTAGCAGTCTCAGTGTAGCGGCATAGGATTATATTCCTTCATCTGGTTTCTGAGCCATCATTTAAAGTGGAGGTCCACCCTAAAAAAAAAAAAAAAACAGCCAAAGAGCTAAAAAAAAAAAAAAAAAAAAATTTCAACTTACCAGAAATTGCTGTTACTAGGCAGATCGTCCTAATCTGCCTCTTCCTCTTCCGCGGTGAGGTTCTGTGTTCTCCTCCTCGCATTGCCTCCTGGGAAATGGAGGCGCGCTGCCTTCTGGGACACACAGGACGGTGTGCCCATTCACAAATAGCCGCGCGACTCGCGCATGCGCAGTAGGAAACGGGCAGTGAAGCCGTAAGGCTTCACTGCCTGTTTCCCTTAGTGAGGATGGCGGCACCAGGACCCGGTCTGAGGGATGGATCTGCCTCGGGCGGCCGACATTGCGGGCAACCTGGACAGGTAAGTGTGCTTATTAAAAGTCAGCAGCTACAGTGTTTGTAGCTGCTGACTTTTAATTTTTTTTTTCTCGCCGGACCTCCACTTTAAATGCATGTCTGTCTATTATCACATTACGCTGTGGTAAGCATATCTTATCAAATTTCTTGATTAAGACATCAGGATCATCTATGTCCTCATTGTCTTGAAAATGTAACGACTCATATTTATTTAATGCATCTGAACTAGCAAATTGAGAAGAGTGTAAGCCTGTACCTTTTTTGACTTGTCTGAGAGTCCTGCTTTGCTGTACACATTCCATTCTCTTTTGCATTTCAGCCAGTGGTTAGCAATGTCATTGTCAAAGATTAGGGGTTGTATGCCACAAAGATTCTGAGCCATGATGTTTCAGCAATCTCACTTCTGTCACCATGTAGATTTTGTAGAAGGAATGATGAGTCGTCAGAAGAATATTGTGAAGAACTTGTTTATTTCTAGTCAGCAGTGAACCATGTGTAAACCTGTTTTCCTAGTTTTACTTCATAACTTCCTACTTCCTGTTCCCACCTCCAAGTTCTCACACGTCCATGTGAGTCTGCAACACATATATATATTCTACAGGGTGATGTGCAGTGTTAGTTTTCCGCCACACGTAGGGTTTTGCTTTTAGGCCAAAAAGTTCAATTTTGGTCTCATCTGACCAGAGCACCTTCTTCCACATGTTTGCTGTATCCCCCACATGGCTTCTCACAAACAGCAAACGGGATTTCTTGTGGCTTTCTTTTAACAATGGCTTTCTTCTTGTCACTCTTCCATAAAGGCCAGATTTGTTGAGTGCAGGACTAATAGTTGTCCTGTGGACAGATTCCCCCACCTGAGCTGTGGATCTCTGCACCTCCTCCAGAGTTACCATGGGCCTCTGGGCTGCTTCTCTGATTAATGCTCTTTTTGCCCGGCCTGTCAATTTACGTGGACGGACATGTCTTAGTAGGTTTGCAGTTGTGCCATACGCTTTCCATTTTCGGATGATGGATTGAACAGTGCTTTGTGAGATGTTCAAAGCTTATGATATTTGTTTATAACCTATGAAGCCTTGGCTGCTTCTCTGATTAATGCTTTCCCTGCCCGGCCTGTCAGTTTAGGTGGACGGCCATGTCTCGGTAGGTTTGCAGTTGTGCCATACTCTCCATTTCCGGATGATGGATTGAACAGTGCTCCATGAGATGTTCAAATCTTGGGATATTTTTTTATAACCTAACCCTGCTTTAGACTTCTCCATAACTTTATCCCTGACCTGTCTGGTGTGTTCCTTGGCCTTTATGATGCTGTTTGTTCACTAAGGTTCTCTAACAAACCTCTGAGATTAAATTACACAGGTGGAATCTATTTACTAATAAGGTGAATTTTGAAGGCAATTAGTTCCACTGGATTTTAGTTAGGGGTATCAGAGTAAAGAGGGCTGAATACAAATGCACGCCACACTTTTCAGATATTTATTTGTAAAAAAATGTGAAAACCATTTATCATTTTCCTTTCACTTCACAATTATGTGCCCCTTTGTGTTGGTCTATCACATAAAATCCCAATAAAATACATTTCCTGAAGGACTCCATGGCAGCCTACGTGTGGGTTAATCCTGCCTCTCATACCTCATAGGAACCTACTCCCATAAATCTTTGCATCTAGCCAGAGACCGTGTTCCTTTTTTTGTCCTCCTCATAGGACCAAGGTGTTTTTTTCTTACCTTAAGAAGATTTTTTCTGCGATTCAGTCCTGGTTGCATGAATTTGAAGGCGGTTCTGTTCTGGAGTCCAGCAATCCCAGCTATTAGCAGGGTGGATACAGGCGACATTTTTGCGATGCCACAAAGAGCTTACTGGCCTGGCCATTGGCAGGCAAGCGGCAACTTGGCCAAACGTCCTAGCTACTAGCAGGAGGCCCTTCTGGAAGACGCCCAGGTCGTCCAGTGAGTAATGGCTCCTAGTTCCAGGCTGGATCAAGATCGTGCTATAGTGGTATCGTATACACCAATTTTGTTATGTACACATGGCAGCAGTGTTTGTTTGTTGTATATCTCCGTTCCTGGCTCTATGGTGGCTGGAGCGCATCTGCGTTCCATTCTGCCGCCTCTTCCGGATTGACTGCTCATCTGCGAGCCTCATCTGAGATCGAGGCTTGATTCGAGTGTGCGCAGTCCTGGGATTGTGGCGGCGTTCACGCATGCGCGCGAGCTCCGCTGGGCGTCGTTGGCTCCGTCTAACAAACGCTGGGGGCGCGGTGACATCATCATCGGCGCCAAGTTTAAATAGCTGTCAGATACAGCTATCAATTGGGATTTCCTGCAGGCTCAGACAGCAGCTTCCCGGTGCTTCCGCTTGAAGTGTCAAGGTAGGAGACTTTGCTACTTGCAGGAATGTCTTGCTTAGACTTGTGTTTTCCTGAATTGATTGTATAATTGATCTTTTCAGTTACCAAGCTTGTGCTATGGATGTGTCACCGCCCCCAGTGGCCAACCCTTGCGCTGCAGGTAGGAATTCTTTTTCCTTCAGCTTAGCAGTTTGGGTGCTTTACTTGAGCCAATTCATTTCCTTTTTCTTTCCCTCAGCCCCTCTAGGTCTGAAAATAGACACTCGGCACACAAAGATAATGATGAATCTAAATCACAACATCATCATTCCTCGTCCAGTTCTAGGCGTCCTAGATGATCCTCTAGACATCATAGTAAAGAGCCCAGGTCTGGGTCTAGGCACCACTCTCACCGACATTCTAGTCACTCTGAAAGGAGAGTCTGCTGGGGTTGTAGGGCTCAGGTCCCGGAAGATAAATCCCTCTGTGAGCCATGCTATGCCCGAGCCATAAGGGAAAGAGGAGGTGAAGACCATTACGTGGAGGCACTAGTCAGAAGAGTGGTCCAGGAATCCCTGAACAAATCTGACTCCAGCCGTACCATTATTCCTCCTGTTGACCCAGCACCAGTCCCTATACAGGATGATCCTGAAGCTCCGGGTCCCTCTCGACCTAACCGCTCCTCGAGTGAATCTTCACATAGTGAAGGGGAAGAGGTTAGCAATGCCACCGGGTTTGATTTCTCTTTAGTACCAAACTTGGTCAAAGCAGTTAAAGACGCTTTAAAATGGGAAGAACCAGTAGAAGCTCCTTCTAAACAGAGGAAGTACTTCAAACAACTCAAAAAGGAGCGCCCAAATTTCCCCTTTTTGGGTGAACTTGGGGATATTGTTACAGATGAATGGACTGGCGTAGAAAGGAAAAATTCATTACGTTCTAAAATAGCAAAAATGTACCCATTCAAAAGTGAGGATGTGAAACATCTAGAATCAGCCCCTCTGATCGATGCAGCCTTAATGAGGTTGGTAAGGCACGTTACACTCCCTCTGGAAGACACCGTTTTCTTCAGGGACGGTCTGTAGAGGAAAATAGATACGGATCTGAAACGTATATATATTACGGCGGGCATGGCATGTAAGCCAGCATTGGCCCTTGCAACCCTGTCCAAAGCAATGGAAGCCTGGACTTTCTCTCATTTCTACACTGATGAACGCCAGGAGAGCAAGTACCAACAAAGTCTATCAAAGGATCTGGAAAAAATTCAGACTACATTTCTACCATTGAGAGTTCTCCTGATAATCCCAAGATACAAGATGTCCTGGGTTTTCTTCAAACAGGTCTGGATCTGTCATTGTCAGTTAGCTCCTTAAGAGTGCAAGTTTCCGCTATCTCTGCCTTCACAGGTATATCCTGGGCTAGACACTCTCTTATTAGACAATTCTTCAGAGGAGCTATAAGGCTCAGACCTCAAAGAAAACCGAGATTCTCCAAATGGGACCTTCCCCTGGTCTTGGATTTTTTCTCAGAAAGAGATAGGCAACACACGGGTCAACTATCTATCTGTTTCTTTTGTTTTTGCTGTATTTTTTGTCTATATATAGTTCAAATAAAACCACTCCCTTTTGTTTTCTCCTACCACTGTCTGCTGTGCCTGTTTTTGTGTGGTGAACCCATCCAGGGGGTCACACACACCCGCTGCTGAGTTAACCCCCTCACACTACACAGTCTCTGATTTTCCTCAGCGCTCAATTCAATACAGTAGAGAGTACCCTCTCCTTACCCCTGGAGAAAATCCCAGTGGTGAGGGACAGAATTCGTCTTGCAATGGCTTCTCCTCTCCTCAGAGCTTCACAGTGTCTCAAGATAATAGGCACCATGGTATCCACAGCCCCCATGGTGAAGTGGGCACAATGGAAGATGCGACCATTTCAGAAGGGCTTTCTCCAGCAGTGGGATCCGGGGTCTCGGGATCATTTCATACGGATAACCACATCCATGCGGGAGAGCCTTACCTGGTGGCTACTACGGAAGAATCTCCTCAACTGCCATTCCATAGCCCCCATCTCCTGGATCACAATCGCGACGGATGCCAGCAACAGAGGCTGGGGAACCCTCTGCCTGAAGGAAGTAGCTCAGGGAAGTGGGACTTCCCGTCCAGAAGGTTAGTGTCCAATGTCCTAGAACTTCGAGCAGCCTTCTGTGCTCTACGAGCCTTTCTTCATCTAATAAAAGGTGCCTCAGTTCTCCTAAGGCTGGACAACACGTCGGGAGTCTCGTATATCAAGTGGCAAGGAGGCACTCGCAGTCTATCTCTACTAAGGGAAATAGAACCAATCATGTCGTGGGCCCAGACAAATCTGACATATCTGACAGCTGTCTATCTTCCCGGTGCTCAGAACCTACAGGCGGACTTTCTCTCAAGAACGTCCCTCGACAACAACGAGTGGTTCATCCACACCGAGGTTTTCAATTGGATTCTGTCCCTGGGAATTGTGCCAGAAGTGGATCTGTTTGCCTCCCCGTGCAATTTCAAACTAACAAAATATTACACGAGATGTCGTTGTCCCCAGGCCTTCGGAGTGGATGCCCTGACGGATCAGTGGAGGTTCAACAGGGCCTATGCCTTTCCCCCGGTACCCGTCATTCTACGGTTCCTATCGAGACCCAGGTGGGAAGAGGCCGAAATAGTGGCGATAATTCCATACTGGCCCAACAGGCCATGGTTTCCTCTGCTGTTACAGCTGAGCTTCCGAGATCCAGTTCCTCTTCCAGCCAGACCAGATCTCCTGTTGCAGGGAACAACTCTTCATCCGTGTCCATCCCATCTCCATCTGATGGCTTGGTTTTTGAGAGGGGAAGGCTGGAGGCATTAGGTTGCCCGAGCAGAGCAATTTCTACACTGATGAACGCCAGGAGAGCAAGTACCAACAAAGTCTATCAAAGGATCTGGAAAAAATTCACAGACTACATTTCTACCATTGAGAGTTCTCCTGATAATCCCAAGATACAAGATGTCCTGGGTTTTCTTCAAACAGGTCTGGATCTGTCATTGTCAGTTAGCTCCTTAAGAGTGCAAGTTTCCGCTATCTCTGCCTTCACAGGTATATCCTGGGCTAGACACTCTCTTATTAGACAATTATTCAGAGGAGCTATAAGGCTCAGACCTCAAAGAAAACCGAGATTCTCCAAATGGGACCTTCCCCTGGTCTTGGATTTTTTCTCAGAAAGAGATAGGCAACACACGGGTCAACTATCTATCAAAGAACTCTCCATCAAACTTGTTTTCCTTGTAGCCATAACATCGGCTAAAAGGGTCTCCGTAATTGGCTCTCTAGGATCCAAGGAACCATTCCTTACTTTCTTCCCGGATCGGGTGGTAATGATTCCTATGCTAGTTTCAAATCCTAAGGTAACATCAGTATTTCATGAGAGTCAGGAAATTGTTCTTCCTACCTTCCATTCATCTGAGAACTCTAATGTTCATCCTCTAGATGTTGGAGAAGTTCTGAAGCAATACTTGGAAGCCACAGCTTCTTTTCGTCAATCTGATCATTTGTTCATTTTCTTCCATGGGAAAAACAGAGGTTTGCGTGCTTCCTCCAGAACCATTGCAGCCTGGATCGTTCAGGCCATCCAAGGGGCATATAAGGCTAAGGGTCTGGCTCCTCCAGGGGCAGTGACCGCTCATTCTACAAGGAGCGTCTCCACATCATGGGCGGCCGCCCGTCATGTCTCCCCAGAAGTAATCTGCAAAGCGGCCTCATGGTCGTCGATAAACACATTTATGACACACTATTGTGTAGACCTGGCTTCTTTATCTTCGGTTAATTTTGGTTTACATGTTTTGTCTGTTGACGGTGTCAATTAAACCTTTTTTTCATTACCCAGCAATTGCCCACCCAGGTGTGTATGGCTAGTCATTTCACTCACGTAGGCTGCCATGGAGTCCGTCAGGAAAACTGAAAATTTATATCATATACTTACCGTAATTTTTCTTTCCTGATGGACTCCATGGCAGCGGGAGTTCCCTCCCATTTGCTGGAGTAGGCTATATTACGGAACACGGTCTCTGGCTAGATGCAAAGATTTATGGGAGTAGGGTCCTATGAGGTATGAGAGGTGGGATTAACCCACACGTAGGCTGCCATGGAGTTCATCAGGAAAGGAAAATTACGGTAAGTATATGATATAAATTTTCAGTTTTTTGGTTGTAACATGACAAAATGTGGAAAATTTTAAGGAGTATGAATACTTTTTCAAGGCACTGTAGGTAGGTGAAGTTATATGATATTCTTGACTTTTTCTATTAAAGTTTAGGGGGACCCTGCCCCCAGTTATGGTGACCAAAGGGGAAGCTTCAGAGGCGCGAGGTGACAATTTAAGGCAAAAGCTGTTGGTGCAAAAAAAAATAAAACACATCAAAGTGCCAAGTGCCACAGATTTATTGTTGGGACATTTCTTCAAGCAACCACTGGCTCCTTTACCATTAAAATGTATCTGCTGAGTCCAAGTAAACATGAATGAAACTGCCTGCACGCGGATGTATGGGGCACCTGTGCATCCCACGCAGGCAATGGGGGCCCTTCTCACAGGTGTATGGATAGATGCACCCGATTGAGGGCTTATGGTTAGTTTCCCCTCTCCTGTTAGAGTCCTATCTGTCCACACAGGATTGAACTGACACCAACAGAACAGGCAGAACTTTAATGCTCATTCATCATATTTGTCTATTTATGTGTCTATCTTTTGCTATTTCATTTGCCATCTACACATGTATTTTTAGTAATGGTTTGGAAACATCTAGGGCACATCTTTCTGAAAAATAAAATATAAAGTTATTGAAGAGAGTGTTATATTTCAAACAAGTAAATATCAGAGGTCAATTGTAGATCTAGTAATATCTGTAGTGGTGGATTATACAAATCTACTCTGCAGCTGTTGCCACAAGGTGGCACCAAACAACTTAGAAAACTATTCACAGGGCAGCTTAGTATTTTAAGTCATTTCTTTCAGCAATGCAAGGAAGTGAGTTTTTATCTGGAGCAATCAGCTTTTCTCAGGTTGTTGTAAGTTGTTTATCTGCAACATCAGTTACACAAAATACTACATTTTAAAGTGGAGCTCCACCCGATTTTTAGACCTTATCTTAATCAATGCACATAATGTAATTAATGTCCAAACGGGCATTGTTTTTTTAATTTTCTGGACAGTACCTTAGTAAATCTCAATTTTATAGCTGTTTCCTGTCTCCTCTGCTCTGGGAATTCTGCGGGAGGTATGTCATATCCTTGTAACGCAATGTAACCTGGGAGCATTTGTCATAGCTCCCAGTATTCATTGCCGAGCCTTGCTGCAAGATATCGCGTTATTTCCAAAAGAGGAAGTGACGCATAACAACATGTACCGCTGCAGGTCTGTCGCGTAATGAGATGTCTGCTGACTTGACAACGGGGCGGTAACTTTCTGCGACGCCGCACATTCTAATGGATAACCCTGGTGTTTATGTCCCTGCTCGCTGCAAAGAATTCGCATTAGCGAGAACAAGCGGTGAATGCTGGGAGTTCAGCATTCGCCGCAAGGAGGAAGTACATGCTTGTGGGATTCTCATGCCCACAAGCAAAATGGCAATCCTTAGGAAAAGATAATATAAGTTATCCTTACAAACTGAATAGCGATGCGGTGGACTTAAAGAAACATAGACGTGAGTACAGATGTAATAGGCTGAATACTTTGTAATGGCAAGAAAAGAAAAAAAAACGATTTGGCCGTGGGAGAACCGCTTTAAAGAGGGCCTGTTATGACAGAGAGAGAGAAAGGGTTCAGATCATGCTGCTTTTAGATTTTTTGCTGCTGGGCCATTTTATTTTTCATTTTCTCACTTGCGCAATTAATATGAATTATGGAATGGCAAAATTCATGCAAATATCTCTATATTCGAAAGAAGAAGAAAAAAAAATCTAGAAAATATATTGATAGTATAGTGATTTTGGTATATACTGTACCAGTGTATTTGTGAAAATGTGTATCTATAATTTTAGAAAAAAAAAAACACTCTAATGTACTCAAATTCAAAAAGGTACCATCTATACTGTGCCATTCTTGTGTGTCATACATTACCTTGCTTTTTGTTAAAGCAGCCAATTCATTTTGAATTGTGCACTGCAATGTACAAGACAGGAAACAAACATACATGCAGCATTTTTTCCAATGCAATGCACCGCAACACATAGTAATATATTATTGTGTGTTTTGGTGGGCTGCAATACTTGTGTGTCGAAGCTGCGTTGCCTTGGTGCACTGCATTGCAAATGTGTGCTTTAGTCCCAAGTAGTGATGAGCCGAACACCCCCGGGTTCGGTTCGCACCAGAACCCGCGAACGGACCGAAAGTTTGCACGAACTTTAGAACCCTATTAAATACAATGGATGCGAACGTTCGAAATCTAAAGTGCTAATTATAACGACTATTATGCATGTTATTGTCCTAAAAAGGGTTTGGGAACCCGGGTTCTGCACCAGGGGACATGTATCAATCCAAAAAAAAGTTTTAAAAACTGCATTTTTTCAGGAGCAGTCATTTTAATGATGCATAAAGTGAAAAAAAAAAAGTCAAATATTTCTTTAAATATCGTACCTGGGGGGTGTCTAAAGTATGCCTGTGAAGTGCCACGTGTTTCCCGTGTTTAGAACTGTCCCTGCACAAAATTACATTTCTGAAGGAAAAAAAGCCATTTAAAACTGCTTGCGGCTTTAATGTAATGTCTGGTCCCGGTAATATGAAAATCTTTAAGAAAAATGGCATAGCTACCCCATCACCCCCCCCCCCCCCCCACACCCCAGCCCATTACCAGCCCCTTTGGGTCTTGTATGGATATTAACCTCCCTGGCGGTATGATTCTTTCTGGAATTATGTACCAAAAGCGGTACAATTATTTTGCATGAAAATTTGGTGTTATGTATTATAGGCCTGCGATTCTTAGTAATTACTTACTTAAACCTAAGCAAACCAGAGTCTAGTAGACATCCCGGGTATGATAAATATGAAACACAAAATTATAAATTATAATATAATAAATAACTATAAATAATTATAAAAAATAGTAATCTAATTATAATAAAAATTATTCAATAATGTAATCAAATCAAAAACACTGAAATTTGCTCAGTTGCAGAATTGTCGCTGTCATTAGATTTAGTGTTTGATGACGAATTTCCCCACAAATCGCTATCGCTCAATTCTGCGAGTGATTCTAATTTATTATCGCTGCTTTCTAGTTGGTCTAAAACCACTTTTGACATAAAGGGACACTTTTTGGTTGCTATGGACAATCTCCATTTTCCAGGCAGAAAGAACGATTTTTATTATATAAAAGTGCATGCAGGACACTGGGCAGACCACTAGGGACCAAGGGGGTGTGTAATTATTACATACAGTACTGTAATCTGTAAGATTACAGTATACTGTATGTATACTATGTGTTTCACTTTTTGAATTTGGCGCCCAGTTCCGCTCCCTTGCGACGCTGCGGCTCGCAGGGAACGGAACTAGGAAGTCAGATGGGGACGAAAGTGCCGACACTCGCCGGAGATCTCGCTGGCGATCACAGCAGAGGACATCATCGCTGGATCGCCAGGAGAAGGTAGGGAAACTCCGCTGCGAGCTCTGCAATGTCTACCCCGAGCGTGACTCGGGGTTACCGATCCTAGCATAAAAAAACAACCCCGAGTCACGCTCGGGATTACCGCTAGGGAGGTTAAGGGGAACCCCGCACACAAAATAAAAAAGGCCCTATATACTCTGAACAGCCGTATACAGGCGGTGCATACAAGACAGGGACTGTAGGTTTGTTCTTATGTAGAATCTGTTTGTAATTTTGAACAGGTACATTGTTTAAGTGTAGCTCCAGCCAAGAAATCTATTTTTAAGCTTTTTGGAAAACATAGGGAAGGGTTATCACCCCTGTAACATTAGTTTTGCTGTCTGTGCAGTGTGCACCTGTTCAGAACAGTTCACCTCACTTTCCGTCCTAATGACAAATGTTTTTTGAACATTTGGGGTTTTTATTGAAACAAGAATTGGTGATAAAGCATCAGTGGAGAGGAGACACTTTTTTTCCCATATTAACTTTTACAGGAGAGAATTTGCCTTCCTAGGGGTAGATTTCCTCTCACTTCCTGTTGTCTCCTTCCGTTTGCAAGGAGGAGTCGTTTGTAAGTTGGATGTTTGAAAGTAGGGGCCTGCCGTATATACTCAGCTGAAATTTGCCCCTTACATGTTGGTGTTGCCACAACACTGTGAGCCCTCACAGTTACTCTTGGTGGGCACATGAATGGGCCCTGCTGTGAATTATTAGATCAAGAATTGTAATTGCATGCCCCTGTTGAACAGGGGCTGAAAAATTGGGCCTTTGGTGGTGGTGGTGGTGGTGTTGACACAACACTGTAAGGTCTCACAGTTACTCTTGGTGGACGCAGGAATGGGCCCTGCTGTGAATTATTAGATCAAGAATTGTAATTACATGCCCCTGTTAAACAGGGGCAGAAAAATTGGGCCTTAGGCACTGGTGCCACAACACTGCAACCCCTCACAGATACTGTACTTGGAGCACAGCAATGAGCCCTGTTGCAAAGTATTGCATCAAAAATTGTAATTACATGCCCCTGTTAAACAGGGGCTGAAAAATTGGGCCTTAGCCACTGGTGGCGGCACCCAGAAACAAAAATGTTCTTCCAAGCTATCATCATCAATCGGATCATTGAGGAGGAGGAGGATAGTCAGTCAACATAACAGGACAGTCTCTCAGCATCAGCATCAGTCTTGAAGGGATGTGACATTTGAAAATAAATTAGTCTGTTATATCAGCTTCAGGTGTTTGGTAGCTGGTGGTGATCCAAGACTGGTTCATCTTTATGAAGGTCAGTCGATCAACAGAGTCGGTGGACAGGCGCACCCTGTGATCCGTGACAAATCCTCCAGCAGCACTGAATGTGCGTTCTGAAAGAACGCTGGATGCAGGACAGGCCAGTAGCTCAATTGCATAGCTCTGGCCAGTGATCCATCCTCAAGACCCAGTAAGCCAGAGGATTTTCGGTGGGGAAGGTGTCCAAGTCTGACCTTGCCCCTAGGTATTCCTGCACCATGTATATCAGACGCTGGCGATGGTTGCTGGAACCGATCATACCTTGGGGCTGTGGACTAAAGAATTGTCTGAACGCATCGGTCAGACGGCCACCTTCCCCACCGCTCCTTCTTTGACTGACCGAAGCCTCAGCAACTCGTTGTCCAGGACCAGGAGTTTGTAACCTCCCAGTCTCTGGGAACGCGTTGCACAGACCTTTCTGCAAGGCCTCCCGGAGTTGTCTCATCCTCTGCTCCCTCTGCGACGGTAAGATAAGGTCCGCAACCTTACCCTTGTACCGTGGATCAAGGAGAGTGGCCAGCCAGTAATGGTCCCTCTCCTTGATCCGAAGAATACGAGGATCCTTCCGCAGACTTTGCAGGATCAGGGAGGCCATGCAGCGTAGGTTAGCTGAGGCATTCGGTCCGGAGTCCTCTGGGTCACTAAGGACGACATGATCCGCAGCCACCTCCTCCCAGCCACGTACAAGTCCACTGGTTTCTTGGGACTGTAAATCATCCCTAAAAGACTGCTGCTGATGATGCTGAGTGCCAGGCTCCACCTCCATGCTGACACAATCCTCCTCCTCCTCCTCCTCCTCCTCTTCTTCCTGTGCGATGGGTGGGACAGAAGGAACACTGTCTGGGTAAAGGGGGCCTTGAGAGGCAAGGAAGTCCTCCTCTTCCTGCCTCTGTTCTGCCTCAAGTGCCCTGTCCATTATTCCACGCAGCGTATGTTCCAACAGGTGGACAAGAGGTACAGTGTCACTGATGCATGCACTGTCACTGCTCACCATCCTCGTGGCCTCCTCAAATGGTGCCAGGACAGTGCATGCATCCCTGATCATGCCCCACTGGCGTGGTGAAAAAAACCGAGCTCCCCTGACCCTGTCCTGGTGCCGTAGTCGCACAGGTACTCATTAATGGCCCTCTGCTGCGTGTGCAGCCGCTGCAGCATGGCCAACGTTTAGTTCCACCTGGTGGGCAAGTCACATATAAGGCGGTTCTTGGGCAGGTTCAACTCCTTTTGCAGCTCAGCCAGGCGAGCACTGGCATTATAAGATCTGCGGAAATGCACACAGACTTTCCTGGCCTGCCTCAGGACATCCTGTAAGCCCGGGTACCTGCCCAAGAACCGCTGCACCACCAGGTTAAGGACGTGAGCCACACCGGGCACATGGGTCAGTTGTCCCTGTCGGAGAGCGGAGAGCGGAGAGGAGGTTGGTGCCATTGTCGCAAACTACCATTCCTGGCTTAAGCTGACGTGGCGTCAACCACCTCTCGGCCTGCCCCTGCAGAGCAGACAGAACCTCTGCCCCAGTGTGGCTCCTGTCCCCCAAACACACCAGCGCAAGCACGGCATGGCATCTTTTTGCCTGCGTAATTGCGTAGCCCCTTGAACGCCTACGGAGCACCGCTGGTTCCAAGGACAAAGCACAGGAAGAGGCCATGGAGGAAGAAGAAGAGGAGGGGGTGGAGGACAGAGGTGTGTCACAACCAGTAGTAGCATTTTGGAGGCGTGGCGGTGGAACAACCTCCAACACTACTGCACCTTGTCCTGCATCCTTCCCAGCTGCCAAAAGATTGACCCAATGGGCCGTGAAAGAAAGGTAACGTCCCTGTCCATGCCTGCTGGACCATGAGTCAGCGGTAATATGCACCTTACCGCTGACCGCCCTGTCCAGCGAGGCCAAGACATTGCCTTCCACATGCCGGTAGAGAGCCAGAATCGCCTTCCGTGAGAAAAAGTGGCGTTTGGGAACCTGCCACTGAGGAACCGCACATTGCACAAACTCACGGAAGGGGGCCGAGTCTACCAACTGAAAAGGCAGCAGTTGAAGCGCTAGCAATTTAGCCAAGCTAGCATTCAACCGCTGGGCATGTGGATGGCTGGGAGTGAACTTCTTTCGACGGTCCAGCAGCTGGGGCAGGGAAATTTGCCTGCTAGAATCGGACGTCGGTGTACTGCTAGCAGAGTGCCCGCAAGTACTTGGCTGTGACACACCTAATTCTACACCTTCATTCCTCTCAGTGCAGGTTTCAGAGAGGACTGAAGGTATAGTGGGGTTGGAGATCCCAGCTGATGCGGTGCAAGAAGAGGTCCGCTTTGTTCTTTGGTGTGGGTCTTTAAGGTAGGCTTGCCAACGAGCTGCATGGCAGGTCAACATATGTCTGGTCAAGCATGTGGTGCCCGAGCGGGTGATGTTTTGGCCACGCGATATACGCTTGAGACATATGTTGCAAACAGCAGCTGTGCGATCTGATGCACTCGACTCAAAAAAGGCCCACACCAAAGAACTTTTTGAATAACGGGCAGAGGCAGCGCCCTGCACAGGCGGAGCTCTGCGGTGTGATTCCGTCGGTGTGCTGCCCTTACGCTGGCCCCCGAGGGCATCCTGCCTCGTTGGAGATGTGCCTCCTCCTCATCCTCCTCCTCCTCTCTCCTATTAGGCACCCACGTGGAGTCAGTGACCTCATCATCCCCTCCCTCCTCATCACTGGAGCCAATCTGGCAGTATGCTGCAGCTGCTGGAACATGACTGCCAGATTGGTGTCCTTCTTGAGCATCCCCTCTCTTTGCTCTCACGCTACTGCCTTCCTCTAGCTGGGTATCATCATCAGACCCTTCAAAACGCTGGGCATCCTCCTGGAGCATGTACCCAACACTGTGCTCAAACAGTTCGGGGGACTCCTCAGGAGGACATGGTTGGTCTAGGGAAGGAGTGACTAATGATGACATTGATACCAGGGAAGAGGACGCTTTGGCAGCTGCTTTGCCAGTACCCTGAGCCTGGGTGAGAGAGGATGAGGAGGATGAGGAGGGCTTGGTCATCCACTCTACCAAGTCTTCGGCATGATGCGGCTCAACACGTCCAGTTGCCGAAAAGAAGGACAAGCGTGTCCCATGGCCACGTGCTGATGGCGATGCACCGCGTCCACGACCAGCACTGTTGTCTCTAGACACAGAGCCTGCTTGCCCTCTTTTATTGGCTCCTGACTGTCTGCCTCTCCTTGTTTGCCTTCCAGACATTCTAATGGCCTGCAGGGAGATGGGAAAACCAGCAATAAGGCCTAGCTTCAGGAGTATATTTTGCAGGAATCACACTACGCCTGCTGTAGGTGCTTCAAATACCTGTTGGTGTAACACACCAGGAAAAAGCAGCAATACAGGCTAACTTCAGGTGTAATATGATCAGGAGGCACACTCCGCCCGCTGTAAGTGCCGCAAATGCCTGTTGGTGTAACACACCAGGAAAAAGCAGCAATACAGGCTAACTTCAGGTGTAATATGATCAGGAGGCACACTCCGCTCGCTGTAAGTGCCGCAAATGCCTGTTGGTGTAACACACCAGGAAAAAGCAGCAATACAGGCTAACTTCAGGTGTAATATGATCAGGAGGCACAATCCGCCCGCTGTAAGTGCCGCAAATGCCTGTTGGTGTAACACACCAGGAAAAAGCAGCAATACAGGCTAACTTCAGGTGTAATATGATCAGGAGGCACACTCCGCCCGCTGTAAGTGCCGCAAATGCCTGTTGGTGTAACACACCAGGAAAAAGCAGCAATACAGGCTAACTTCAGGTGTAATATGATCAGGAGGCACACTCCGCCCGCTGTAAGTGCGCAAATGCCTGTTGGTGTAACACACCAGGAAAAAGCAGCAATACAGGCTAACTTCAGGTGTAATATGATCAGGAGGCACACTCCGCCCGCTGTAAGTGCTGCAAATGCCTGTTGGTGTAACACACCAGGAAAAAGCAGCAATACGGGCTAACTTCAGGTGTATAATGTGCAGGAGGCTTAGCAACAATGACACTGACACTGTCCCCTGCCTATCCTTCTCTCTCCCTGCACACAAGGTTTATCAAAGTATATGACACTGACACTCTCCCTGCCTATCCTTCTCTCTCCCTACACACAAGGTTTAGCAAAGAATATGACACTGACACTCTCCCTGCCTATCCTTCTCTGTCCCTACACACAAGGTTTAGCAAAGAATATGACACTGACACTGTCCCCTGCCTATCCTTCTCTCTCCCTGCACACAAGGTTTATCAAAGTATATGACACTGACACTCTCCCTGCCTATCCTTCTCTCTCCCTACACACAAGGTTTAGCAAAGAATATGTCACTGACACTCTCCCTGCCTATCCTTCTCTGTCCCTACACACAAGGTTTAGCAAAGAATAGATTTGACACTGTCCCTGCTTATCCTTCACTTTCCCTGCTCCGGAACACACTACACGAGGCCGCCGCGCTGGCGGCCTTTTATAGTGTGGGGCGTGTACTAAACCCCCTCAGCTATAATTGGCCACAGGCATCCTGCCTGTGGCCAATCATTGCTCTCCTCGCTGCCGGCACTGTGATTGGCGAAGCATGCAGGGTCACAGTGCATGCTTGGCCAATCACAGCGCCGGGATTAAACTACGATGGCGCAGTGTATTGTGGGCCGTTCGCGTCACTCGAATTTGGCGCGAACGGCCCAAATCGTTCGTTGTTCGCCGAACGCGCAAACAGCCGATGTTCGAGTCGAACTTATGTTCAACTCGAACACCGAGCTCATCAATAGTCCCAAGCTATGATTTTGTTAATAAATAACGATTTCATCGACGCTTAAAGAGTATTTTCACTTTTGCAGTCAAAACTTAGAAACCCCCACTATATGTTTGTTATGTGTCACACATCATACCAAAAAAAAACTAATGCTTTAGCATATTACATGTTCCACCCTAAAAACTGGTATTTAACTAAAAAATATATTCCAAATGTGAACTTTACCTAAAGCTGGATTCACACCTGTAGCGGGGTCTTTAAATTTAGTTGGGGTACACCTGGGTGGTAGTATGACCCAGGTGTGTAATTGTGAGAGGTGTTGGACCCCTTTGTATTCGTGGAGGATTGGGTGGTGTATTATTCTCCTTGGCCTGTGGGTGGCGGGGTACCCGTAGGCTCAAGGTAGAATCACTACCACAGTGCTACCCTTTTTGTCCCTTTCCGGAGACGGTACGGCAAGGGCGGGGAACCTGCCGTGGTGTCGATGAGAGGGGATAAAAGGGGGAGACACCCTGACCACGAGGTCTTCGAGGATCTTCTCTTTACGCGCCCAGGCACCTTAGGCCTGGGTGCTGGCGGTTTGGAGTTCTGGCCCAGGCGCCCTAGGCCTGGCCGGAATGGAGTTGGAGTCCATCCCAGGCACCTTCAGCCTGGGGTGAGGTACTAGATCGTAGGCCTGGGGCCCAGTAACTTCGACTGGGTCCCGCAAGGGTGAAGTGATCCGAGGGTCCCCAAGGTGGACGGGACCCGCATCTGAGGTGAGGAGGCTGGGGAGGTTACCCGTCCGGAGATTCCGGAGCAGCATCAACCCGTGAGTACGGATGGGCCTTCGGTAACTCCCTCAGAGGGACATCTTCCCCTGATAGGGGCCACAGCGCAGCGAAGGTACTCCTAAATACGTTCTCTTGAGTTGCTGGTAGAGACTCATAAGTTCTATGTTCTGTGCTAATCAAGGCTACGATAACCACTGGTGAAACCACAGTGGTTTAGACTGAAATTAAGATAGTGCCTCGACCTGCTCATCCCACCGTATCAGGCTGTTAAGAAAATGTTCCAACCAGTTGGCTACAGAAGTACTGTTTATTGTGGAGCTTACAATAAAGCAAGAGTTGGACTGTGATCGGTGTGTGGACTCTGGTTAATGGGAGCAAAGGAGGGTACCAGCATAGCAGGACTGAGTTTCATAACTAAAGCACATTGGCCCGAGGAAGATACTGATACTGGCCTTCACCTCACCCACAGCCATGGGGAGGAGATGGGCCGTAGCGCATCTCACCCTGTCGTGTGACATACCCCTAGAAAAAGGAGATGGGGTGAGGCCGCTACACGTGGGGGCTCGTGAGTCCGGGATGAAATGTGTATTGACTTTGAGATTTGAAATGGCTGTGTCTGGACTTTGTTGCCCGGAGGAGTGCCGAGCAGGTCGGCCATGTGATTGGCCAAAGTGCGTCCCTGTGCTCGAAGTCGTGGAAATGACCCCAAGACGGGAAAGGCCCATGCAGAAAGAGCGGGAAGAGGGAGAAGTCCAGCCGTGTGAGGTACTACATGTGGGGACTTTTGCTGCACTGCGCCATGAGGCACCCCGTGACTGCGCAATTCATGGGCGGAGACTGGAGAAAGCCCGCGAAAACGTGCAAGTCATGAGAGGAGTCTGGCCATGTGAGGAGATACACGTGGAGACTCCGGCGCGTGGTCAGTGCGTGATGGAGCAGCAGATAGTCGGGATGGCCTCAAGCTCCCCGTGGATTCCGGTTCCCTACCCCACGAAGATGACTGCTTTTGCTGCTCCCCTTACAGACACGGGGATAAGACTCAGGCCCGAGGGCAGTTGGCTTTGTACTCATGCAGAGACACGGAGGCCCTCGGTGTGATCTGTCCCGGATGCTCGGGACTGGTGGTCCACCTGAAGCCATTTGGGCGTTACGAAGCATGCAAGGAGTTCCTGTTCGAGGTGGAGCCATCCACAGTAAGGCCCCGGGCCCTTCGCCTCAACAGCCTCACAGGTACCGCTACTCTGGAAGGAGAGATCCAGGCCTTTGCGGAGATTCCCGTACGCACTGACCAGGGCGACGTGACTGCCCAACCAGAGACTGAGAGAGAAAAATCCGACGATGCTGCTTCGGTCACCACAGATTCTCTGCTCCCACCTCCGAAGAGGAAAGTTGGCCTGGTGCAGGCCTCCTATGGTCGTGGAACAGCTTCACCCCATCGCTTGCCGGGCCTGGATGGATCCGGTTGGAAGAGTCCTGGACATCCCAGTTCTACAAAAGGTCAAGGTGAGCCAGGGGCTGAGACTGTGGTGATGGTTGGAGGTGTCGGGAGTCCACAGTTGGTGGAGCCCGCAAGGGAGGGTAGTTCCACGTCTACTAGAGACTACCTTCCCGCCGAGATGTATGACACCTCCGACCTGGAATCGCTGTCAGACTGCGGAGATGACGGGGAAATGGATGAACTGTTTCACCGGAAGGGCTGGGACAAACGCCCGTTACCCGTGCTACGTGAACCACAGGATTCCCCTAGGTCTGTGGGAGACAGCACGCCCCGGGTGCAGGTCCCGGAGCTTACGAGGAAGTCTAGTCCTCCGGCCAACTTTCCACATTCCACAACATCACCCGTTTTGGTAGCGGGGATGCCGCGTGCTTCATTGCGGGCACCGAAAGCGAAGCTGCCCGAGGTAGTGAAAGTACCTCGACACCCGGAGGCCATCGTTCAACCAGGAGAAGGTGAGCGGGATGCCATGCCTCCTTTAGCCAGATTGCAAAGACTTTTATCCCAGAGAGTCGCCCGTGAGTACGGATGGGAATATCCCTACTTGCCTCGGGACCTACTTTACGAAGTTGAGGTCCTGCGACAGAGATGGTACGACGAATTTGTTTGGGAAAAACTCAAAGTGCCTCATGCCCGGCGATACTTGTCCTGTTCGCCACCAGTGTCGAAAAAGTTCAAAGACTGCAGAGCAGACTGGATGTTGGGGCGCCACATTTATGCGGACAAGGTGCTTATCTGCCGGAAGGATAAAGAGGATGTCAACTATTCGATTGAGGTTTTCGATAAGCACCTAAAGCCTTTGTTTTTGCCTGACCCGAAGTTCTATCTGTGAGAAGAGACTCACTTGTTTTCCCTGCAGTTTCTGAAAATGTCCTTGCTGGAACATTTGAACTGTACCCTGTTTTTTTATTTGGGTTTGTTTTTCTACTCTTTGGAGGAATTAGAGAGCAGTTTTTGTTGTTCCTTCTCTCTTCTTCCAGACACCAAGGACAGAGACTTTTTGGGGGTAGAATCAGTGTAGGGATGCAGGAAGAAGGAAGACTTCGCCAAGTGTCATTACCGCGGCACTGTCACCAGGTGGCAGTGTTGCGCAACGGTTGTTGGAATTCTACACTTGCATTACTTTGCCATTGAAGCGAATGGGTTTCTCGGTTGATAGGCTCATTCGTTTCAAGTCAACACACAATGTTAGGATGTTTTCTGTGTTTTTTTTCTTATTTCCCTCATGCAGGAGATTCGTCCGTCAAGACTACTGAGTATGGGGTGGTTCTTAGACAGTGACGGGAGGGATTGTATATATGTGAATGTTGTGGGGGGGTTAGCTCGGCAGCGGGTGTGTGTGATCCCCTGGATGGGCTCCCCACACAAAACAGGCCCAGCAGACGGAGGTTGTGGTTTTCAAGATCAAAAAGGTGCGGTTTATTTCTCTATTTACAGTGACAAAAAACACAGCAAAGCAAAAAGAAACATAAACAAAATAAACCCTGGTCAGCTTGACCTCTGACTAAACATGCAGGTTTCCTAACTAACAACTGGGATCAGCCTGGTGCTGTCCTAGTCCCTAAGTCCCTGGTTTAGTAAATGTCCAAACAAATAGCCACACAGGCTTTGTCTCACCGCACAGGGGTTCACCCTCCCTAGACAGTCTACACAGGTCTGGTTCCAGGCATGAGCAAACACCTAATGAATCTGGGAGTTTTTATAGAGGCCTTAAACGAGCTGACAAGCTTCAGCTGGTCTCATCAACTCCCTGCCTGCACGACGCCCAGCCCTCTCCCTAGAGGTATGAATCATCCATGAGCCCACTAGCCTCAGCTGGGCTTCATCAACTCTCTCCCTAGTTGTATAAGTCGGCATAAAGCCTGAATCTGGGAGAAATATACCTACCCCCCTGGATGCAACCAGGTGACTTTACCTTCCTGCTGTCACATACCCCCCCCCCTCTTGTTTTAACCTTGGGGTTGGAACACCAGCAATCAGGCATTCATGTACTCGAGACAAAGCATCCACATTCCCCATTTGAACGCCAGGGCGATGCTTTACTGTGAAGTTGAATTCCTGTAGGGCCAGGAACCACCTATTCACTCTTCTATTTGTCTCCTTGTTTTGAGCCATCCACTTTAACGGAGCGTGATCCGTAACCATGTCAAAGTGCCTACCTAGCAGATAGTACCGAAGGGAATCTAGAGCCCACTTCACCGCTAAACACTCCTTTTCAACCGTGGCGTAATTTACCTCATGGGACTTCAACTTCCTGCTGAGGTAAATGACTGGGTGCTCTTCCCCGTTCCAGACCTGGGACAATACTGCTCCTAACCCCACATCTGACGCATCACTTTGTACGACAAAGTCTTTAGAGAAGTCGGGTGAGTACAACACTGACTGGCTACATAAGGCTTGTTTCAAGAATTGGAATGCTGCCTCAGCCTCGGGGGTCCATTTAATCATGACCGACCCTTTCCCTTTCGTCAGGTTGGTTAGGGGCACAGCCTTAGAAGCAAAGTGGGGAATGAAGCGCCGATAATACCCCGCTATTCCCAGAAAGGCTCGTACCTGCTTCTTGCTGTTGGGACGTGGCCAACTCTGGATGGCCTCGACTTTGTTGAGTTGGGGTTTTATTACTCCCCTCCCAATGGTGTACCCAAGATATTTGGCCTCCTCCTGCCCAATGGTACACTTCTTGGGGTTAGCCGTAAACCCCGCTTCCCGGATAGAGTCTAGGACTGCTTGCACTTTTGGCAGATGTGAGGCCCAATCTGTGCTATGGACAATTACGTCATCCAGGTAAGCCGCAGCATACTTCCGATGGGGCCTCAGTATCTGGTCCATTTTCCGCTGGAATGTGGCCGGCGCATTCTGTAACCCGAACGGCATTCTCTTATATTGGAACGCCCCGTCTGGGGTTACAAATGCGGTTTTCTCTTTGGCCGACTTGGCCAGGGGAATTTGCCAATACCCTTTTGTGAGGTCAAGAGTCGTCATGTATCGGGCTGTTCCCAGCCGGTCGATCAACTCATCTATACGTGGCATGGGGTAGGTGTCAAATTTTGTAACTTTGTTCAACTGACGAAAATCGTTACAAAATCGCCAGCTCCCATCCGGTTTAGGCACCAGCACAATGGGACTAGACCAATCACTTTGGGACTCCTCTATCACCCCTAAGTTCAGCATTTTCTGTACTTCCTCCCGTATTGCCTCCCATCGGGCCTCTGGGATCCGATAGGGTTTTAACT
Organism: Rana muscosa; assembly: GCA_029206835.1. Classification (NCBI taxonomy): domain Eukaryota; kingdom Metazoa; phylum Chordata; class Amphibia; order Anura; family Ranidae; genus Rana; species Rana muscosa. The sequence goes on from CM055117.1 coordinate 192,925,697, forward strand.
TCACCCTTTCACCGGGCGGGGTAATAATATCATGCTCTACCCCAGATGTTTGTCCCGGCAGCTCAGAGAACACCTCCTTGTTGCGAAGCACAAACTCCTTAACCTCCTGTTGTTGGGGTTGTGACAAGGTGGCTGCTATTCCAACCTCCGGAATCACGCAACCAGTTTGAGCTGGTGACCAAGTTTCTGCGACTAGGGACTCTCTATCCCTCCAGGCTTTCAACAGATTAACGTGATAGATCTGTTCGGGCTTTCGCCTTCCTGGTTGTCTGACCTTGTAATTCACTTCGCTCACTTTTTCCATTATCTCGTAGGGGCCTTGCCATTTGGCAAGGAATTTACTTTCAACCGTAGGGACAAGTACCAATATCCTATCCCCCGGGGAAAAGGTACGGGTCTTGGCTCCACGGTTGTACACTCTCTGCTGTGCCAACTGCGCTTGGGCCAAATGTTCCTTCACGATGGGCATTACCTGTGCAATTCGATCTTGCATCAGGGCGACATGCTCAATCACACTCCTGTGGGGAGAACTCTCACTTTCCCAAGTTTCCTTGGCAATATCCAACAGCCCTCTTGGGTGTCTCCCATACAGTAACTCAAAGGGGGAGAATCCCGTAGAGGATTGGGGCACCTCCCTAATAGCAAACATCAAATAAGGAAGTAGACAGTCCCAATCCTTTCCATCTCTATCCACCACTTTCTTCAACATTTGTTTTAGGGTTTTGTTGAATCTTTCAACCAGCCCATCGGTTTGGGGGTGATACACAGATGTACGCAATTGCGTCACTTTGAACAATTTACACAGCTCTTTCATAACCCGGGACATAAAGGGTGTACCTTGGTCCGTAAGCAGTTCTTTACAAATACCCACCCGGCTAAAAACAAGAGATAGCTCTTTGGCTATGGTTTTGGCCGAGGTATTTCTGAGAGGGATCGCTTCTGGATAACGGGTGGCATAGTCCATTATAACCAATATGTACTGGTGCCCCCTAGCGGACTTGATTATAGGACCTACCAAATCCATTGCGATTCTCTCAAACGGGACCTCAATGATGGGTAAGTGCAGGTATTATCTGGGTTCACTAACTCGCCATCTATTTCCACTACGTTTTCCCGTGCCTTTATTAGGGCGGGGTCTTTTAACTGTTCTGTGGCAAAATTTTCCCTGTGAACCTCAAGATCAGAAAACTCCACAGACGGTAGGTTTTCGTCTGAGGAGGTGGGCTCCTCTCCAGTTTCTTGAGTCTCCCCTGCCAATACTGACAAGGGAAATTCTGGAGAGTCCTCACCACTCTCAGAGGAGTTCTGGCTATCACATTCCTGGTACATAGGGGCACCAGTGGGGGGCTCAGGATCATCCCACAGTTCCCAGAACTTCGGAAAATCCCTTCCCACAATGGCATCATGCGGTAATTGAGATACTAACCCCACTGGATGAGAGAGGGTACCTTTGGGGGTCTCGAAACACACTGTAGTCACTGGATACTCTCGGGTGTCCCCATGCACACAAATAACAGCTACCTTGCTATTCCCAGAGACCTCTGTTTTAACTAATTCAGCCTTTATCAGGGTCACAAGGCTACCTGAATCCAGCAATACCACAACATTTCTACCATTAATACACATTTTGCATAAATGTTTCTCAGTTCCCCGAATAGCAGTGCATGCGACTGTCGCACACAGCGACTGACGTCGGTCCGTCAGAAAGTCACATTGCATGGGTTCCTCCACAACCGGGCAATTTGCTGCAATATGTCCCGCTTGCCGGCAGCGGTAGCAAACAATCCTTTTGGCTGCCTCTTGAGCCCCTGACTTCCCAGGCTGTTCTCGCCAAACTTTGGGTAGAGCTCCCACCCTCTCACTCTCTCCACCCTCACCCCTTGGAATCCTCTTATCCGCCCCTGGGGATGGTCTGGTCTTAGGGTGGAAAGTCCGAGAGTCTCTGGAAGAGGCCGTCAGGTTCTCTGTAGCCAAGTATTTCTCTACACGATCCACAAGACCACCGGCCGTCTCTGGGTCTCCATGGCTTACCCACTTTTGGATGGCAGTAGGAAGAGCTCTCAAAAACCGATCCATTACAACACGTTCCACAATCTCTGGTGCGGACAAAGTCTCTGGCTGTAGCCACTTCCTGCTCAGGTGAATGAGATCATACATTTGAGACCTGGGGGGTTTTCCAAGCTGGAAAGTCCAGTTATGCACACGCTGAGCCCGGACAGCCAGGGTGACACCCAGCCTTGCCAATATTTCAGCTTTTAGCATCACATAGTCTTTTGCTTGGTCAGGCTCTAGGTCATAGTAAGCCTTCTGCGATTCACCAGTTAACAGAGGAGCCACCAGTCCAGCCCACTGCTCCTCAGGCCACTTTTCTCTTTCAGCAGTCCTTTCAAATGTGGTCAAAAATACCTCTGGATCATCCTCTCCAGTCATTTTTGTCAATAAACGACTCACCCCAAAGGATGCGGTATTAGTGGGACGGCTTTCCTCACTGGTCTGCGGACGTTGCTGCATTACTGCTTCCATTTGTTGTAGTCTCTGCTCTTGCTTCTGTAACAGGTCTATGAAGCGGGCCTCAGATTGCTGCTGGGCTGCAAGGCTCTGTTGATGAGCTTGCTGCTGGGCTGCGAAGCTCTGTTGTTGAGCTGCAAGGCTCTTTTGCAAACCTGCATTTGTCTGCTGTTGATTGGCATTTGCTAGAGCCAGCTGTTTCAGTATCTCCTCCATGCTGGCTTAAAAAAAAACTGCCACTGGTTCTCCACCAACTGTGGGGGGGTTAGCTCGGCAGCGGGTGTGTGTGATCCCCTGGATGGGCTCCCCACACAAAACAGGCCCAGCAGACGGAGGTTGTGGTTTTCAAGATCAAAAAGGTGCGGTTTATTTCTCTATTTACAGTGACAAAAAACACAGCAAAGCAAAAAGAAACATAAACAAAATAAACCCTGGTCAGCTTGACCTCTGACTAAACATGCAGGTTTCCTAACTAACAACTGGGATCAGCCTGGTGCTGTCCTAGTCCCTAAGTCCCTGGTTTAGTAAATGTCCAAACAAATAGCCACACAGGCTTTGTCTCACCGCACAGGGGTTCACTCTCCCTAGACAGTCCACACAGGTCTGGTTCCAGGCATGAGCAAACACCTAATGAATCTGGGAGTTTTTATAGAGGCCTTAAACGAGCTGACAAGCTTCAGCTGGTCTCATCAACTCCCTGCCTGCACGACGCCCAGCCCTCTCCCTAGAGGTATGAATCATCCATGAGCCCACTAGCCTCAGCTGGGCTTCATCAACTCTCTCCCTAGTTGTATAAGTCGGCATAAAGCCTGAATCTGGGAGAAATATACCTACCCCCCTGGATGCAACCAGGTGACTTTACCTTCCTGCTGTCACAATGTTCAGATGGTTTTATGGAAATGTTTTTTTTTGTTGTTATATTCCCCTTCCCCTTAAGCAGGTCTTGGCAGAAACAGGGTTTAAATTTTTTAGGGATAGCCTCTGGGGCCAGGCTTGTGTCACCACTCCATGGGAGACATGGGTTTGCACCAGACGCTGGGGACCAGCGTCAAATCACAGGGGGGAGTATGTAGCGGGGTCTTTAAATTTAGTTGGGGTACACCTGGGTGGTAGTATGACCCAGGTGTGTAATTGTGAGAGGTGTTGGACCCCTTTGTATTCGTGGAGGATTGGGTGGTGTATTATTCTCCTTGGCCTGTGGGTGGCGGGGGTACCAGCAGGCTCAAGGTAGAATCACTACCACAGCGCTACCCTTTTTGTCCCTTTCCGGAGACGGTACGGCAAGGGCGGGGAACCTGCCGTGGTGTCGATGGAAGGGGATAAAAGGGGGAGACGCCCTGACCACGAGGTCTTCGAGGATCTTCTCTTCACGCGCCCAGGCACCTTAGGGCTGGGTGCTGGCGGTTTGGAGTTCTGGCCCAGGCGCCCTAGGCCTGGCCGGAATGGAGTTGGAGTCCATCCCAGGCACCTTCAGCCTGGGGTGAGGTACTAGATCGTAGGCCTGGGGCCCAGTAACTTCGACTTGGTCCCGCAAGGGTGAAGTGATCCGAGGGTCCCCGAGGTGGACGGGACCCGCATCTGAGGTTAGGAGGCTGGGGAGGTTACCCGTCTGGAGATTCCGGAGCAGCATCAACCCGGTGACGGATGGGCCTTCGGTAACTCCCTCAGAGGGACATCTTCCCCTGATAGGGGCCACAGCGCAGCAAAGGTACTCCTAAATACGTTCTCTTGAGTTGCTGGTAGAGACTCATAAGTTCTACGTTCTGTGCTAATCAAGGCTACGATAACCACTGGTGAAACCACAGTGGTTTAGACTGAAATTAAGATAGTGCCTCGACCTGCTCATCCCACCGTATTAGGCTGTTAAGAAAATGTTCCAACCAGTTGGCTACAGAAGTACTGTTTATTGTGGAGCTTACAATAAAGCAAGAGTTGGACTGTGATCGGTGTGTGGACTCTGGTTAATGGGAGCAAAGGAGGGTACCAGCATAGCAGGACTGAGTTTCATAACTAAAACACATTGGCCCGAGGAAGATACTGATACTGGCCTTCACCTCACCCACAGCCATGGGGAGGACATGGGCCGTAGCGCATCTCACCCTGTCGTGTGACATACCCCTAGAAAAAGGAGATGGGGTGAGGCCGCTACACACCTATGCATTTTTTTTAGTGCTTTTTGCATTTTGAAGATTTGCACTACAGTCCATTTAACATGGTTTCCTATGGAACAAGTTCTGTAGTGCAAATCTGCAAAATGCAAAAAGCACTAAAAATGCATAGGTGTGAATCCAGCCTTTAAGTGTGGTGGCTGCATTCATTTATTTTTATTTTTTTGTCTTTGTCACCTGATGATCCAGCCATTAGGTCTATTATTATTTAACTTCCTTTAAAAGTACAAGGTTAAGACAAACCATTTTAAGTCTCGTACACACGATCGGATTTTCCAATGGGAATTGTGTGTTGGCAGCCCGTTGGCGGAAAATCCGACCGTTTGTACGCTCCATCGGACAATTGTTGTCAGATTTTCTGGGGACAAATGTTGGATGGCAGGCTTTAAAATTTTCCATGGACAGCGGTCTGTTGTCGGATTTTCTGATCGTGTGTACACAAGTCAAAAGTACAAACACGCATGCTAGGAAGCAATGCTCACTAAACACAACATTGGCAGAAGGTGCCCAAAGGGTGGCACTAAAGAGCTGAAAAAACACTTAGTACTTAACTACGTTCGTGTTTGTTGGTCGACAATTGTGTGCTGTTTGTATGCAAGACAAGTTCCTGGCCAACGCCCTTCAGACAAAAGTCTGAGGCTTTGTCTGCGGAAAATCCGATCGTGTGTACGAGGCTTAACACTGACAGGGGTTCTGCTATTGGTCAGCTTTTGTTCATTTATGTAAAACATTTATCCCAGAAGGATAAGACTCTTGCTGTATCTCCTGTAAAGTTGAACTACAAAAAACCAAAAAGTATTTGTTTTAGCATAAATATAGATTTTATTGTTTGTCTCCCACCTCCTGCAGGGGCCGATCTAGCAGTGCAAAGGGGCCTACAGAGCGGAGATCAGGTAAGTAAAACTGCTTTTCTTTGTTCTCTGGGCATAAACGAGCAGCTAAAAATTGCATTGTGAGCGCAGCCCTTTTTCAAGTAAGGAATTTCATTCGCCAGAGTTCAGCTTTAAAAGTGTTATCTGGAATTTCTTAGTCAAATATATAAAGTCCATTTAAATCTGCTAGTGCGACTAATGCCTAGTAAACACAGGCCCAGTGGCGGTGCGTCCATTAGGGGCGCCGCCCCCTCTGTCACGCCACCCCCTCTGTGTAGAATGGATAGATTCATGCATAGCATGAATCTATCCATGGCCACTGTAGCCACCCCCTATTCAGGCATCGGGCCCCTTTTCAGCCGGGCGCCTGAATTACAGCGGCGGGGGTGTTTTTTCTAAGCACCTAATTAGAGCCATAGGCTCTAATAGGCTTCAAAAAAGGTGGACTCGGAGCGCAAAGCATTGCACTCAGAGCCCACCCAGGTGTGTTAGAAAAGCAAAAATTCCCAGCCAAACAGGAGGTGCGGGTCTAATACCCATCACCTGATTGGCTGAAGGCACAGGTGCTCTGATTGGACGCCTCGTAGAAGGAAGAAGAGACAAATGGAGGACACAGGAGCTGCCGCCTGACTTGCTGCTCATCCCACAGCTCCCCGCCGTCACCCTCTGCCTGATCCCCCACCAAGATGGGGTAAGTGCCAGGCAGTCAGTGAGCAAACGGGCGGGCGGGGGGCACAGTGGCGGCATTTAATGGGCAGAGTTTGCAGCATTTGACGGGCACAATGGCTGAATTTGATGGGGCACAATGGCTGCATTTGGGGAGATTCCACTGCTGCCATTGAGTGTTTTGCAAAGCGCTACGTTTACTGCTTGAATGTAAGTGTATCTACCTGCATTTAATAAATAGTATCTACGTTATTACGCTATGTGCCCTCTCCTTCTTCCCTACAATATGGTTCCATTGTGAGCTATCCCATCATCATACTGGGTTCGGATATTTGGTGACACCACTAGACCCTGGATTTTGGACATTGATGTGTGCAACGCCAGCCAGGACTCTAGACCTACGAGTATACATGTACCAAGCCTGTTTGACCCTTTAGACATACGTTTACTGGGTCCATTCCATCTGGTAAGCCTCCTTTCCATTTGGTGGTGGTCACGTTATAGTTATTTGCTCTTTGAAAGTCACCAGTTGTGTTTTGAAAATTTCAAGACTATCCACGTTTGAATGGTCATCAAAGACTTTATTTACACATATATTTTGTCCATTTGGACTTTTCACGGACTCTTTTACATTTATTTGTTTTGAGCACTACACTTTGGTGTTTTGTATATAACTTTTATGTATAGCGCTACATTTTTTGTATATTGTTTGTTTTTTGCTTTTTCCATAGGTATTGTAGCTGCTCACATTTGTTAGTAGCGCGAATATTGTTTGTATTTTGCACAATGGCTGCATTTGACAGGGCACAAGTGGCTGCATATGATGGGCACAAGTGGCTACATTTGATGGGGCACAAGTGGCTGCATGTGATGGGCACAAGTGGCTGCATTTGGTGGGGCACAAGTGGTTGCATATGATGGGAACAAGTGGCTGCATATGAGGGGCACAAGTGGTGGCATTTGACGGGCACAGTGGCTGCATTTGACGGGCACAGTGGCTGCATTTGACGGGCACAGTGGCTGCATTTGATGGGGCACAAAGGCTGCATTTGATGGGGCACAAGTGCTGCATTTGATGGGCACCGTGGCTGCATTTCATGCCCTATGCTTGAAAAAGGAGCGCGCCTAGTAACCTACGGTGCATGCTCCGAAACGTCGTCACCTCTGCTGCTGCCCGTGACGTCATCACGCTCCTTCGCTGTGTTCCAAGCCTCGCTCCCACTGTATACACTGCCCGGACTTCCTGCTTCAGCAGACAGATACACAGAGGACGGAGGAATAATACCATCAACACAGCCGATATCTGCAGCGGATGATCGCCACACCATGGGCCAGTCAGGAGTTGTCTACTGGATGCATATTATTTAAAATGTAAGTGGATATGCACCTATTTTAAAATTCAAATTGTACTGTTTCTTACCTGGTGGCGCCTTCTCTCTCTTGTTTTGCATATTGGAGCCTGCTCTCATCCTCCCCTTGGAGGCTTGCCCTGGAACATGGACTGTTACATGCTTAATCTATAGGACTAATTTTCCAGATTTTCCCTCCTCTATCTCATCTTCTCAACCCCAAAAGTGTGTGTTACACACACACAAAAAAATCCTAAAAGGACTTCTGCAAAACGGACTCATTTTATCACCTACACTAATTACAGTGCCACTATCCCTATTGTTTTGTCTGTATTAAAGAAACCAATCAGCTTCCAGTTTTTTTTTTTGTCAAAACTTAATTGAACAAGCTGAAGTTAAAAGCTGATTGGCTACCATGCACAGCTGTACTAGATTTTTTGCACTCTTTAGGCTGGGTTCACACTAGTGCGACACGACATTGGATCCGACTTTGCCCTGCGACATGAAGCCGACATATGTCCGACTTTCAATGAACGGGGATCCGACTTGGATCCCCGCCAATATCAGGCACTGTGTTTGGTATGAATCTTGAGGGGGAACTCCAGGCCAAATTTTAAATAAAAAAAAAAACGGCGTGGGTTCCCCTCCAGAGGCATACCAGGCCCTTGGGTCTGGTCTGGATTTGAACGGGCGCCCCTACGCCGAAAAAACGGTGTGGGAGTCCCCCCAAAATCCAAACCAGACCCTTATCCGAGCACACAACCTGGCAGGCCGCAGGGGAAGAGGGGGGGACGAGAGAGCGGCCCCCCTCCCTCCTGAGCCGTACCAGGCCGCATGCCCTCAACATGGGGGGTTTGGTGCTCTGGGGCAGGGGGGCGACCTGCGGCCCCCCCACCCCAGAGCACCCTGCCCCCATGTTGATGAGGACAGGGCCTCTTCCCGACAACCCTGGCCGTTGGTTGTCGGGGTCTGCGGGCGGGGGGCTTATCGGAATCCGGGAGCCCCCTTCAATAAGGGGGCCCCCGGATCCCGGCCCCCCCACCCTATGTGAATGAGTATGGGGTACATCGTACCCCTACCCATTCACCTGGTGGAAAAAAATTGCAATAAAAAAACCACACAGCTTTTTAAAGTATTTTATTGCACAGCTCCGGGGGTCTTCTTCCGACTTCGGGGGTCTCCGGTGTCGTCGCCGCCGCACTCCGGTTCTTTCTTCCGCCGGGCCTCCGCTAACTTCTTTTTAGCTCTTTTGCTAACGGAGGCCCGATCTTCCCGTCGTCTCGTCCGGCTCTCCATTGTCCTTCTGCCGGCCCCTCCACTAACTTCTTGGTAGCTCTTTCGCTAGTGGAGGAGCCGGTCTTCCCGTCGTCGCCGTCGGCGTCTTCTTCCCTCTTCTCCTCCTCGATGTTGACGCGTCGCTTCCTCCCGCTGTAATACTGGCTCCGCATTAATATAGGCTTTTTATGACGTCACAGTCACATGTTCCCATGACGTCACAGTCACATGCTCCGGGGCAATGTGCCCCGGAACATGTGACTGTGACGTCATGAGAAGCCTATATTAATGCGGAGCGGAGCGGAGAGCCAGTATTACAGCGGGAGGAAGCGACGCGTCAACATCGAGGAGGAGAAGAGGGAAGAAGACGCCGACGGCGACGACGGGAAGACCGACCCCTCCACTAGCGAAAGAGCTACCAAGAAGTTAGTGGAGGGGCCGGCAGAAGGACAACGGAGAGCCGGACGAGACGACGGGAAGACCGGGCCTCCGTTTGCAAAAGAGCTAAAAAGAAGTTAGCGGAGGCCCGGCGGAAGAAAGAACCGGAGAGCGGCGGCGATGACACCGGAGACCCCCGAAGTCGGAAGAAGACCCCCGGAGCTGTGCAATAAAATACTTTGAAAAGCTGTGTGGTTTTTTTATTGCAATTTTTTTCCACCAGGTGAATGGGTAGGGGTACGATGTACCCCATACTCATTCACATAGGGTGGGGGGGCCGGGATCCGGGGGCCCCCTTATTGAAGGGGGCTCCCGGATTCCGATAAGCCCCCCGCCCGCAGACCCCGACAACCAACGGCCAGGGTTGTCGGGAAGAGGCCCTGTCCTCATCAACATGGGGGCAGGGTGCTCTGGGGTGGGGGGGCCGCAGGTCGCCCCCCTGCCCCAGAGCACCAAACCCCCCATGTTGAGGGCATGCGGCCTGGTACGGTTCAGGAGGGAGGGGGGGCGCTCTCTCGTCCCCCCCTCTTCCCCTGCGGCCTGCCAGGTTGTGTGCTCGGATAAGGGTCTGGTTTGGATTTTGGGGGGACTCCCACGACGTTTTTTCGGCGTAGGGGCGCCCGTTCAAATCCAGACCAGACCCAAGGGTCTGGTATGCTCCTGGAGGGGGAACCCATGCCGGTTTTTTATTTAATATTTGGCCTGGAGTTCCCCCTCAAGAGCAGCAGAGCACAAGTCGCATGCCAAAGTCGGATCATGCAAGACTGCGGTCCGACTTTGATCCGACTTCAATGATGGTCAATGGGCTGAAGTCGGATCAAAGTCGGACCAAAGTAGTACAGGGAGCATTCTCAAAGTCGGACCGACATGTGTCGGACCAGTTAAGACGGCTCCCATAGGGAAACATTGATTTTCACACGTCATGCGACATGAGCTCCTAATGTCGGAGCGTTTGTCGCCCCAGTGTGAACCAGGCCTTAGGCCTGGTTCACACTGGTCCGACAAACGCTCCGACATTAGGAGCTCATGTCGCATGACGTGTGAAAATCAATGTTTCCCTATGAGAGCCGTCTTAACTGGTCCGACACAAGTCGGTCCGACTTTGAAAATGCTCCCTGTACTACTTTGGTCCGACTTTGATCCTACTTCAGCCCATTGAATATCATTAATGTCGGATCAAAGTAGGATCCTTGTCCTAACCATCCGACATTTGACATCCGACATGGTGATTACAGCAGCAGTAAAAGGAATTTATCTCACCCTGGGATTGTTTTGATTGGTCAAAGAACAAGTCAGACTAGCACAATGTCGGATCAAAATAGTATCCTGTTCATGAATGTCGGATGGATGTCGGACCAATGTAGGATCAATGTAGGACTGATGTCGCAGAGCAAAGTAGGATGAAAGTCGGATGAATGTCGTGTCGTATCAGTGTGAACCCAGCCTCAGTCTTAGTAAATCAACCCCCATAGTACACAAATAAACTGGCCCAAGAGGCTGAACCGCTCCCAGGGCCAGTTTAACCACTTCCTACCATATGGTATAGTCAAATGACGGATGCAGGAACCCTTCGTCCCTCCGGTCGGCCGTTATATGACGGCCTGGGATTCCCTGCAGTGCGGCGAGCGCGCGCCGCCGGCGATGCACGTGCCGCATCACTGGGGACCCGATGAGCGTGCCCGGTGGCCGCGATGTCCGCTGGGCACCCGTGATTGCTCGTCACAGAGCAGGGACGTGGATCTGTGTATGTAAACACACAGATCCATGTCCTGTCAGGTGAGAGGAGACCGATCCGTGTGTTCCCATTACAGAGGAACACCGATCGGTCTCCTCCCCTTGTGAGTCCCCTCCCCCTACAGTTAGAATCACTCCCTAGGTAACATATTTAACCCCTTGATCGCCCCCTAGTGTTAACCCCATTCCCTGCCAGTCTCATTTTTACAGTAATCAATGCATTTTTATAGCACGGATCGCTGAATAAATGTGAATGGTCCCAAAATAGTGTCAAAAGTGTCCGATATGTCTGCCGCAATGTCACAGTCATGATAAAAATCGCATATCGCCGCCATTACTAGTAAAAAAAAAAAAATGATAAAAAATGCCATAATTTTATCCCCTATTTTGTAGACGCTATAACTTTTGCTCAATCCAATCAATATACGCTTATTGCGATTTTTTTTACTGAAAATATGTAGAAGAATACGTATCGGCCTAAACTGAGGAAAAAAATGTTTTTTTTTAAAAACAATTTGGGATATTTAATTATAGCAAAAAGTAATAAATATTGTGTTTTTTTTCAAAATTGTCACTCTTTTTTTGTTTATAGTGCAAAAAATAAAAACTGCAGAGGTGATCAAATACCACCAAAAGAAAGCTCTATTTGTGGGGAAAAAAGGACGTCAATTTTGTTTGGGAGCCACGTCGCACGACCGCGCAATTGTCATTCAAAGCGTGACAGTGCTGAAAGCTGAAAATTGGCCTGGGCAGGAAGGGGGTGAAAGTGCCCGGTATTGAAGTGGTTAAAGTGCTAGCGTTAGTGCACCTATAAAATACACTTCTAAAATGCTCCTGTGCATGCACAAAAACTCGAAATAAAAAATCATGCCTGTGTAGCAAGGTCCCAGGTAGGGATGAGCTTCGTGTTCGAGTCGAACATACGTTCGACTCGAACATCGGCTGTTCGATCGTTCGAAGAAGATCGAACGATTTGGGCCGTTCGCGCCAAATTCGAGTGACGCGAACGGCCCACAATGCACTACGCCATCGCAGTGTCATCCAGGCGCTGTGATTGGCCAAGCATGCACTGTGACCCCGCATGCTTGGCCAATCACAGCGCCGGCAGCGAGGAGAGCAATGATTGGCCACAGGCAGGATGCCTGTGGCCAATTATTGCTGAGGGTGTTTAGTACACGCCCCACACTATAAAAGGCCGCCAGCACGGCGGCCTAGTGTAGTGTGTTCCGGAGCAGGGATAGAGCAGCATAGGCAGGGACAGTGACTGTTATTTCTTTCTTGCTTAACCTGGATTCCTTTAGTTTAGGGAAAGAGAAGGATAGGTAGGGAGAGTGTCAGTGTGTTTTGTGCTTGTGCTATAGTGTGCTTAAAAAAAACATTTATTCTAGGGACAGAAAACTGTAGGTAGGGACAGTGTCAGTTTCTTTCACTCTGCAAGTCCTTGTTTCCAGGGACCTGGAAGGACAGTGAGTGAATTGTCCTTGTGCTATATTGTGCTTAAAAAAACATTTATTCTAGGGACAGAAAACTGTAGGTAGGGAGAGTGTCAGTTTCTTTCACTCTGCAAGTCCTTGTTTCCAGGGACCTGTAAGGACAGTGAGTGAATTGTCCTTGTGCTATATTGTGATTAAAAAAAACATTTTTTCTAGGGACAGAAAACTGTAGGTAGGGAGAGTGTCAGTTTCTTTCACTCTGCAAGTCCTTGTTTCCAGGGACCTGTAAGGACAGTGAGTGAATTGTCCTTGTGCTATATTGTGATTAAAAAAAACATTTTTTCTAGGGACAGAAAACTGTAGGTAGGGAGAGTGTTTTTTTTCTTTCACTCTGCAAGTCCTTGTTTCCAGGGACCTGGAAGGACAGTGAGTGAATTCTCCTTGTGCTATATTGTGCTTAAAAAAAACATTTATTCTAGGGACAGAAAACTGTAGGTAGGGAGAGTGTCAGTTTATTTCACTCTGCAAGTCCTTGTTTCCAGGGACCTGTAAGGACAGTGAGTGAATTGTCCTTGTGCTATATTGTGATTAAAAAAAACATTTTTTCTAGGGACAGAAAACTGTAGGTAGGGAGAGTGTTTTTTTTCTTTCACTCTGCAAGTCCTTGTTTCCAGGGACCTGTAAGGACAGTGAGTGAATTGTCCTTGTGCTATATTGTGCTTAAAAAAAACATTTATTCTAGGGACAGAAAACTGTAGGTAGGGAGAGTGTCAGTTTATTTCACTCTGCAAGTCCTTGTTTCCAGGGACCTGTAAGGACAGTGAGTGAATTGTCCTTGTGCTATATTGTGATTAAAAAAAACATTTTTTCTAGGGACAGAAAACTGTAGGTAGGGAGAGTGTTTTTTTTCTTTCACTCTGCAAGTCCTTGTTTCCAGGGACCTGTAAGGACAGTGAGTGAATTGTCCTTGTGCTATATTGTGCTTAAAAAAAACATTTATTCTAGGGACAGAAAACTGTAGGTAGGGAGAGTGTCAGTTTATTTCACTCTGCAAGTCCTTGTTTCCAGGGACCTGTAAGGACAGTGAGTGAATTGTCCTTGTGCTATATTGTGATTAAAAAAAAATTTTTTCTAGGGACAGAAAACTGTAGGTAGGGAGAGTGTTTTTTTTCTTTCACTCTGCAAGTCCTTGTTTCCAGGGACCTGTAAGGACAGTGAGTGAATTGTCCTTGTGCTATATTGTGATTAAAAAAAACATTTTTTCTAGGGACAGAAAACTGTAGGTAGGGAGAGTGTTTTTTTTCTTTCACTCTGCAAGTCCTTGTTTCCAGGGACCTGTAAGGACAGTGAGTGAATTGTCCTTGTGCTATAGTGTGCTTAAAAAAAACATTTATTCTAGGGACAGAAAACTGTAGGTAGGGACAGTGTCAGTTTCTTTCACTCTGCAAGTCCTTGTTTCCAGGGACCTGGAAGGACAGTGAGTGAATTGTCCTTGTGCTATATTGTGATTAAAAAAAACATTTTTTCTAGGGACAGAAAACTGTAGGTAGGGAGAGTGTTTTTTTTCTTTCACTCTGCAAGTCCTTGTTTCCAGGGACCTGTAAGGACAGTGAGTGAATTGTCCTTGTGCTATATTGTGATTAAAAAAAACATTTTTTCTAGGGACAGAAAACTGTAGGTAGGGAGAGTGTTTTTTTTCTTTCACTCTGCAAGTCCTTGTTTCCAGGGACCTGTAAGGACAGTGAGTGAATTGTCCTTGTGCTATATTGTGCTTAAAAAAAACATTTATTCTAGGGACAGAAAACTGTAGGTAGGGAGAGTGTCAGTTTATTTCACTCTGCAAGTCCTTGTTTCCAGGGACCTGGAAGGACAGTGAGTGAATTGTCCTTGTGCTATATTGTGATTAAAAAAAACATTTTTTCTAGGGACAGAAAACTGTAGGTAGGGAGAGTGTTTTTTTTCTTTCACTCTGCAAGTCCTTGTTTCCAGGGACCTGGAAGGACAGTGAGTGAATTCTCCTTGTGCTATATTGTGCTTAAAAAAAACATTTATTCTAGGGACAGAAAACTGTAGGTAGGGAGAGTGTCAGTTTATTTCACTCTGCAAGTCCTTGTTTCCAGGGACCTGGAAGGACAGTGAGTGAATTGTCCTTGTGCTATATTGTGATTAAAAAAAACATTTTTTCTAGGGACAGAAAACTGTAGGTAGGGAGAGTGTTTTTTTTCTTTCACTCTGCAAGTCCTTGTTTCCAGGGACCTGGAAGGACAGTGAGTGAATTCTCCTTGTGCTATATTGTGCTTAAAAAAAAAAAAATTTATTCTAGGGACAGAAAACTGTAGGTAGGGAGAGTGTCAGTTTATTTCACTCTGCAAGTCCTTGTTTCCAGGGACCTGGAAGGACAGTGAGTGAATTGTCCTTGTGCTATATTGTGATTAAAAAAACATTTTTTCTAGGGACAGAAAACTGTAGGTAGGGAGAGTGTTTTTTTTCTTTCACTCTGCAAGTCCTTGTTTCCAGGGACCTGGAAGGACAGTGAGTGAATTCTCCTTGTGCTATATTGTGCTTAAAAAAAACATTTATTCTAGGGACAGAAAACTGTAGGTAGGGAGAGTGTCAGTTTATTTCACTCTGCAAGTCCTTGTTTCCAGGGACCTGTAAGGACAGTGAGTGAATTGTCCTTGTGCTATATTGTGATTAAAAAAAACATTTTTTCTAGGGACAGAAAACTGTAGGTAGGGAGAGTGTTTTTTTTCTTTCACTCTGCAAGTCCTTGTTTCCAGGGACCTGTAAGGACAGTGAGTGAATTGTCCTTGTGCTATATTGTGCTTAAAAAAAACATTTATTCTAGGGACAGAAAACTGTAGGTAGGGAGAGTGTCAGTTTATTTCACTCTGCAAGTCCTTGTTTCCAGGGACCTGTAAGGACAGTGAGTGAATTGTCCTTGTGCTATATTGTGATTAAAAAAAACATTTTTTCTAGGGACAGAAAACTGTAGGTAGGGAGAGTGTTTTTTTTCTTTCACTCTGCAAGTCCTTGTTTCCAGGGACCTGTAAGGACAGTGAGTGAATTGTCCTTGTGCTATATTGTGCTTAAAAAAAACATTTATTCTAGGGACAGAAAACTGTAGGTAGGGAGAGTGTCAGTTTATTTCACTCTGCAAGTCCTTGTTTCCAGGGACCTGTAAGGACAGTGAGTGAATTGTCCTTGTGCTATATTGTGATTAAAAAAAACATTTTTTCTAGGGACAGAAAACTGTAGGTAGGGAGAGTGTTTTTTTTCTTTCACTCTGCAAGTCCTTGTTTCCAGGGACCTGTAAGGACAGTGAGTGAATTGTCCTTGTGCTATATTGTGATTAAAAAAAACATTTTTTCTAGGGACAGAAAACTGTAGGTAGGGAGAGTGTTTTTTTTCTTTCACTCTGCAAGTCCTTGTTTCCAGCGACCTGTAAGGACAGTGAGTGAATTGTCCTTGTGCTATAGTGTGCTTAAAAAAAACATTTATTCTAGGGACAGAAAACTGTAGGTAGGGAGAGTGTCAGTTTATTTCACTCTGCAAGTCCTTGTTTCCAGGGACCTGTAAGGACAGTGAGTGAATTGTCCTTGTGCTATATTGTGATTAAAAAAACATTTTTTCTAGGGACAGAAAACTGTAGGTAGGGAGAGTGTTTTTTTTCTTTCACTCTGCAAGTCCTTGTTTCCAGGGACCTGTAAGGACAGTGAGTGAATTGTCCTTGTGCTATATTGTGCTTAAAAAAAACATTTATTCTAGGGACAGAAAACTGTAGGTAGGGAGAGTGTCAGTTTATTTCACTCTGCAAGTCCTTGTTTCCAGGGACCTGTAAGGACAGTGAGTGAATTGTCCTTGTGCTATATTGTGATTAAAAAAAACATTTTTTCTAGGGACAGAAAACTGTAGGTAGGGAGAGTGTTTTTTTTCTTTCACTCTGCAAGTCCTTGTTTCCAGGGACCTGTAAGGACAGTGAGTGAATTGTCCTTGTGCTATATTGTGCTTAAAAAAAACATTTATTCTAGGGACAGAAAACTGTAGGTAGGGAGAGTGTCAGTTTATTTCACTCTGCAAGTCCTTGTTTCCAGGGACCTGTAAGGACAGTGAGTGAATTGTCCTTGTGCTATATTGTGATTAAAAAAAACATTTTTTCTAGGGACAGAAAACTGTAGGTAGGGAGAGTGTTTTTTTTCTTTCACTCTGCAAGTCCTTGTTTCCAGGGACCTGTAAGGACAGTGAGTGAATTGTCCTTGTGCTATATTGTGATTAAAAAAAACATTTTTTCTAGGGACAGAAAACTGTAGGTAGGGAGAGTGTTTTTTTTCTTTCACTCTGCAAGTCCTTGTTTCCAGGGACCTGTAAGGACAGTGAGTGAATTGTCCTTGTGCTATAGTGTGCTTAAAAAAAACATTTATTCTAGGGACAGAAAACTGTAGGTAGGGAGAGTGTCAGTTTATTTCACTCTGCAAGTCCTTGTTTCCAGGGACCTGTAAGGACAGTGAGTGAATTGTCCTTGTGCTATATTGTGATTAAAAAAAACATTTTTTCTAGGGACAGAAAACTGTAGGTAGGGAGAGTGTTTTTTTTCTTTCACTCTGCAAGTCCTTGTTTCCAGGGACCTGTAAGGACAGTGAGTGAATTGTCCTTGTGCTATATTGTGCTTAAAAAAAACATTTATTCTAGGGACAGAAAACTGTAGGTAGGGAGAGTGTCAGTTTATTTCACTCTGCAAGTCCTTGTTTCCAGGGACCTGTAAGGACAGTGAGTGAATTGTCCTTGTGCTATATTGTGATTAAAAAAAACATTTTTTCTAGGGACAGAAAACTGTAGGTAGGGAGAGTGTTTTTTTTCTTTCACTCTGCAAGTCCTTGTTTCCAGGGACCTGTAAGGACAGTGAGTGAATTGTCCTTGTGCTATATTGTGCTTAAAAAAAATATTTTTTCTAGGGACAGAAAACTGTAGGTAGGGAGAGTGTCAGTTTCTTTCACTGTGAAAGTCCTTGTTTCAAGGGACAGAGAAGGACACCTGAAGGTAGCCCTTATTGCTTTTTTCCCATCTCCCTGCAGGCCATCTATTAGAATGTCTGGAAGGCAAACAAGGAGAGGCAGACAGTCAGGAGGCAATAAAAGAGGGCAAGCAGGCTCTGTGTCTGGGGGCAACAGTGCTGGTCGTGGACGCGGTGCATTGTCATCAGCACATGGCCATGGGACACGCTTGTCCTTCTTTTCGGCAGCTGGACATGTTGAGCCACATCATGCCGAAGACTTGGTAGAGTGGATGACCAAGCCCTCCTCCTCCTCCTCATCCTCTCTCACCCAGGCTCAGGGTACTGGAAAAGCAGCTGCCAAAGCGTCGTCTTCCCTGGTATCAATGTCAGACAAATCATCAGTCACTCCTTCCCTAGACCCACCATGTCCTCCTCCTGAGGAGTCCCCCGAACTGTTTCAGCACAGTGTTGGGTACATGCTCCAGGAGGATGCCCAGCGTTTCGAAGGGTCTGATGATGAAACCCAGCTAGAGGAAGGCAGTAGCGTGAGAGCAGACAGAGGGGATGCTCAAGAAGGACACCAATCTGGCAGTCATGTTCCAGCAGCTGCAGCATACTGCCAGATTGGCTCCAGTGATGAGGAGGGAGGGGATGATGAGGTCACTGACTCCACGTGGGTGCCTAATAGGAGAGAGGAGGAGGAGGAGGATGAGGAGGAGGCACATCTCCAACGAGGCAGGATGCCCTTTGGTGGCCAGCGTAAGGGCAGTACACCGACGGAATCACACCGCAGAGCTCCGCCTGTGCAGGGCGCTGCCTCTGCCCGTCATTCAAAAAGTTCTTTGGTGTGGGCCTTTTTTGAGGCTAGTGCATCAGATCGCACAGCTGCTGTTTGCAACATATGTCTCAAGCGTATATCGCGTGGCCAAAACATCAGCCGCTTGGGTACCACATGCCTGACCAGACATATGTTGACCTGCCATGCAGCTCGTTGGCAAGCCTACCTCAAAGACCCACACCAAAGAACAAAGCGGACCTCTCCTTGCACCGCATCAGCTGGGATCTCCAACCCCACTATAACTTCAGTCCTCTCTGAAACATGCACTGAGAGGAATGAAGGTGTAGAATTAGGTGTGTCACAGCCAAGTACTTGCGCCCACTCTGCTAGCAGTACATCGACGTCCGATTCTAGCAGGCAAATTTCCCTGCCCCAGCTGCTGGACCGTCGAAAGAAGTTCACTCCCAGCCATCCACATGCCCAGCGGTTGAATGCTAGCTTGGCTAAATTGCTAGCGCTTCAACTGCTGCCTTTTCAGTTGGTAGACTCGGCCCCCTTCCGTGAGTTTGTGCAATGTGCGGTTCCTCAGTGGCAGGTTCCCAAACGCCACTTTTTCTCACGGAAGGCTATTCCGGCTCTCTACCGGCATGTGGAAGGCAATGTCTTGGCCTCGCTGGACAGGGCGGTCAGCGGTAAGGTGCATATTACCGCTGACTCATGGTCCAGCAGGCATGGACAGGGACGTTACCTTTCTTTCACGGCCCATTGGGTCACTCTTTTGGCAGCTGGGAAGGATTCAGGACAAGGTGCAGTAGTGTTGGAGGTTGTCCCACCGCCACGCCTCCAAAATGCTACTACTGGTTGTGACACACCTCTCTCCTCCACCCCCTCCTCTTCTTCTTCCTCCATGGCCTCTTCCTGTGGTTTGTCCTATGAACCAGCGGTGCTCCGTAGCCGTTCACGGGGCTACGCAAGTACGCAGGCAAAAAGATGCCATGCCGTGCTTGCGCTGGTGTGTTTGGGGGACAGAAGCCACACTGGGGCAGAGGTCCTGTCTGCTCTGCAGGGCCAGGCCGAGAGGTGGTTGACGCCACGCCAGCTTAAGCCAGGAATGGTGGTTTGCGACAATGGCACCAACCTCCTCTCCGCCCTCCGACAGGGACAACTGACCCATGTGCCCTGTGTGGCTCACGTCCTTAACCTGGTGGTGCAGCGCTTCTTGGGCAGGTACCCGGGCTTACAGGATGTCCTGAGGCAGGCCAGGAAAGTCTGTGTGCATTTCCGCAGATCTTATAATGCCAGTGCTCGCCTGGCTGAGCTGCAAAAGGAGTTGAACCTGCCCAAGAACCGCCTTATATGTGACATGCCCACCAGGTGGAACTCAACGTTGGCCATGCTGCAGCGGCTGCACACGCAGCAGAGGGCCATCAATGAGTACCTGTGCGACTACGGCACCAGGACAGGGTCAGGGGAGCTTGGTTTTTTTTCTCCACGCCAGTGGGGCATGATCAGGGATGCATGCACTGTCCTGGCACCATTTGAGGAGGCCACGAGGATGGTGAGCAGTGACAGTGCATGCATCAGTGACACTGTACCTCTTGTCCACCTGTTGGAGCACACGCTGCGTGGAATAATGGACAGGGCACTTGAGGCAGAACAGAGGCAGGAAGAGGAGGACTTCCTTGCCTCTCAAGGCCCCCTTTACCCAGACAGTGTTCCTTCTGTCCCACCCATCGCACAGGAAGAGGAGGAGGAGGAGGAGGAGGAGGATTGTGTCAGCATGGAGGTGGAGGCTGGCACTCAGCATCATCAGCAGCAGTCTTTTAGGGATGATTTACAGTCCCAAGAAACCAGTGGACTTGTACGTGGCTGGGAGGAGGTGGCTGCGGATCATGTCGTCCTTAGTGACCCAGAGGACTCCGGAGCGAATGCCTCAGCAAACCTACGCTGCATGGCCTCCCTGATCCTGCAAAGTCTGCGGAAGGATCCTCGTATTCTTCGGATCAAGGAGAGGGACCATTACTGGCTGGCCACTCTCCTTGATCCACGGTACAAGGGTAAGGTTGCGGACCTTATGTTACCGTCGCAGAGGGAGCAGAGGATGAGACAACTCCGGGAGGCCTTGCAGAAAGGTCTGTGCAACGCGTTCCCAGAGACTGGGAGGTTGCAAACTCCTGGTCCTGGACAACGAGTTGCTGAGGCTTCGGCCAGTCAAAGAAGGAGCGGTGGGGAAGGTGGCCGTCTGACCGATGCGTTCAGACAATTCTTTAGTCCGCAGCCCCAAAGTATGATCGGTTCCAGCAACCATCGCCAGCGTCTGATAAACATGGTGCAGGAATATCTAGGGGCAAGGTCAGACTTGGACACCTTCCCCACCGAAAATCCTCTGGCTTACTGGGTCTTGAGGATGGATCACTGGCCAGAGCTTGCACAGTATGCAATTGAGCTACTGGCCTGTCCTGCATCCAGCGTTCTTTCGGAACGCACATTCAGTGCTGCTGGAGGATTTGTCACGGATCACAGGGTGCGCCTGTCCACCGACTTGGTTGATCGACTGACTTTCATCAAGATGAACCAGTCTTGGATCACCACCAGCTACCACACACCTGATGCTGATATAACAGACTAATTGATTTTAACATGTCACATCCCTTCAAGACTGATGCTGATGCTGAGTGCCTGTGCTGTTATGTTGACTGGCTATCCTCCTCCTCCGAGTCCTCAATGATACGATTGATGATGATAGCTTGTAAGATCATTTTTGTTTATGGGTGCCGCCACCAGTGCCTAACGCCCAATTTTTCAGCCCCTGTTTAACAGGGGCGTGTAATTACAATTTTTGAAGCAATACTTTGCAACAGGGCTCATTGCTGTGCTCCAAGTACAGTATCTGTGAGGAGTTGCAGTGTTGTGCCACCAGTGCCTAAGGCCCAATTTTTCAGCCCCTGTTTAACAGGGGCGTGTCATTACAATTTTTGAAGCAATACTTTGCAACAGGGCTCATTGCTGTGCTCCAAGTACAGTATCTGTGAGGAGTTGCAGTGTTGTGCCACCAGTGCCTAAGGCCCAATTTTTCAGCCCCTGTTTAACAGGGGCGTGTCATTACAATTTTTGAAGCAATACTTTGCAACAGGGCTCATTGCTGTGCTCCAAGTACAGTATCTGTGAGGGGTTGCAGTGTTGTGCCACCAGTGCCTAAGGCCCAATTTTTCAGCCCCTGTTCAACAGGGGCATGTAATTACAATTCTTGATCTAATAATTCACAGCAGGGCCCATTGCTGCACCCACCAAGAGTAACTGTCAGGGCTTACAGTGTTGTGGCACCAGCACCACCATCAAAGGCCCAATTTTTACTACCACTGTTCAACAATTATATGTAATTAAAATTCCTGATATAATAGTTGACAGCAGGGCGTTCCAGCACCAACCAAGAGTAACTGTGAGTGCTTACAGTGTTGTGCCAACACCAACAACTAAGGGGCCTATTTCTGCAGAGTATATACGGCAGGTCCCTACTTTCAAACATCCAACTTACAAACGACTCCTACTTGCAAACGCAAGAAGACAACAGGAAGTGAGAGGAAATCTACCACTAGGAAGGAAAATTCTCTCCTGTAAGAATAAATATGGGAGAAAGGTGTCTCCTCTGTACTGATGCTTTATCAGCAATCCTTGTTTCAAGAAAAAGACCACATTTCAAAAAGAGTTGTCATTGGGACGGAAAGTGAGGTGAAATGTTCTGAACAGGGGCACAGACAGCAAAACAAATGTTACAGGGGTGATAACCCTTACCTATGTTTTCCAAAAAGTTTAAAAATAGATTTTTGGTCTGGAGCTACACTTCAACAATGTACCTGTTCAAAATTACAAACAGACTCTACATAAGAACAAACCTACAGTCCCTGTCTTGAATGCACCGCCTGTATAGGGCTGTTCAGAGTATATAGGGCCTTTTTTATTTTATGTGCGGGGTTCCCCTTAATATCCATACAAGACCCAAAGGGGCTGGTAATGGGCTGGGGTAGGGGGGGGGCATGGGGTAGCTATGCCATTTTTCTTAAAGAATTTCATCCATATTACCGGGACCAGACATTACATTAAAGCCGCAAGCAGTTTTAAATGGCTTTTTTTTCCTTTAGAAGTGTCATTTTGTGCAGGGACAGTTCTAAACACGGGAAACACGTGGCACTTCACAGGCATACTTTAGACACCCCCCAGGTACGATATTTAAAGGAATATTTGACTTTTTTTTTTTCACTTTATGCATCATTAAAATGACTGCTCCCGAAAAACGACCGTTTTTAAAACTTCTTTTTGCATTGATACATGTCCCCTGGTGCAGAACCCGGGTTCCCAAACCCTTTTTAGGACAATAACATGCATAATAGTTGTTATAATTAGCACTTTAGAATTCGAACGTTCGCATCCATTGTATTTAATAGGGTTCTAATGTTCGTTCGAACTTTCGGTCCGTTCGCGGGTTCTGGTGCGAACCGAACCCGGGGGTGTTCGGCTCATCACTAGTCCCAGGCCTCCTTTGGTCTGATGAGAACCTCTAGGGCCAGTGATAGCTGACATCCTTCTGTATGTAGTGGGTTGTGAGGCATAGTGGGTGCAAAGATGGTGAAAGTCCTTGGGCGCCAGACACTTCTTGGATGTAAAAGAGGTTTTATTTCTCTCAACAGTACTTTTTGTATTTTTAGGGGGAGAGAGGGTTAGGGCCAGGACACCCTTAGATAGTTGCAAACTCAATTAGCAGACTCCGAAACTTCAATAGGAGGACAGCCGTGCAGGGAAAGGCCTCCAGCAAGAAGTCACATCTGCACATGCAGGAATGCTGTCTCCTATGGCAACAGTTTTTAACAGTTCCTAACACAAATCATAACAATTCTTTCAGCTTCAGTACAACTTATCCTAGTAGTTCTTCCATACACTGAGCTCCCTGTCTCTCACTAGACCCTCTAATTCACTGCCACTTAATCCCTTGAGCTCCGTAAATCTTACAGTGGTATCTTCCTCCAGCGTCACCCCCGCTTCTCTGCTGGGTCCCTAGCTTGGCACTCTAGATACCTCTCAAGCTTCACCCCACTGGCCTGCTCGGTCCCTAGCTTGACACACAAGGCTGCTCTGCAAGCATCATCTCCACTGGCGTGGTCCCTGGCTTGATTCCCACTGAAGTTTCCAGATTCTTCATCATTCCTGGCTGGTGAAAATGCTGCTCTGGTACTTGCTTTAGTTACTCACTGTGGTCCCTGGTAATAAGGCGGATAGTCCCTTACTGGCGACAGCTTCCCCTCTACCTCCGACCATGACAGGTTCTCCGGCAGACAGAACCGTCACTTTTGGTTGGACTAGAAGCTGCAATCCCAACCCTGCGCTGCTCTCTTGCTTCTGGATAGGCCCTCAGACAGCCTAGCAGCCAGATGCCCCCGGGATAGGCCCAATCTCCGGCCTAGCAACCCGGGCAATACGACACACGTCCACCCATACAGCCGTCCAAGTGGCACAGAACACAGATCACCTGACTCCACCCGAATATATAGGTTCTGGCAGCAGGCCAAGAAATTTAAGAAAACCCCTGCCCATTGGCTGAGATACCCCACATACACATAACCTGACCTTGGGTTGCCCTTCTCATATCTAGTACCACCAAGTACCTGCCCACCTAGTGGTAGAAGAGAAAAGTGCAACAAGGCCAAATTTAGGGAGAAAACAATAGATTTCTATCAATCAACCAGGATAACTACTCCTGGCAAGTAAATTTGTGAGGAGCTCCCTGACAAAACTACAGGGTGCTACACCTGAAAATGCCTGAGAATCCTCCTGCTCAGATGAGAATGCAGCCTTAATTTATAGCAAGGTAAATTCGTTGATGTGGCTATTTAACAGTGTATCTCCTTTGCTCACACACCCTGCTAAGGCTCCTTATCAGCAAAATGACCTTGAGAGCCCATTCACACAGGGACGACTTTGGATCCGACTTCAAGTCGCCCTAAGTCGCCCCTAGTCGCCTCAAGTCGCGCTGCATGAGAAAATCAATGTAAGTGAATGGAACCATCTTAATGCACACTACTGCAGTCGCTCCAAATTCAAAAAAGGTTCCTGTACTACTTCAATCCGACTTCTAGGCGACTTCTAGGCAACTTGTACCCATTGATTTCAATGGAAGTCGCCTCAGAAGTCGGATGACTGTCTTAACAGAAGCAACTTTCCAAGAAGAGAACATACATTTCTCAGGCAAACCCCTCCCTCCCCCTCCCTCCCGAAGAGCTGATTCTTGTTTGATTGGCCACTGGAAAGCCTCCTGTCCTGGAGGCAACTTCAGTCGTGTTGTAAGTCGCCCCAAGTCGTGCTGAAGTTGCCCTGTGATTCAAATTTAAGTCGTGTCCAAGTTGCCTCCCAAAGTCGCGCTGGAAGTCGTGTTGCCCCTGTGTGAATGGGGTCCTAGGACTACAGATATTTCCCCTTCTGTCATAAAAATTACTTGAAATTAGAGCTAATGGGAAATTTAGCTTGGATGCACAAAGCAAGCACGGCTCTTAACATTTAACCTATACTTACAGTATACTACTAAACTACATCTTTAAGTCTAAGTTTAACAAACCTTCCTTATAAATAACAAATAGATCATAATGTAGACATAACAAAATATGGCTCCCTTGCCAATTCCAACATTTCCATGGGTGCTGATGGGTAGGATCACTGATCAAGATGAGCTGCTAATTGGATGGTTGTGCTGGAATGTATGTTTCCCAAACCCATTTGGAAGAGAATAGGCACCCGGAGTTACATTTTGTATGGAAAACATCATCTTTACGGCGTCAGTTACTATATTCTGGTATAAATTAAGCAAGATTATCAAAATAACTTAGAAGCCATTTGATTATAGGTTTCAGCTAAAATTGAAACAGCTTAAGAGCCTGAGTTGATGGACTTTGGGTTTATGTCAATAGCAGTTTGACATTTGTATTAGATGATTCTGAGATCATTCAGAATGAATTGACAGGTGCAGCTGACCTGCTTCAAGTGGGTTTTGCATTACCATAGACTTCTAAAGGAATGAAAAAGCTGTTTAAAATGAGCAAAAGCCTGCCAAGGCCCTTTATTCCCCTATCTGGTTTACTCAGACTCTACATAAGTCTTTAAAGAATGCACATTTTTGTGAGGTACATCTACTGGGGCATCAAAACTGTCCCACTAAAACACAGAATCCTGGAAGTTATTTCCGATCATGTTCAGCAAATATCAGTGGCATCGTGTGGGGCAAGGCAACAGGGGCGGTTGCCCTGGGAGCAAAATTTTTAGGGGCACAAAATAAGTAATGATTGGGGGTGAAAAGAGGTGGGGGACTGATCTGTGTGCGCTCCTGTTTTGGTCTTGTCAGCTACGCACTCCCTCCTCTCTCTTAAGCTATGTGGGCGGGTCCGGCTAGGAGGTTCTATGTCAGAGCGGGCAGAGTTGAGAGCAAGCGGCATGCTGAGTGTGTGGCAGTACTCTGCTCAGTGCTGCACATCATAGCTCTGATCTCTCTTCTTCTCCTTCATCTTCTCTCCTCCCTCCTCCCCAAGACTATGACAAACCTGCATGCAGTGCACTGGAAGTCCTCCCACTCCCATTGAGACAGGGAGAGAGGGGGTATATGGAGTTGGGGTGGAAGGACTAGGGGTACAAAATGGGGGTTCAAGGAGTTGGCAGGGGGCACAATGAGTGGATGAAAGGAGTGGAGGTGCACAATGAGGAGTGGGTATAGAGTAGAGGGTGCTTACTTAGGAGGGTGCATGGATTGGATAAGAAAGCTAGTCTCACAGGGAAACTTACTTATATATACCGGTACATACATACATACACGCACATACATCTGGCAACCCATGCTATGCCACTGGCAAATATCAATATGTCATCTATGACTGCAAACTATCTTCTGCAGACTTCAACAAGTTCCATAAATAAATTCCCTATTGCATTGATCAGTAATTGTTTGCCATCTTCAGTAGGTATAACAAACATGTCAATGCCAAGACAACCACCTTGAAGGTTTCTTTGGCAACAGAAATACACAATATCCTTGAAAGGAATCTCTTTGGAGAATTGCTAAACACCAGAAAAGTATACCACGCACATATTACAGATAGTAAAGTAAAAATTACAATAATTTAGGTTATCTGTTTTCAGATAACGAAATGAAGGAATGATACCGCTCTAAAAGCTGCTGATCCCTCGGTTTGCTTCCGTCCTACTAAAACCAACAGGTGCTGGCTCTGCACAGGTGCATGGAATTGGAAAAAATCCTGGACTGCTGCACTCTGTTAAACGACGTCTTTATTGGATAAAATCAAATCCAAATATAATCCAAAATAATGAAATCAAAATGAAGAAAGTGGACATACCAACTGTGGGATAAACATTGTTTGGCCTCTCCTTATACTTCAGTGCTCGCCCAGGGAGACTCTAACGCATATATATATTCAGCCCCAGGTAAGGTGAATATATTGTACACAATGAATAAATGATATATATGTGTTTCTGCAAGTAATATCATATGTAATGAAATATGATTTATATTTATGCATTTCTCCATCTATACAGGCCTGTTTTTCTTCTATACTGTATTCCCTTTTGTGTGTCCTGAAGAAGCGGATCAGCGAAATGCGTTGACACACAGGGGCTCACTCACTTGATATCATGTAACAAACCCAAAGTACTGGGCCCTTGTTGGCCATATTCTGTATATACATGTATACATGTTTTTAGCGGCATGTTTCTATGCGTAATTTTTATATTTTCTTGTTTATAAATAAAATATGGATTTTATTTAAATAATGTGGTCCAATTTGCCTCTAAAGTCCGGCCCCTTGATTTTTCTTTCTTCCTAGTTTTATTCAATATTTACGGATGTGGCAAAGGAGTGGTTTCAATTATTGTATAGGTTTTAATATCCTTTAGTTCTCTTTCAGATAGGCAGGGGGCAGGGAGTCCTGATATTTCCAACCCCCCCCCCCCCCCAAACTGTAAAATAACAGCTGTACGGAGCTTTGCACATGCCACAGCTGCTGCATTTTTAACTCGGAGTGCAGAGTTTGACATGCAGCATCTTCTGTCAAACTCATTCATTTAGTTCAGTGGGGCCGCACTGCACCTGTGTGTAATGCATATGATTGTGGTGCGGTACTGCGGCATTATATGGTGAAATCAGGTGGTATGGATGTGATATCACACCTCAAAACCTGTCAAATGTCCTAAGAAAAGTGATTCAAACATGGATTGCTTTTCAGAGGGCATCACACTCCATCCCAATTGTGAAAGAGCCCTCAGGGACATTAGTTTCATGCACATGTAGTCCAAATTCCTCCTACTACTGCTTGCCGTCTTGAGTAGTCCTATGTAGTCAAATACTTACCTTTCATAAGCCAATTGACAGGTATGACTGTATCTCACCCCAAGGTGCTTACACATATGGGAAGGGACAGTTAGAATCTCCCCCATGTTTACATGTTACTTTGGAAATCTTCTTTATTACTGGCCGCACAAGTACAGTAATTCTTCATAACTTTGTTTAGGGCTTTACTCTGAGCAACTCCAGTTTCCTTGTTCTACTCAGGTAAGCAGCCTGAGCGGTGGATGATCTTTGGGTATTTTAGGTAAGAACATGCAATATTGTTGTTTTATCCCTAGGTTAACATAATCCTGAAAGAAGATGCAGACCCTGGATGATACCAGAACAAAGATGGGGCCAGCGTTCAGGGCAGAAGAAAATATGAAAGTAAAAAATACTTGAAAGTGTTACAGGTCTGCTTTTGTCAGGAACCATAAACCAGGCAGAGACAGAAAATGCAGTTAAAAATCTCACCTTTAATGTAATAGCAAAAATAACAACAGTTCAGGAATGTAGTCAAAAACAGAAGCCAGGAAGCCAGAGAGGGTAATCAGATGAGCCAGGATCAGGGAACCAGAAGTCAGCGTTATCAGGAATCAGAAAGGATGTCAGCCTGGCACATTCATACACAGGCCCACACTGGCGCTGTTGACCATGCAAGGGCACAGAGGAAATGAGCAAAGCTGTTCAGCCAAAAGGGGCTGGCTGTAGGCTGGGCTAATGAGGCAGGTAATGGTAACCAGATGAGTCACTGTGGAAACAATGAGTGGCTGGTAATTAAACGACAGCTGAGCAGTCTCTGAGCACTGAAGAAAGAGCTGCTAGTAAATAGCAGGAGCCCAGTCCTGGCAGCTTTAAAGTGGAAGTAAACTCACATGGTTTATTTTTTACCTACAGGTAAGCCTATAATAATGGCGCGTACACACGGCCGTTTTTAATGTCATTGAAAAAAACAAAGTTTTTCTCGACGTGATTTTTCGCGTTTCCTCTCAAGCCTGCCTTGCCTACACACTATCGTGAAAAAAAATGCTCGAGCAAAGCGCAGTGACGTACAACACGTACGACGGCACTATAAAGGGGAAGTTCTATTCGGATGGCGCCACCCTTTGGGCTGCTTTTGCTGATCCTCGTGTTAGTAAAGTTTGGTGAGAGCCGATTCGCGCTTTTCAGCCTTTTGCTTTTCAGTCCGTTACAGCGTGACGAATGTGATATCTTCATTACAAATGTTAGTTTTACCAGAAGGAGCGCTCACGTCTCATACTTGATTCTGAGCATACGCATTTTTTTTCCCTTCGTAAAAGCATACACACTACCGTTTTTCACGACGTTAAAAAGAACGACGTGAAAAAATAGAGCAGGTTCTAATTTTTTTAGGCCATTTTTCACGTCGTTAAAAATGCTCTGGAGCCTACACATGATCGTTTTTAATGACCAATTTAAAAAATGGAATTTTTCACGCCATGAAAAACGGTCGTGTGTAAGGCTTACCTATAAGTACAGTAAATATCTCCTAAACGTGCACCGTTTAGAAGAAATTTACTTTAGCAGCAGCCAGTGACGTCACTGGCACATGTGCACTGGGCTCAAATGCCTCTCATCAAATTCCTTGGGGTGTCTTTTTTCCAAAATGGGGTCATTTGGGGAGATTTTGTGCTATCTTGGCAATTCATGGCTTCCAAAACTTTCATAGGTAGTGAGGAAGTGAAATGAGCAATTTACACCCTTAAAAAGCCTGAAGGCGGTGATTGGTTTTCGACGTCCTGTACGCGGCTAGACTGCTTAAAAGTATAACACATGTTACGGTATCCCCATACTCAGGATAAACAGCAGAATGTATTTTGGGGTGTAATTCCACATCTACCCATGGTATGTGTAAGCAATTTCTTGGTATTTAAGGGCCTCCAAAACTGTGATAGGTAGTGAGGAATCAAAATGAGCAATTTACATTACTGCATGCCTAATAAACTAGGCATTTGTAAAGTACTTCTGTTCCTTCACTTTTCTCCCCAGAAGAGTGCAGGGTGAAAATCTGCTCACAGGGAGTTTTTCTCAAACCAGACTGGTTTGAGATGATAGAAAGGCAACAGTAACTTTAATACCCACTGATTACAACTAAGGTATGCAGAATAACATCTCTGAATGCACAACACATTGAACCTTGAAGCAGATGGGCTACAGCAGCAGAAGACCACACCGAGTGCCACACCTGTCAGCCAAGAACAGGAAACTGAAGCTACAATTCGCACAGGCTCACCAAAATTGGATAATAGATTGGCAAAACGTTGCCTGGTCTGATGAGTCTCGATTTCAGCTGCGACATTCAGATGGTAGGGTCAGAATTTGGCGTAAACAACATGAAAGCATGGATCCATCCTGCCTTGTATTAACGGTGCAGGCTGGTGGTGGTGGTGTAATGGTGTGGGGGATATTTTCTTGGCACACTTTGGGCCCCTTAGTACCAATTGAGCATCGTTTAAACGCCAAGGCCTAACTGAGTATTGTTACTGACCATGTCCATCCCTTTATGACTACAGTGTTACCATCTTCTGATGGCTCCTTCCAGCAGGATAATGCACCATGTCACAAAGCTTAAATCATCTCACCACTGGTTTCTTGAACATGACAATGAGTCACTCCAATGGCCTCCACAGTCACCAGATCTCAATCCAATAGAGCATCTTTTAGATGTGGTGGAACGGGAGATTTGCAGCATGGATGCGAAGCCGACAAATGTGCAGCAACTGCGTGATCCTATCATGTCAATATGGACCACAATCTCGGAGAAATGTTTCCAACACCTTGTTGAATCTATGCCATAAAGAATTAAGGCAGTTCTGACAGCAAACGGGGGTCCAACCCAGTAGTACTAGCAAGGTGTACCTAAAGTGGCTGGTGAGTGTACATGACTGGCACACATTTTGTAGTCTAATGTTATTCAGCTTCAATTCATTTTTGCAACACCCGATCAGCAGAAACCTGTTGTATAACGCAATGTTTGCTTTATGTTTCGGAGAATTCCAGGTTATGCCCCTTGCTGGCACTGTGAATGAGGCAATGATGGTGCAGTAAGCAGGAGAACAATTGACTCCATATAAGGGAACAGGGACTTTGGCTCTTGCTTGCATAAGATGTCCTATATTAAAGGGTGTGTTTATACATGTCTGGGTGATAGTTTCCTGGCTCCTGCTTATTCTGGAAATTAATTAAATGGAAGATTCATGAAACGCTGTAACTAAAGTAAACACGATTCTAGGTTCATGTCAGCAGTAGATTCCAAGTCAGTTAGGCACGTTAACAGATGAATTTGGTTTGTTTTGACATATATTTTAATTGAACCAGGCAATAAAATAGTGAGAAAATCTACATTATGGGTTTTCAAAACCAGGCAGGTAAGAGGGGAAGATGTGCAATTTACAAAATTCTCCATCATCCAGCCCTAATAAATTAAAAAAAATATGTAAATCCAACATTTCATATTCCTAAAACATGCCTGCTGTACCATGCACGTGTATGAATAAGTATCCAGTTCTCTTTGTAGTGTTCCTTTGTGTGAAATCCCTGGTGATCACACTAGGCATGAGAACACACCATGGGCAGTTTTCTAGTTTTGCTGCTCTCCTCCAATGATGAGACTTGTCCTGACACTGTCTGCACAGCCATTCACTGGGAAGATCAGTGTGCTGCTGTTTCTCCTCCTTTAGCTTTTATGCAGCTGAGAACAGAGGATGTGATCACAATTTTTATATGCTGATAGGAACAGAGACAGAGAGATGAGCTCATCGTTGTGCTGCTTCTCTTTTAACTATCCACTCACAGGCTGTCCACTCAATACCTGGGAAAGTGAAAGTGGGTTGAATGATGGTGGGCACCATCAGGGCCACTGATAGAGGGGGACCACCAGTCCTCCTGTAGGGGGCCCGGGCACACAGGGGGGCCCAAACAGCAGGAGGAATGGGTGTGGTCGGGCGGAGGTGCAATTACAGAAAGATTCCCTGTGCAGCTCTCTGCAACTGCTGAAAGTCGGTTTCTCTCCCTCCCGCTGGCTTTCAGCTGCTGCAGGGAGAGACACAGACACAGGGCATCGTTCCTGTAATCGCTTCCCCCACACCGATCCCCCTCCTTGTTCTGCCAACTTCTGATCCCCCCCCCCATTTGACCCCCGCCTGTCACTGTGCCCCCCCCCCCTCCCGTGGTACTGTTGGCTTCCCTGTCCTGTTAAAAAATGTATTGTAAACATTTTTTTTAAATAAAAAACTATAAAAAAAGGGTTAATTCACACAGGCTCTGTATTATGTTAGTGTCCGCTAATAATGATTTTTGTGTATTTTTAGTGAAAATCTTGTTTTGATATATTGGTGGGGGCCCGGCCAGGTAGCCTCTATGGGGCCCCGTGATTTCTAGCAGCAGCCCTGGGCACCATACTGGGGATATCTAGTAACAGGAACAAAAAAATAAAAAAGTACTGCAAGGGGGATCTCTGGATTGAAGCTGAATATTGCAGCAAAAGCTCACTTTACTTTCTCTTTGACCACTTCAATACAGGGCATTTTCACCCCCTTCCTGCCCAGGCCAATTTTCAGCATTCAGCACTGTAGCACTTTGAATGACAACTGTGCAGTCATGCAACACTGTAACCACATTACATTTCTATTATTATTTTTTTCACACACATAGAGCCTTCTTATGGTGGTATATATTCACCCCCTGGGTTTTTTTTTTTTTTAAATGCATTTTTCTTCGTTTCGGTTATAAAATTTTGCAAATAAATAATCTTTCTTCATAAATTTAGGCCAAAATGTATTCTGCTACATTTCTTTGGTTAAAAAACCTGAATCAGTGCATATTATTTAGTCTGTAGGACAGTTAGAGAGTCCACAGACTATGGTATATACTGTATATCTGAAAACCGATTAATTCTGGTGTGTTGATGGCCTGGTGTGGCGGTGATCAGGGATACTGACTGGTGATAGTATGTAAAACAAACAAACCAAAAAAAAAAAAAGGTAATTTTTTTTTACTTTTTATTCAATTTTATTTTATTACAATTTTTTTCACATACTGTGATCAGAGCAGTACTGTGTTACAATAGTAATACTGTACTACTCTGGGGAGGTGATCAGGATTTTTTTTAACACTATTTTTGCTTATAACAGTGAATTTTACTGTTATAAGCAACCATTTATTTGAATGACAATCGTTCATTCAGTGTTTACGGTTGTGATTAGCTGTGATTGGCCACAGCTGTTATAAGCAACCATTTTTTTGAATGAAAACTTTTCATTCAGTGTTTACGGTTGTGATTAGCTATGATTGGCCACAGCTAATCACATGGCACAGATGGGCTGTGATTTACCCTGTCTGTACCATGTGATCACTGTGACCAATTACAGAGATCAACACGATTATACACAATGAATGGCATGAATCAAAGCCATTTATTGTGTACAATTGTACACAGCGGTGATAGATCGATTATCCGTGGGAGCGCGCGTGAGGCATGATCCTGGGAGGACGTCATATGACATCAACCCAGGAAACAGGGCCCCCGCATGCCCGTCATTTTACAATAGACTGGGCGAGAAGCAGTTAAATGGACCATTCATTTTAATCATGTTATTTTTGGCTGGAGTTCTGCTTTAAAATGATCACAAAGTAATAATCACACAAAAAACATCTTGCCATATATACCAAAAACAGTTGTCTATAAAAAAAAAGGGTTTATTTTTATTTTTTTCTAATATGCTTTTAATAGTAACAACAAGCACTGTAAATAGAATGTACAGGCACAATAAATACCTACTCGTGAGAGCTTACAATCTTTTTGCACCTGAGGCACTGGGAAAAACAGTGATTTGCTCAAGGTTGCGCAGTTTTGGCTCTGGGGGTGCACAAAAAGTGTGTCCCAGTCTTTCTTCCCGGAGGCCAGCTCAAAGACAAACACACGAGGAAAGAATTGCTGTATTGCTTTTGTGCTCCGATTTCCCCTTGTTGTCACATGAGAACCCTGCTTGTAGTCCAGAAACAAATATTAGCGTTTCCCTGTAATACCATGCTATCAAGCTGAAAAGAAGAAACTTCTTTTTGTTACTCTTGTACAAGCAAAATTTTGATATCCCAACAGAATAATATTAAAAATGTGCCCAGTGCCTACCAACAGAGGATGCAGTGCTCTTCCTGTCCTGTTACTGCAGATGTCCATACTCAGCTCATTACTTTCCTTACAGCTAGAGACATGACTGAGGCACTCAATGTTTTAGGTTCATACTGCATCCACTCTTAGCAGAGATATGGGAGTTTTTAATAATAAGGCAGCACAAAGAGCAATGGTATTGCAAAAAGTACTGTAACTCATAGCAACGCAAGTTCAGTTTATAGTGTAGAAAGACGTTGAGTAGTCACTATGGGTTCCAGCACAAACACATTGCTCTTTCCTTATTAAAAGGACTAGGAGTACATCTAATGCCGCGTACACACGATCGGTTTTACCAATGAAAACAGTCTGATGGACTTTTCTCATCGGGCAAACCGATCGTGTATGGGCCCCATCGGTCTTTTTTCCATCGGTGAGAAAAAATAGAACATGTTTTAAATGTATCCGATGGGAAAAAAAACGATAGCAAATTCCGATCGTCTGTGTGGAACTCCATCGGACAAAAAACCCACGCATGCTCAGAATCAAGTCGACTCATGCTCAGAAGCATTGAGCTTCATTTTTCTCGGCTTGTCGGAGTGTTTTACGTCACGGCGTTTGGGACGGTCGGATTTTTGACTGATGGTGTGTAGGCAAGACTGATGGAAGTCAGCTTCATCGGATTTCCGATGGAAAAATCCATCGGAAATCCGATCGTGTGCACAGGGTTTAAATTGTTCTTTCTTATTTATGATAACCAGGAGTGTAAAAATACTGCATAATAATTGCAATCACCCTAGGAAGAAAACAAGTTTGAAAAAATAGTTGAATCTTTACTTTGTCATTGGAATAATACACCTAACTTCCTAGAGAGACTGGAATACTTCAGAATCGCCTCAACTGATGAAAGGACATTTTAGCAGCTCGTGGTTTTAGGTTCATCTGAGGACTGATGTAGATGAATCTGGTTTTTGTTTTGTTTTTTATCCACAGAGGGAATACCATTATAATTTATTCTCTTTTAACTGAGAAAATCAACAGTAATATTTAACGGTCTACCCAATGTACTCAGAAATATTAAAACTGGAATATCAGAATGAATGGACAGATAACTGAATGATCTTACACTGGGGAGCAATGGAGTGAGGTAAAGGTTAATCTCGAACATATACTAAATACTTATTTATTGGATTATTTGCTGCGAAAGCAGAATAATAATAATAAAAAACAAACAAAATAATATACTAAAATGTAATGAGACAAAGAACAAAATGATCAAAAGATCACAGAAGATAAGAAATGTTGATAAAACCACAATCTAGGAAAAAGGAAGATAGGAAAAAGGAAGAATGTAGAACATGATAAATGAAGATCAAGGATGGCTTTAAAGGTAAAAACACACCGGGGATACCTGCTTCATTGCACTCGATTGATCGCCAAGACATTCAGCAGATTTTTGATAAAGATTCTTTCTAGCTCCACCAAACAGAAAGCAAATCACAAACAATTTATGTCCGAATACAAAAATACTTAATCATACCATGCAAGGAACATAGAACAGCATATTCATATTAGTCAGTTATAAAAAAAAAAAAAAAAGAGGAGAAAACAAAGTTGAAATGGACACACAGGTATTGCTTGGAACAAACACTAGGAATCCCTGGTACTCTCATGGGTGCTGCACTGCAGCTCAATGACTAAAGCCCCATACACACCATTAGATTTTCTGCAGATTTTTGTCTTCAGATTTACCAAAACCATATAATAGGAAGGCAAACCTTAAAGCGGAAGTAAATCCAACGATTTAATATTTAAAAAAAACTGTTACATTCCCGGGATGCCGGAAATGCTAACTGTCACATTGGCTGTGCTCTCAACCAAACTGTCACACCATCCAATGGCTGGTGTCATAACTGATCACATGTGCAGCATCATGGCAGTTGAAGATTAAACAGAGGCCGAGATGGCAGCTTCCTTGGCTGAAAATGATAGGAGGGTTTACTTCCACTTTAAGAGTTTCAATTTGTATGCAATCAGGCAGGCCCTTGCACTACATGGTTTTGGTAAATCTGAAGACAAAAATCTGCAGAAAATCTAATAGTGTGTATGGGGCCTAAGAGGCAGAACATCATGCGAGATGGAGTGCAGCATCCTTTTCAGTGCCACAGATGGCCAATTCCTGGCGTATAAATGTAAGAATCAACCAGATCTAAGGATAGTATGGCACAACATATATTCATCACAAGACTGGTTGATTCTTATCACCCATATTAATATAGAGGATGGATGTGTAATCCCTTTAAACGCATATATTTGCCTTTCTCTACTGTTACTAAATGTGGAAAGCAGCAAGGTTCATTAGTGCAGAAAGAGTTCAATAAATGAGCACACATCCTCCTATGCTGTTAGCATCTTGTTTCACCATAGAACTGGATGCTTCTCCTTGTGGTAAAACTTCTTGTTTAGGAAAAGCTGTGGTGATATGTTGTCAAGGTAGTCATGTGCTCTGTTTGGCGATTGCAAGATTCAGTTCTGGCTAAATAATCTCAAAAAGACCTCTCTGTTTCTGAGAGGCAACAATGATGAAACGAACTGGCATCACAGCTGGCGCAAGAGTCATTGTCAGAACGAGTGGTCATGCTAATCAGAAGTAATCACGACAAGAATCCAATTCCTGCTACTTCTGGGCTCAGCACCTAAGAACACGAATCCACATAACAGGTTACAGGCTCCAGCTTTATGGTAAGGTAGTCCAGCACGTCTCATGTCACCAAGAGTTACTGCTGACTAGATATGACCCTTCATTAAAATCCAGTCAACAAAATGGGCAGACGTTTGTCTTGTACTTCACAGGATATGGTAAAGTATAGACTTTTGTTTGTACTAAGAAAGAGTAGATTTTTCTGGCCCAGAGACTGTGCCTCCTTCCATTTAATCTTAAGGAGAAAACTGGTTTACTGATGACATGCTGAAGGTTGAAATATCTTCTAAAATGGTGACTTGTTATGCTGGAGTGAAATGTTCCCAGAGATTTATGAATAGGAACATTGTATGGGTACAGGGCAGGCCACGATTCTGGCATTGCTTACACAAACGCTTCATGATCAGGAGTGCCATTTATTTTCTGGTACAGTTTGGAGTCTTCAAGTTTTTGCTTCCTTTGCCGTTTCAGGCTCCGCTTAAAGAAGATGAGGTAGAGTGGCAGGCAGAACCCAAGCATGCTCGTTGCCAACAATCCGACATTGACCTGTCATTGCAGAAAGATAGAGATAAGTATAAAGGAATGCACAGACAGTAACAATACAACAAACACAACTCACTACATTACTGTATATTTTTCTTATTTACCATATATACTCGAGTATAAGCCGACCCGAATATAAGCCGAGGCACCTAATTTTACCACAAAAAACTTGGAAAATGTATTGACTCGAGTATAAGCCTAGGGTGTCCATCTGCATGCCTCACTGTGCCTCACTGTGCCTTACTGTGCCCATGCCTCACTGTGTCCATGCCTCACTGTGCCCATGCCTCACTGTCACTGTGCCCATGCCTCACTGTGCCCAATCTCCCTACCTGATCTCCGGCACTGTGTGACTAGACTGACATTTAACATGGGAGTCTATAAAAGTGGTGCCCGGCTTTGAAAAATCTGTGCTCCCCGGCTGTAGGTCCTCTGGACAACAAACTTTGCACACTTGTAGATGAAGAGTGGGGCTACATGTGTGCCGAGTTTGGGGTCCAGGAGACCTACGGCTGGCTGGGATCAGGCGCACAAAGTTGAAGATGGACACAGACTCGAGTATAAGCGGAGGGGGGCATTTTTAGCACAAAAAAATGTGCTGAAAAACTTGGCTTATACTCGAGTACATACGGTAATTAGGATCACAATAATAAAATACACAGCAGTGAAGTACACACAGTGACATAGGCCAACAGACTCTCACACTCAGGCCTCATGCACACTGGACATTTTTAACGCCGCTGTTAGGGGCATGTGGCGGTTTTTATTTCTGCCTCTAAAGGACCCTGTATGTTAGCTTATGTGTCAAGCATATTTCCTGCCAAAACGCTGCTGCCAGGAGGAAAGGCTTCTAGGAGAGATGTTCAAATGCCCTGTGTGCAGGGATTAAATCCTCAGCAAAGTACATAAACAGTGACAAAAACAAATACCTTTGTATAAATAAATATAAATATTGTTCACACAATGATGTATCAATTATTTTAGGAGTAATAAGATATTATTTGGAAATGTTAAAGCCCAATTTACCTCCAATTTTTATAGCCTAGGCAAAGTTTTGACACGTTATAAGTTAAAATTTCAAAAGCCTTAATTTTTATGGTAATTACTAGAGCTTCAGCACCATCGCAAGCGCCTGTTTCTTGGCAGCACAGTATAGATAAGGACCGCTACACTCTTTGTGAGAGTGGTGGTCTGTCTATAGCAGGGGTCTCAAACTGGCGGCCCTCCAGCTGTTGCAGAACTATAAGTCCCATGAGGCTTTGAAAGGCTGACAGGTACAAGCATGACGGGACTTGTAGTTCTGCAACAGCTGGAGGGCCGCCAGTTTGAGGCCCCTGGTCTATAGCTACTACTACTACTGTTGCTGCTAAATGTGACTGTGTCTGGGGGGGGGGGGGCGGACTGCTGGTCTAACACAGGGGGCAACAGCCATCATCTTCAGCATGCTGCCCTGGAGGGGGAGTTTAGGATGGCACTAGAGTGCTACTGCAAAACAAAAAAAATACTTTTTTTTTTTATTAACTTTTTTATTCTAACTGTGCTACAAAAGCTGAAGGTACAGTTGGCAAGCTGGAAACCAAAAATTGTGGCGCTGTACCTTTAAATATAAAATTAGTTTTAAGTGAATAAACATAAATCATGTGCAATCACCAAAAAAGCAAAATAAATCTAAAGTCCACTATAATTCATGAAAAATAACCAAGTGGCACATGTAATCTTTTGTGAACCCCCTTGTGAGTTCCACCACCACTAATAACATCAGCCGCCTACAGGAATAAAAGATGACTGCAATGCTAAACGGACCCCGTTAAGACATCTCCTAAAACGAAACGCATCAGTTGGAGCCTGTGCTGACGTCTGCAAGACATAGCGATGGTTGAATTTTTTGCTGTGTCTCTGTTCATATATTTAAATGTGAGTACCTTTCTTTACATAAATAATATAACCTATGGGTTTTTGCACTATGGAGCATTTTGTGTCAGTTTTATATCTGAACAATGGTATATGCTGTTCGGATTGATGGTTATATCTGGACCCTATTGGATACCCTGGTGGCTCCTGGTCACTATACACAATTATTGGAGAGGCTCCCTGGTATCCATGAGTGGTGCAGACCTCTTATAATGTGGGGTCTTTTCTTCTAGTAAGTAGCTGATGTTATTAGTGGTCGTGGAACTCACAAGGGGATTCACAGAAGATTACAAGTGTCACTTGATTTATAGTAAACTTTATGTGAAATTATTTTTTGCACATGATTTATATTTATTCACTTGAATATAATTTTAATAGCATAACAACTTTTGGTTTCCATTTATTATATTTGGTTTCCATTTATTATGCATTTGAATAGGATATATGTTGGTGTATTTTACACATAAATCTTACCCTAGGGTTAGATTACTCAATAGGAATGGAGGGGGAAGGATAAAAAAAAAGTTCCAAAAACAAAAACAGTAATAAGGCTAAGCCTAACATACTTGAAAAAAAGTATTTAGCAAAAAGAAATAAACAAATAGAGTGGAGAGGGGTTAGAACACCAGTCAGGTGTTTTTTCTTCTTTTTTTTTTTTTTGCTGTCTGTGCCCTTATTGGAGAAATTTGTCCCTCTCTATTTGTCCTATATACCATTATCATTGAAAGTAAAAATCCCAGATATTGGGTTGTCACCATAACAGGAATAGAGTGGAAATCTTCTGGTTCTGGTGACAATGAAAGATTCCCTCATTTTGGAAGGACTTTGACTATTTTGGCTATGGGATAAGATGTGAAAGGAAATCTCCCTAATGGGACACCGATGGCAAGAAAAAATAAAATAAAAAATAACAGTAGGGGTTATTATAACCCTCTCTTACTCTGTCCAAAATAATAATAAAAAAAAAATGGTTTTGCCTTTAGTTCTACTTTAAGATGGAATATTACAATATTCTAAATGCAATTCCATCAAAAGTAATTAAAATTACTCTAGGAATACAAAAAAAAGAGACCTCTTTACTGATGTACCTTTTCACTTAACATCAGTTAGTTGGTCTTCTTTTCATTATATCCACACAACAGCACTTGTAATATAAAATGTTTCTGATGCCGCGTACACACGACCGTTTTTAATGTCATGGAAAAAAGTTTTTCTTGACGTGATTCTTCTCAAGCCTGCCTTGCATACACACTATCGTGAAACAAAATGCTTGAGCAAAGCGCGGTGACGTACAACACGTACGACGGCACTATAAAGGGGAAGTTCCATTCGGATGGCGCTACCCTTTGGGCTGCTTTTGCTGATTTCGTGTTACCACGTGCTAGTAAAAGTTTGGTGAGAGACGATTCGCATTTTTCAGTCTCCGTGCTTTTCAGTCCGTTACAGCATGACGAATGTGCTATCTCCATTACGAACGCTAGTTTTACCAGAACAAATTGCTTCTGAGCATGCGCGATTTTTTCCTGTTGTTAAAGCGTAGACCCGACCGTTTTTCACGAGAAAAATGCTCTGGAGCCTACACACACACAACCGTTTTTCACGACCAATTTAAAAAATGGCATGTTTCTCGTCATGAAAAACGGTCGTGTGTACGCGGCATTACACTAGTGGAATTAATCAATCACAGGTACAAATCTAAAAAATGTATACACTATTAGAATTCTTACTAACTAGTCCTTACCCAGAGTGGATCGCCATTCAAGGGTCCCATCATAGCCAAGAACAGAGGTTGTTGAAGGAGTGCAAACAGAGCGCTAATGAGAGATTGCAAGCCAGTCAAACTACCGAAATGT
The DNA here is from genome assembly GCA_029206835.1 of Rana muscosa. Classification (NCBI taxonomy): domain Eukaryota; kingdom Metazoa; phylum Chordata; class Amphibia; order Anura; family Ranidae; genus Rana; species Rana muscosa. The sequence continues at coordinate 192,966,422 of CM055117.1, forward strand.
GATGATGGGTATCTGAAAAAAGAAAAGAAAAAGAAGGTTAAACTTCTGGTAAAAATAAAAAAAATTCTATTGCCAAATTTTCAAACAATTTAAAATGCATACTTTAAGTGTCTATAGTCTTTTTAAAGTTGTTCAGCCATAACTTTATTACCACCCACTTACTATAGGTTGCCCTTTTGCAACCCGAACAGCCCTGATCCATCGAGACATGTGCACAAGCCATCAGTAGCCGATCCTTTAAGTCCTGTAAGTTGTGAGGTGGGGACTCCACGGATCACAATTGTTTTTCCAGCACATCCCACAGATGCAGAATTGGACTGAGATCTGGAGCATTTGGCCAAGTCAACACCTTTTATTCATTTTTGTGTTTCTCAGGCCATTCTTGAACCACTTTTGCAGTGTGTCAGGGCGCATTCATCTGCTGAAAGAGGCCACTGCCACAGCTTGACTTCTTTCCATACTACATCCAGGTGCCATCTCTTCCCCAGATTAGCGTCGCACACGACACCCTGACTGGTCTGCGGCTACACAGCCCCATACACAACAAACTGAAAAGGCCATTTTTTTTACTTTCAACACATCAAATTCAGGGACAACATGTTTACTTGCTGCCTAATATATCCCACCCACTTACAGATGCCATTGTAATGAAATAATCAGTGTTATTCATGTAACCGGTCAGTGGTCAAAAAGTTATGGCAGATCATGGAGATTAAATTGCTGCTGAAAAACAGCAGTGCATAGTTGTGAGGGTACCTAGGCACTTCTGTAGATACAGCCTCATAGCTGTATATCTGCAGCGTGAGACTTTAACCACTCGACCACTGGGCACTTAAACCCCCTTAATAACCAGACCAATTTTTAGCTTTCGGTGCTCTCACATTTTGAATGACAATTACTCAGTCATACAACACTGTACCCATATGAATTTTTTGTCCTTTTTTTCACACAAATAGAGCTTTCTTTTGGTGGTATTTAATCACCGTTGGGTTTTTTATTTTTTGCGCTATAAGAGAAAAAAGCCTGAAAATTCTGTAAAAAAATGTTTTTTTTTTGTTTCTGTTATAAAATTTTGCAAATTACTATTTTTTCTTCATAAATTTTGGCCAAAATTTATACTGCTACATATCTTTGGTAAAAATAAGTACAAATTGGTGTATATTATTTGGTCTTTGTGAAAGTTATAGAGTCCACAAGCTATGGTGCCAATATCTGAAAATTGATCACACCTGAAGTACTGACGGCCTATCTTATTTCTTGAGACCCTAACATGCCAGAAAAGTACAAATACCCCCCAAATGACCCCTTTTTGGAAAGAAGACATTCCAAGGTATTTAGAAAGAGGCAATGTGAGTTTTTTGAAGTTGTCATTTTTTCCCACAATTCTTTGCAAAATCAAGATTTTTTTTTCTCTTTTTTTTTTCACAAAATTGTCATATTAGCAGGTTATTTCTCACACACAGCATATGCATACCACAAATTACACCCCAAAACACATTCTGCTATTACTCCCGAGTATGGCGATACCACATGTGTGAGACTTTTACACAGCGTGGCCACATACAGAGGCCCAACATGCAGGGAGCACCATCAGGCGTTCTGGAGCACCCAGGCCAATTCTGACATTTCTCTCCTACATGTAAAAATCATCATTTGTTTGCTAGAAAATTACATAGAACCCCAAAACATTATATATGTTTTTTTAGCAAAGACCTTAGAGAATATAAAGGTGGTCGTTGCAACTTTTTATCTCGCACGATATTTGCGCAGCAATTTTTTTAACGCGTTTTTTACGGAAAAAAAATGTTTTGTGCTAAAAAAAAAAAAAAACAGTAAAGTTAGCCCAATGTTTTTACATAATGTGAAAGATGAAGTTACGCCGAGTAAATAGATACCTAACATGTCACCCTTCAAAATTGCACACGCTCGTGGAATGGCGCCAAACTTCGCTACTTAAAAATCCCCATAGGCGATGTTTTAAATATTTTTACTGGTTACATGTTTTGAGGAGGTCTAGGGCCAGAATTATTTCTCTTGCTCTAACGTTCGTGGCGATACCTCACATGTGTGGTTTGAACACCGTTTTCATATGTGGGCGGGACTTACGTATGCGTTCGCTTCTGTATGCGAGCTCACAGGGACAGGGGCGCTTAAAAAAAAATATTTTTTTTTTATTGTTCATTTTACTTTATTTATTTTAGTTTGACATGTTTTTCCGCCCCAAAAATTTTTTTGATCACTTTTATACCTATTACAAGGAACGTAAACATCCCTTGTAATAGGAATATGGCATGACAGGTCCTCTTTACAGTGAGATATGGGGTCAATAAGACCCCATATCTCACCTCTAGGCTGGGAAGCCTGAAAAAGAAAAAAAAAAAACAATCCTGGCTTTGATCATAGCGGTGAGTCGGTAGAAGCACCGGAGGGTGGCGGGGGGGACGACAGGACATCCCCTCTCGCCTCCCGTAAGAATGATCAAGCGGCGGAACAGCCGCTATGATTGTTGTTATGGTGTAGGGAATCGCCGGCTGAAAAAGCTAATATCTGAATGATGCCTGTAGCTGCTCCCATCATTCAGATATCCCCGCACAAAGTCAAGGACGTCATATGACGGCCGGCGGGCGGGAAGTGGTTATTGCAGAGTATTGCCGGGCATTGCGGAGTATTGCTGGGCATTGCGGAGTATTGCAGGGCATTGCGGAGTATGGCAGGGTATTGCACGGGGTATTGCACAGGGGGTATTGCGCAGAGTATTGTGCAGGGTATTGCAGAGTATTGTGCAGGGTATTGCAGAGTATTGTGCAGAGTATTGTGCAGGGTATTGCAGGGTATTGCAGAGTATTGCACAGGGTATTGCAGAGTATTGCGCAGGGTATTGCAGAGTATTGCGCAGGGTATTGCGCAGGGTATTGCGAAGGGTATTGCAGAGTATTGCGCAGGGTATTGCAGAGTATTTTGCAGAGTATTGCGCAGGGTATTGCAGAGTATTGCACCAGGGTATTGCAGAGTATTGCACCAGGGTATAGCAGAGTATTTTGCAGAGTATTGCGCAGGGTATTGCAGAGTATTGCGCAAGGTATTGCAGAGTATTGCGCAGGGTATTGCAGAGTATTTTGCAGAGTATTGCGCAGGGTATTGCAGAGTATTGCGCAGGGTATTGCAGAGTATTGCACCAGGGTATTGCAGAGTATTGCACCAGGGTATTGCAGAGTATTTCACCAGGGTATTGCATAGTATTTTGCAGAGTATTGCGCGGAGTATTTTGCAGAGTATTGCGCAGGGATGGCTGAGCAGGGATGGATGGATTGCTGGATCTGTGACTGCAATTGTCACAGATCCAGCCCACAGCTGACATGTTCTGACATGGGGGAGGGAGCTGACATGATCCGCTCCCTCCCCTCTCCTCCCACAATGTACCGATCGGTACAGAGAGGGGAAAGAGGAACAGGCGTCATCACATGACGCCGGTCTGTTTACAAGTGATTGCTCCGTCATTTGACGGAGCGATCACGTGGTAAACGGCCACTATCAGCGGTGATTTACCGCGATTCGTGATGCGCCGGGTCCTCTGGACCCGGCGGTCACGGAGATTCCCGTGTGCGCGCCCCAGGGGGCGCGCGGGAGCACGATTCTGGGAGGATGTTATATAACGTCCTCCCAGAGTTAAGCAACCACCTTGTCGTGTTATTTGTCGGCAGGTGGTTGCCAAGTGGTTAAAGAGGAGCTCCGCCTTAAAAAAAATTATTAAAAGCCAGCAGCTACAAATACTGCAGCTGCTGACTTTTAATAAATGGACACTTATGTGCTGCGATGTTGGCAGCAGAAGACAAACAATCGCTCGTCTCTCGGCTGTCCCAACCGCCATCATCGGTGAGGGAATCAGGAAGTGACGCATTGCAGCTTCACTGCCCGGTTCCCTACTGCGCATGCACGAGTCACGCCGCGCATCTTCACTGGTCCCCGTTGTGTTCTGGGAACTGTGTGTTTCCCAGAACACAATGGGGGGGGGGGGGATAGATAAGGGGCGTAATAGCCGCAGATTCTGCGGCTATCTATGCCCGGAAGTGGGTGCAAATACAGGTATCTGCACCCCCCTCCTCCCTGAAAGGTGCCAATTGTGGCACAGGAGGGGGGGGAGGAATCCAATGAGTGGAAGTTCCACTTTAGGGTGGAGCTCCGCTTTAAGGCACTCCTGACAGTGACTGTCAAGCTGGCCATACACTCTTTGGATTGCTCTCATTCAGGCTTGTTTGGCTAAATGAAAAGAATCCATCCATTCGCCATCCGCACTATGCAGCATGGATAGAGGAATGGCAGCTGACAGCTATTGTATTCAGAAGTTGCTGCTGAATTCCAGAACAGTGCTTGCATCTGATTGGATGCAAACGCCATTTGGCTGATAATTTTCGGGAACAGCTCCTTAGAAAAAATTACCAAAATTCAAACTGTGTATGGCCAGTTTTAGCCTTATGCGATTTAGTGATGTGACTACAGTGCTGCTTGTTGGAGATCAGTGCTTTGTGAACCCCTCCTCTTGGTTCTTGAATATTACACCTCCAGGCATCAAGGAGGCAGTTCTGACATGGGTTATCAAACCCTGCTCCTCTTCTAAGGTGGCTACCTTCGCACAGAAACACAGTGAAAAAACAAAAGCAAGATAAGTCACAATTTGGAAAAGATCAGCTACAGGGAACCAACGGAGCTGCCACAGTGGCTCCCGGGTTCTTCTGTTACTCCGGGGAGCCAAGAACTACAGTTAAAATGCCAGAATATTTTGTAGGGGAGATATCTGTCCCCGATCTCCTCTGCAATAAATGAACCTGGAAGTGATGTGTATTATGTGACTTTCAGGTTCAGAGCTGTCATTCCACAACAATTGTAGGGTCTCGATAGCATTTAAGATAAATGAAAAAAATATATCATATATTTTAATTAAAATGCAATAAAATACACGCATGTGTAAATGTATGTAAACAGCAATTGGGCCATACGTGAGGTTTTCGCTATGAATGTCAGAGTGATAGCAAATAACTCATGGTTAACTCTAAACGGACAACCTGCAAAAAGGCTTTTAAAGTATCGCCTATAGACAATATTTGGTACTGTTTGCCATTTTTACAGGTGCAAACAAATTTAAAGCTTGACATGTTTGGTATCTATTTACTTGAGGCAACCTCATCTTTTCTATTCTATTTTGTGTATTTTTTCCTAAAAATATGTTTGATAAACAGATGTGCTTATGTTGTGTGATGCAAAAACTGTGACCTTTCTATTGTACAGGGCCTTTGCTGTCGAAAAATATATATAATGTTTGGGGGGGTTTAGGTAATTTTCTATAAAAATAAAATAAAAATGCAGATTTTAAGATGTGATAACTTCCAATAATTTGCGCCACTATGCAGTACCTGTTTGTTCTGGAGGAGATTACAACGTGAACACACAGCTTGGAGGAGAGATTTATTTTGGAACACAAGCACTTTAGCCTCGTACACACGGACGGTTTTCTCGTCAAGAAACGACAAGAAAACTGCCGGGAGAGCTTTCTTGCAGAGAAAACCGGCCGTGTGTACGAGGCTTTCAGGTTTCTCGTCAAGAAAACTGGCCAGAATCTCAACGAGAAAAATAGAGAACCTGCTCTCTATTTTCTCGTCGAGATTCTCGTCGGCCTGTTTCCCAATAAGAAACCCGAGAGTGTGTACGGTACGCTTACCTGTCGCCGTGGAAACCCGTGCATGCTCAAAATGACTTTGACGCATATGCGGTAGCTTCCTATGCATAGGTAGGGTGTAGCAAGATGGCGGCGGCGGCATCGAATGTGACGAGCGTACGCTCGTCGTAGTCGATGACATCACCGCATTCGTTCCATTCAAAAGAACGGCGGTTCTTTTGAATCAAGCCTGTGTACACTCGGCCAGGATAAGATTCTTGTCAAGAATCTCGTCAGGAAAAACAACATGTTTTTTCCTGACGAGATTCTCGGCCTTGTGTACCAGGCTTTATTCCTGGATAAACTTTTCACATGGATTTTGTTACACCTAAGCTTGTTTAACTACATGGGATACTTTAGTCATTAAAATGCACTGGACACATTATTAAATATACACATTTGATTGCACAGGACACTTTATTAAATGAAATTATTGCACTGGATACTTTATGAATTTTTTTATGGGATGTTTTAATTTTTTTTATGGTATTTCTCAAATTTGCACATTGTTTTTCAGCTGTTCGCAATAGTGTGAACCCAGGCTAACTGAACAAGCTGAAGTTAGAAGCGGATTGCCTATCATGCACAGCTGTACCAGATTTTGCACTCTCCAGTAAATCAACGCCTGTTTATTATATTGTTGGGTATTGTTAAAAGGGGACAGTGCAGTCACCATTGATAGGTTAGATTTTAACATTTGTGTGAAAAAATTGAGAATTATTGCATATACTTACACAGCAGCATATAGTCCCCCCACAGCAGAATGGATGAATCCTCTCACTATTGTGTGCAATATAAAAGACAGGATCTGTAAAAAAACAAACAGAATTTAGACATGCTCCACTGCCGTGTCTAAATTTGTTTGGATGAATGAGCAGCATAATCAGCACACACAAAAGAAGTTCCCTGAAGATTTCCCTTACCTGTAAAGGCAGGTTTGGAATAAGACATGTGATTCCAAAACCCACTAGCAGCAAGTTGGTAAATGCAAAGGCCCTGGTGGCATTTGTGATTTTCTGAATTTGGCGATCACGCGATTTCTTTTTCTTTCCATCCCTGTGAGGAAAGCAAACAAAAACATAAGAAATAAATGGTGGATATAACTTTAATTAATAACTATTTTATGTGTACCTGTACCTTATAGTGCAGTGCACATATGAACGTAGCATAAAGACTAAAATGGATCTTCTGCAGCAGCACATTACGGTTTAGTATAACGCAAGTGTAAAATGAGCCTTTAGTTGCAGAGTACCCTAAGCTCATCTACTAAAAACATGCTCAGGCCCCCCTTTACTTCCTCCTACACCTCACTGTTTACTCAATGTGATGGGCATCTATGACGCAGGAGATAGTGGGTAGAGCTCCAGTTTTTGCAGATTGAACTTCCTCATATGTGAATTGGGCTTCCCATACGTTCTGGAAGATTACTCATGGTGTGTGCAGGTGCCTCTGGATGTTTACATTCACCTCCTGCTGTCAGTTTTACTATACGTTTTGTGTACTGATTTCCTATAACAATATAAAGTGTGCGCGGCCTAAATGTCACTTAGAGGAGCAAACGTACGGATTAGCATCCTTCTCTTCTGAATCATCATTTCCATCGTCACATTCCTTGAGCTTCCAATCCATGATATATCCAATCACAGGGGCTGTCATCAGGCAGAGCAGCTGTAGAACTCCAAAGATAGATGTATACAGACTGACTGTAGAGAAAAAAAAATATTCATTTTACTATAAGGCCTCTCAAAACAAGTAAACATTTAACAGCTAGTTGGTTGAGCAACCGTCATGGTGATGGAAAAGCCATCTTTTTAGAATGAAACAGAAAACTAGAAAAAAAAAGTTTGCATGGTTGACATGTATTTTGTGTGGGTGGAAACATATACAAGTATACAGTATGAAATGGGTCATATTTATAAGAAAAGTTTAATAAAAAAATAGTAAATTGACACAAAACATATATAAGCTTTTAAGCAATAACTATAGCTGTGCTATAAGTAGATTCAATCAGCCAAATCAGAAAAACGATGAATCCCAACATCATCTGAATCGCATGCACCACAAGAATGCGCACATGTATTTTGCACATTATATCATGATAAGGCTCAGTAAACCCGTACCCCCCTGTTGTATTCTCTGTAATAAAAACGAAATTAGAAATCTGACAGGAAGAGAGGAACTCTCTCACTGTGGCCACAGCAGGTGTACAGACATAGATAGGAACTCAAGCGTAAAGATCTCATCAGTTGAGTTCCCAAGAATATAAGAAAATTGTCATATGGTTTAACTCTCCATCATCTGCCAAGAACTAAAATATCAGTTTTGGGCAGGCTGATCCTTAAGGCTGGGTTCACACCTCTGACAGATGCGGCTCGCAGCAGGGGTCCGGGGAGTCCCTGTTCTTCGTTTCAAACATATCAGTTTTTGCCTGAATTCGGCCCTGAAATGGAGCCAAAAGACGCACAGCACTCCTGTAAAAGCCGCTCCGCAGCCGCAACAGAGATATCTGAACCGGCTCCATAGCGAGCCGGTCACAATCTCCTGTAATGCAAATTGGATGCAGGGAAACCCTCATCCAATTCGCAATAGTGTGAACCCAGCCTTAAGCCCTGTACACACGATCGGTTTTACCGATGAACACAGTCCGATGGTCTTTTTTCCATCGGTGATTAAAAATAGAACATGTTTTAAATTTATCCGATGGAAAAAAAACCAATAGCAAATTCCGATCCTCTGTGTGGAACTCCATCGGAGAAAAAACCCACGCATGCTCAGAATCAATTTGACGCATGCTCAGAAGCATTGAACTTAATTTTTCTCGGCTCGTCGGAGTGTTTTACGTCACGGCGTTTGGGACGGTCGGATTTTCGACTGATGGTGTGTAGGCAAGACTGATGGAAGTCAGCTTCATCGGAAATCCGATGGAAAAATCCATCAGATTTTATTCCATCGGAAATCGGATCGTGTGTACAGGGCTTAAGGGTGATTGTCCTGCTGGAAGGTGAACCTCTGCCCCAGTCTCAAGTCTTTTGCAGACTCTAACAGGTTTTCTTCTAAGATTGCCTCTGACCAGCTTCCTTGTCCCGGCTGAAGAAAAGCATCCCCACAACATGATGTTGCCACCACCATGTTTCACGGTGGGGATGGTGTATTCGGGGTGATGTGCAGTGTTCGTTTTCTGCCACACATAGCGTTTTAATTTTAATCCAAAAAGTTAAATTTTGGTCTCATCTGACCAGAGCACCTTGTTCCACATGTTTGCTGTGTCCCCCACATGGCTGAAGTAATTTGCAGACTCTAACAGATTTTCTTCTAATGCCGCGTACACATGGTCAGACTTTCCAACGGGAAAACGTCCGTCGGAATTTCAAACGGAAAAATAGAGAACCTGCTCCCTAAGTTCGTCGGAATTTCCGACAGAAAAAGTCAGATGGAGCATACACACGGTCGGAATTCCCGACCAAAAGCTTCCATCTGACTTTTTCTGTCGGAAATTCCGACCGCGTGTCAGCGGCATAAGATTGCCCTGTATTTGGATCCATCCATCTTCCCATCAACTCTGACCACCTTCCCTGCCCCTGCTGAAGAAAAGCATTTCCACAACATGATGCTGCCACCACCATGTTTCACGGTGAGGATGGTGTGTTCAGGGTGATGTGCAATGTTAGTTTTCGGCCACACATAGCGTTTTGCTTTTAGGCCAAAAACTTCTTACGGCTTTCTTTCAACAATGGCTTTCTTCTTGTCATTCTTCCATAAAGGCATGACAATATGTGGAAAATTTCAAGGGGTATATTAAAGAAACTAGTAAGCCTGACTGCAAAAGCAGCTAAGGCAATACAATATTACTGGGTCTGCAGACAGGAAGTTAAAGATTATTTTACATTGGTATTTGTAAAATGAGTCTGTTAGTAGCTCATTTGTTTCAAGCAACTAACTACTATATATGTATTAATCCCTTAAATATGTGAACACTGATTGTCTGATAGCACAGATATTGCAGCTGTTTTTTACTTCTTCCCAAAGCTTACCCGTGTGCATCACTTTGTGACGAAAGCAAGGCAGCATGTGACAGAAAAAAGAACAATACAAGAAAGAGATGTGTTAGCACAGACGTTAGCAACTAACTTTAGCGTACATACACTGTAAACTATGTTACACAAAGGATGACTAAAATAGAGAAATAAAAACTGGATCCAGTCTGAACTAGTGGAACCCACTACAGTACAGACACAGGTCTTGTGCTTGAGGATTACATCTGTGCTGAATCAGCGGCTAGAGCAGAGGAAGGGAAGTGAAAACGACAGAAATGCCTAATATCAGCAATAATGACATCTGGGAATGCGAGAGTTGATATTGCACAAACAGAGCAAAATCCCCATTATGTAGACATGTATCCATTTATGCAAATATTATCTGTTCCTATTGTGCTCCTAGGTGAACCTTTTCTAGTTACCTGCTGTGTAACATATACACCCGCATACAGTAGGTGCTCTTAAATGATGCTTGACATGACTGTTAACATTGACAAAAAAAATTCAGGAGCTACTTTTGGGCGACATGCTTCCCACGATGCAGGTTGCTGCGACTGCAGTGCGACAATCGCGGCAGACCTGCACCGCGATTTTAGGTGTCATTCAAATGAATGGCATCTCAAATGGGAGTCTCGCGATTTTTCATTCACACACCGGCGCTTTCAAATCGCGTGCAGAATCGCAGCAAATCTGTTTTTTATTCAGAAATGTTACTAGGACATTAGCTCTGAAATAGATATTATGTAGCGTTACAAAGACTGGGGGGAGCAGGAGCCATAAAAAGCCCCCTGGCCTACTGTAGAGGAATGCATTGTCTTCTTAAAATGTATTTACCTTATTTATCGGCGTATAACACGCACAGGCGTATAACACGCACCCTAACTTTAAGAGGGAAGTTTCAGGGAAAAAAACTTTTCACAGCCCCCTGCGTACAACACACAGGCACAGTTTACCCTCTATTTTCAGGGTAAAAAAAGTGAGTGTTATACGCCAATAAATACAGTAAATAATCTAAACATAAGTATTGAATAAAAACGGATTGTATTGCTTTAAAATAAAATAAAAGAGCAGCACAGGTAAACTTTTGGCAGGATTTTGTGGACAAGCACAAGGAAAGGAATTCAAAATAAGGAATTGTGCAATCCAAGCATAGCAAGTCAATAACAAAGAACAAAGGGCCTTTTTTAATATTAACCACTTCAAAACGGGGCTTTACCCCCTTCCTGCCCAGGCCCAAGCCAAATATCAGAGCTGTCGCACTTTGAATGAAAATTGCAACACTGTACCCAAATTACATTTTTATAATTGTTTATCACAAACATACAGCTTTCTTTTGGTGGTATTTATTCACCACTGTGTTTTTTGTTAAATACCGTATATACTCGAGTATAAGCCGACCCAAATATAAGCCGAGGCACCTAATTTTACCACAAAAACTGGGAAAACGTATTGACTTGAGTATAAGCCTAGGGTGTGCCTCACTTTGCCTCACTGTGTCCATGCCTCACTGTGTCCATGACTAGACTGACGTTTAACATGGGAGTCTATGGAAGGGGTGCCCGGCTTTGAAAAATCGGTGCTCCCCGGCCGTAAGTCCCCCGGACAAGAAACTTTGCAAACTTGTAGAGGAAGAGTGGGGCTACATGTGTGCCAAGCTTGGGGTCCAGAGGACCTACGACCGGCCGGTACCAGGTCCCCAAAGTCACCAGAGAAATTACAGTTTAACATGGGAGTCTATGGAAGGGGTGCCCGGTTTTGAAAAATCGGTGCTCCCTGGCCGTAGGTCCCCCGGACAAGAAACTTTGCACACTTGTAGAGGAAGAGTGGGGCTACTTGTGTGCCAAGCTTGGGGTCCAGGGGACCTACGGCCGGCCGGTACCGGCTCCCCAAAGTCCGGGAGATCAGGCGCAAAAAGGTGACTCGAGTATAAGCCGGGGGGGGGGGGGGAGGGGGGGGTTGGGGCATTTTCAGCACAAAAAATTGTGCTTAAAAACTCGGCTTATACTCGAGTATATACGGTAAATAGAAAAAGACCGAAAATTTTCAAAAAAAAACAAAACATGGTTTTCATTGTTTCTGTTATCAAATTTAGCAAAATAATAAACAAATAATAATAATAAGTTAATAACCTTTCTTCATAAATGTAGGCCAAAATGTTTACTGTTACATTTCTGTGGTGAAGATAACCCAAATCAGTAAGTAAGTTTACAAACTATGGTATATATATATATATATATATATATATATATATATATATGTATATGAATATGAATATATATATATATATATATAAATAAAAATCACTCATGTCATTTCTTGAGGCCCGAAACTGCCAGGACAGTATAAATATCCCTTAAATGCCTTCCCTTTTTGGAAAGTGGACAGTTCAAGGTATTTAGTAAGAGGCACGGTGAGTTTTTTTAAGTAATTTTTTGTCGCTATTTTTTGGAAAATGAAGCAATTGAAAATAAATAGTTTATTTTTCACAAATGTTTTTTAAATAATGTCACCAGTGCAGTACCGTGTCATCATATAACTTGTGTGGTGGTGATTAGTGACATTATGTAAAAAAATAAAATAATAATTACCGTATGTTTTGCCAATTTTTTTTTTGTCACCAAACTTTTGGGCAACACACGTCCCGCAATTTTGTGCGCGTTTTTACCACGATTTGTCCCGAGACAATAGCTGCAAAATCACACTACGTTTAGAATGCCGTTGAGATATAATGGCATTGCAAACGTATCCCGCTTTTTGCCGCGATTCTGCAATAACTCTGATTCCGCTCGTGATTCAAATCGCCTATGTGTGAATAGAGCCTCAAGCCCTGTACACACGGCCGAGAATCTCGTCAGGAAAAAACCCGTCGTTTTTCCTGACGAGATTCTTGACAAGATTCTTGTCCCGGCCGAGTGTACACACGTACCTTTCAAAAGAACCGCCGTTCTTTTGAATGGCACGAACGCGGTGACGTCATCGACTACGACGAGCGTGCGCTCATCACATTCGATGCCGTTGCCGCCATCTTGCTGCACCCTACCTATGCCTAGGAAGCTACCGCGCATGCGTCAAAGTCATTTTGAGCATGTGCGGGTTTCCACAGCGACAGGTAAGTGTACACACACTCGACAGGTAAGTGTACACACGCTCGGGTTTCTCGTCGGGAAACAGGCCGACGAGAATCCCGACGAGAAAAAAGAAAGCAGGTCTTCTTTTTTTCTCGTCGAGGTTCTGGTCAGTTTTCCTGACGAGAAACCTGAAAGCCTCGTACACACGGCCGGTTTTCTCTGCAAGAAAGCTCTGCAAGCAGTTTTCTTGTCGGTTCTTAACGAGAAAACCGGCCGTGTGTACGAGGCTTGACTATAATGGATAGCAATGACTCTTCTTATAGATGTAAATCTCACTACCAGTATGACATATACTCAGCTGGCAAGCATACATGTTTATGTACTGTAAAGACCTGGCTATTGCAGTTAAAGCGGACCTTCACTCATTTTTTCATCTTTCTATCTATTAAATCTTCTGCCCTTGTTGTTTTAACTGTGGATAGTAAAACATTTTTTTTTTCTGCCAGTAAATACCTTATACAGCCCACTTCCTGTTTCTTGTCTGGTAAAAAGCCTAGGCTTATGACATCATCCACAGCTCTCTCTCTCTCTCACTCTTGTAAAAGTGTGCCAGGAAGGAAGGGGGGATGAGTCCTAAGATGGCCAATCAGAGCTGCAGATCTAGAGGTGTGCCTCTGTGTGTTTGTGTAAATCCAGGAAGTGAACAGGCAGCAGCTTCATCTGCCCACCGTTAAAATGGCTGCAGCCAGACTCAGTGGAGGGAGATTTCTGCAGCATATTTGGCAAGTGCAGAATCACAGTATATATAAATTAAAGGGGAGTTCCAGACTTTCTTTATGTTTATTAAAAGTCAGCAGCTACAAAAAGTGTAGCTGCTGGCTTTTAATAAGCAGAAACTTACCTGCTCCACTGTCCAGCGACGCGGCCGAACGGAGCTTCGCACCTCTCCCCTTCTCCGCCGGCGCCTCCATCTTTCAGCTTTACGGCCGGGCACTCACTGCGCATGCGCAAGCGGCGCTGCGCAATCTGAGTGGACATGCCATCACCTGGGACTTGTCACGTGTCCCAAGTGATTGCCTACAGGGAGGGGATATGACGAGTCGCCTAAGCGGGCCCTGGGCGGAAGGAGGAAGTGGGACAGGAAGTCCCACTCCTACTGAAGCCCCCACTCCCCCCCCAAAAAAAAAATACATGCCAAATGTGGCATGTAAGGGTGCGAGGAGTGGATTAAGCGGAAGTTCCAATTTTGGGTGGAACTCCACTTTAATATGCAAAGTGGTTGGAGGAAAGCTTCAGAATGGCAAAGATGTTTTTATTACAAATTATGTGAGCAGACTACAGTTGCTATTTAAAGACAACAGTGATTATCCATAATTTTTTTTTACTTTGGATGATCAATCATGCCCTCTATGTATGATTGGCCAGGCATTTATATGCTGATGTCACAGAAAGCACATTCATATGCAACATTTTTCCAATTTGAATGTAAACAGCCAGATCAGGTGACAATTATTTCCTGCTCTTTGGTCACCTAAGATCATAGGTGTGCGCAGCCTATAGCATTAGGGTGTGCACCCCAAAGCTCAAACACATACTACCGATCACTCATGATGAAAGGGAAGGGGCCGGTAAGTTACATATTTACCGGCCCCTTCCCCCACTCATCTTAAAACATCCCTGCAGCAACAGCCAGAGGAAGAGGAGAGTAGGGAAGCCGGCAGTGCTGCAAGGGGAAAGAGGGTGGGAACCTAGGCAGTATGGGGAATCTGTGCTGCACAGGGTGATTAGGGTGTGCCTGGGCACACCTGGCACACCCTGTGCGCACGCCTATGCCTAAGATGCACTAATCAATATGTATATAGGCAGTCATCTATTTTACTATACGTATCGGCTCTTTTAAATGTCTGTTTTCCTCTCTGGCTTGAAGTGTTCCTTCCTGCGTATGTATTTTTGCCTGCCTGGAAGCCTGTCTCATAACATGACTTTCAACTGATTGCTTCATCGTTCTTGATAGAGCAGGTTCAAACTGGATCGCCTTCATTGAACTTGTGCCACAAACAATTTTGCAGCTTGGGGTGAATGCGGTAAACAGCCCATGAATCTGTCAGCTCCTAAAAATAGTTTCCACATTGGGGGGGCGCTGTGGATTTAGATGTCAAATGCGGACTGGGTTTGCTCTGTCCTGAAAGCCATTGAATTACAAGAAAAGGGAAGACGACATACAGTACATGGAGGGATAGGCTGCTGATGAAAAGCTTGCCTCACCTTTATCGGCTGTACAAAATGTAATTGAATCTGTCATTAATATTCCGTCCTGTTCCAAACTGCTGGAGCTGTCACTTCTACCTAATTATAATGCTGCAAATTCTGACTTGAATAAAAGGCCAAGATCAGGACACAGAGCTGCAGATGATTTTTTTTTTTTTTTTTTATGAAACCTTTTATTGACTCTTGCACAATAAGACAAAGCAAAGAAAAACAGCCAGAACAACCTGATTGGGTGAGCTGATCTTCATAGCTAGGTGTGTTTTGTCTATAGTCACTAAAGGGCACCTTGTCATAGAATACTTGTGTCAAAACAAGTCAGCTGACATGGGAGGAAAGACCTAGCTACTAAAAACATACGGGTGACCAAACAAGACCTCTTAAAAAAACACTATACGGAAATTGTGCTGCAACAGCAAAGATGCAAGCTTAACGTGAACTGATGTACCATTTTACTGTGAAACTTACCGGATAAGTTCACCTTTTGTAACACGTTACACCCATACTTAAGGTGTAACATGTAACATATTACTTTGCAGCAGCCAACCTCTCCCCTCCACTTTCCCCCCGTGACAGCAGATGGGGGATCCTTTTCCCACACCGAGTGTTATAATTTAAAAACAGTGCAGGCTCCGCCCACACAGCCGCATCATGTATTCACAGGGCTCAGTGAATTAAAGTAAAACTAAACGCACACTGTTTAATTTACATTGTCCCTTCTCTTTCTGTATGTGGATGATGGCACTGTAATTATTTTAATTTAAAAAAATCCAAGTACATTTTTCTTAATCAATATACAGCTGTCACATGACCCAGCTCTTTCCCAGTCTGTCTGCAGGGAAACATAAGCCGGAGGAGCTTCTAGTCCTCTGCTGCTGGTCACATGTTAAAAAAAAACAACAAAAAAAACAGGCTTTGGAATACAGAGTAAAAATAAATAACATTATTAAACTGTTTTAAGTTGGCATACAAATATATATTGGGAATCAAATCTTTATGATTTTTGGGCAATAACATGGTGTGGGTGGATTTCTGCCAGTCACAGGCTGTGTCACACCCTCCAGTCTGTGTCTTAGAATAACTGAGAGGTGAAGCCACCATTAATCTACATGTAATATCCTACCCTCTTTGTGGTTAGCTGGTGAGCCATTTACCACTGTGTATACACCCACTTGTGTGACTCTATAGTCACATGGGCTGCTCAGATGTGATAGGGAGGAAACTCACTGAAAACTGAGCATGTGCAGAGTTGCCACCACAGCTGCAAAATCCCTAGCTGAATTGGGGACATGAGGGGAAGGTGGAGATAGAGAGCAGCAGGATTAATCAGTTTTTTTGCAAAATACAGAAAACGAATCTCATAGTGACTGAGTGAGTATGAACTGCATGTAATATACCATTTATTGAGAGTTTTTTATGATGTAGGTTTAGTGACACTTAAATAAACTACAAGTCCCATCTTCCACCACGGCAGACAGCTTGTAGTTCTTAAACAACTACAAGAGTGCTGATGAGCACCTTCATAGTTCATTGACATTTCCTGCAGCTGAGTAATAGAGATGGGCTCGGGCGTGTTCAGGATCCCACCTGCCCGATCCCACCAGGAAGCCGACACTGCACACCGCTAATTACAGGCAGCGAGACATTTCCCGATCTGTGCAGATTGGTAAATGTCTCGCTGCCTGTGATTAGCCGTGTGCATTGTCAGCTTCCTGGCGGGATCGAACAGGTGGGATCCCGAACATTCCTACTATCTGCCCATACGGAGCTACGGGCAGAGAGCGGTCAGGAGCGTCTGACATTGACATTGAGCCTGACATTGTACTCGCAATCCACTGATTGGGGGTGCCGTGATTTTCAGGCTGCAGTGTAAAAAAAAATAAGATATGTATGTTTTTTTTTTACCTGGAAAATCATGTGCATCTATTATTTTTTAAAGATGAACGTAGCCTTTAATGGGGAAAATTAGCAAAGGTTCCTGCACCAACTAGCATGAATAGCATGCACCACATTACCAAAGTAGTAAAAACTGGTCTATCTACCTGTCTCCTGCCAGCATATTGTAAAGTCGGTCCTTGGCTCTCTGTGGGGGGAAGCAGTAATGTCTTCGCAGCTGTCCAACACAGTCCCTGATTAGTTAGATACAGAACTCTCCAATTGAAGGGAAAAATGTAGAGACGTGTTGGACCTCTGCAGAGAGACTACTACTTCCCCAAGGAAGGCAAGGATCAGCTGCTGGCAAAGGAAAGGCATTTCTACTCAAACTGTGTCTTTTTTAGAAAGAAAATTAACTGTAGGACACTAAACACTTTTTAGCTGAACACATTTAGCTGATTTATACTGAAGTTTCATTATGTGAAACTTTAATGCTTTATGCACTGGATGTCTGTCTTATATGACCCCCCCCCCCCCCCGGCAAAAATTAAGTATTATGGATTTGAATCTCCTCTCTTTAATATCAAGAGGGGCACCCGTCAGGGATGCCCCCTATCGCCTCTTCTTTTTGTATTGGCTCTGGAACCCCTGGCGGAGGCGATTCGTTCGCATCCGGACATACGAGGCATCGAAATAGCGGGTTGTCCCCATAAAATTTCCCTATTTGCCGATGATGTCCTTCTTACTTTGACCTCCCCTAGAATTTCTTTACCAAACTTGCAATCCCTTTTGGATACCTTTGCTTCCCTTTCGGGGCTCCGGGTTAATCCCTCCAAATCAAAAGCATTGTCGGTTAACCTCTCTCCTGGTTTGATGAGGGATTTACAGTCAGCGTTCTCCTTTCAGTGGGTCTCCTCGCTACCCTATCTGGGAATCCACCTTACCCCCACGTACTCTGGATTGTACCAGGCTAACTTTCCACCCTTGTTCAAAAGACTAACGGATATGCTGTTGTCTTGGTCTCATTTGCCTTTGTCTTGGTTCGGCAGAATAACAGCTGTTCGTATGTCCTATCTTCCGAAACGACTATATATTTTTTGTGTCTTGCCTGTTCGGGTTCCCTCTCATATCCTCCGCATACATCAGCGTAGAATTATGCAATTTATATGGGGTTTGACCCGCCCTCGAATCGGCAAACAGGTTTTGTTTGCTAAGCAAATTAATGGTGGTCTTTCGGTTCCTAATTTACAGGCCTATTACATAGCCGCTAACATAGCCCCACTTTCGCGCCTTCATGAGACCTATCAGCTTCCGCTCTGGGCTATGCTTGACCTGGTTGACATCGTCCCTATTCCTATCTCCTCATTGCCCTGGCTCCCTCCTGTGCACCGTCCGGCGGTTATGGGGTCCTGCCTGGCCCACTCCTTGCGAATATGGGACTCGGTAAAGTACTCTGCAGGGTTGATCTCTCCTCATCTACCGCTCTTACGACTCTTACACTGCCCGCTATTCCCTCCAGGTTGTGATAATCCCTTCCAATTTTCATGGTGGACCATGAACGGGTTCACAGATGTTCACTCACTGTTACGGCCTACTAGGATTTTGGCATTTGACGCTTTACGCTCTTCTCACGGTATTCCCTTGCGAGAGCACTATCGCTATCTACAACTTCGCCACTTTCTTCAGAGTCTTATTAAGTCTCAATCTACCCCTTATACTTTGACCCCCTTTGAGGGCCTTTGTAGAGCCAGACCCCATTCACCGGGCCTGATATCACTGATATATTCAGCTGTGATACCTATAAAGAGACCCCCATTGAGGCCTTACCACCTTCAATGGGAGAAAGAGTTGGGGAGGCAGTTGGACCCTGAGGTCTGGCAGGCAATGACACTAACTCTGTCCAAATGCTCACGTAATGTGTTAATCTTGGAAAATGCCTATAAAGTATTGTATAGGTGGTACTACACACCGGCAAGATTGGCTCGCTTTATTACAAATTATTCTCCACTTTGTTTTAGGGGGTGTTCCCAGGAGGGCTCCATGGCACATATTTGGTGGTCATGCCCGCGGGCGTGCAGACTGTGGATTAGGGTATTTACTCTCCTCCGCAATCTATTTCAGATTAATATCAAAAGAGTCCCTTATGTAGCTCTCCTTGGTAAGCCCATCGTGGAACTACTGCGCCCTGAAAGGCAACTAGCCCAGCATCTTTTTGCTGCTACTAGGTTGACAATTGCGAGAGCATGGAAAACCCTTGCACTCAGCTTTGAGGCAGTCAAAAACAGCCTGAACGATGTCATGGTCAACGAGAAACTTACGGCTATTCTTTCTGATACGCATGACAAGTTTCTTAGAATCTGGCAACCTTGGATCACATACTACCACCCTTCTAGGTTTGATGCTGCATTACTATCACTATAGGACTCCTCTTGCGCGCACCCCGTGGACCTCCTACTTCCCTCTTCTTTTTCTCCCTCTTTACCTTCTGCTCCTCTTCTTATCCTGCTCCATCTCTTTTCCCTTTTTTCTCTCTTTCTCCATTCTTTCTTAGGCTCTTAGTTTGCTGTTAACCCTTTCTATCCTTTCTAGAGGATGCTAACCTTCAGGTTCTATTGTTGTGTATTGTACACTCATTCTACAGGTTCACAGGCATCCGGCATGGCCCGGGTTCTGGACCATCAGGTCCTATGGAATTTTTTAATTTCTCCTTTTATTTGAATATAGCATAGGATCACGGCTCATGCGTCCTTTCTGTTGGTGAGGGCTTTTGAGTCCAGATCTGCTTTGTATATTGTATGCTATAACACTCTATTGTAAACTTGTACTGTTGATTTGTATGAAAATAAACTTTTTTTGTAAAGGAAACTTTAATGCTTTATGTGACAGAGACACGTAAAGCCATCAGCATCTATCCTGAACTGAAATATCCATTCTGGGTGAAGTTTCCAGGTGAATTATCACTACTATTATGCCTTTTATCATGCAAAAGTCTTTGTAGTTAGCAAATATAAGGCACTCACCAGACTCCAAGTTTCCATCCACCAGGAATTCCAGAATGTTGTTCATGGCTCCCATGTAAAAAATGAGACGGAGCTGGGTAACACACATGGTAATAAGGCTAAGGAGCAAGATAGGACTGAACACACTCTTCATGAAGGATGGAGTTGCTAAAAGAATACGAGAAATACAATAAGTAAACGCACCGACAAAACTATCATGCTTATGCTATTAAACAATTCAATGGCAACATCCTAAGTGTAGCAACCCATATTAACATACGAAATTTCAGTTGATTTTATTTAAATCAGCTCTGACAGGTTGATGTACTGTATTCTGGCGCTGTATTGCTTTAGAGTTTAAATAATGCCAGGAGTGTTAGAAGCCTTTTTTTATTTATTTTTGTTGTTACACAGAAAATATATGAAATATTATATACTATTACATATAGGAAGATGCTGCAACTTGCTGCTTAGATGTTATCAGTAGTGTAGCTTTTTATTATACCAAATACAAAGCAATCCAATAAGTTCCAAAAACGTACATTTTTTAATCACTTCAGCTCCAGAAGGTTTTACCCCCTTCAGGACCAGGCCATTTTTTTGCTATTTAGCACTGCGCTATCTTAAGGCCTCATGCACACTGGACGTTATAAAAACTCCAAAACTCCAGTAGCGTTAGATGTAGCTGTAGAATGAGTTTTGCAGTAGCGTTTTTTTTTGCGTTTTTCAGCTGTAGTGTTTTTGTTAGCAAAACTATACTCCCACAAAAGCTTCTGGCACAAAATGCTGATGAACACCAAATAGTCGATTTTTTTCAGCTTTTTTAAGCTTTTATCAGAGTTAGAGCGTTTTAAAAAACTCCTCTCAAAACCGACTAGTTCTGGGGGTTTTTCCCAGCCAGATAACGCCCGTGACAAAAATTGCCGATAACAACCTATGTGTCCATGCACACATAGGCTAACATGCTGGGGAGTTTACTGGCTGTAGAAAAGAATGCCCGATGCCAAAAACAGCAGCTGTAAAAACATCCAGTGTGCACGAGGCCTAACTGGTAATTACTCGGTCATGCAACGCTGTACCTAAACAAAATGTGTATCATTTCTTTTCACACAAATATAGCTTTTGGTTGTATTTGATCACCACTGTTTTTTTATTTTATTTTATTATATTAATAAAAAAAGACCAAAAATTTGGGGAAAAAAAAAACATCTATTAAAAAATGAAAAAAAAAACCTGATCTCTTCATAAATTTAGGTCAAAATGTATTCTGCTTCATGTTTGCTACACGTCTGGCAAAAAAAATCCCAATAAGTGTATATTAAGTGGTTTGCGTGAATTATGGTATATATACTGGATTTTTTTTATACTAGTAATGGCAGTGATCAGTGACTTACAGAAGGATTGTGCTAAAGCGGCGGACAATCTGACACTGGATGGGAACTGACTTATTACCACAATGACATCACCAGTGACACTAATACAGTGATCAGTGATAATACTATACACTGTCACTGTATGACACTGACTGGGAAGGGGTTAACATCTTAGGTAATCAGAGGGGTTAAATGTGTGCCTAACAAGTGTTAATTTGTGTAATGTGTGCTGCTTTTTAAATAGCCCTTTGTTTCTTATCCCTGCTTTACAGGGAAAGGAAACAGAGATCGTTCTCTCTATTTAGAGCCCTGTTTTGATTGTCAACACAGTGCTCTGGGCTGTGATTGGACACAGCCGATCAGAAGGTCACGGCTAGGAATCATTGGCTGCTGACAAACTTCTGCTATGTACAATCATAGCCGCAGTCAGCGGGTGCGCATGGGCACCCTGTACCCGAATGAAGCCCGTCATGTACAGGTATGTCGCTGTGTACTGCGGACGGGTGGTACCCAAGTGGTTTATAAGTTAGGCCCCTTTCACACATGCGGACCGTATGTCTGCTTTTTCATCCGTCCGTTTACGGATGAAAAAGGGACATACATTGGTCCCTATGAGATAACGGGTGTCAGCGGATGAACATCCGCTGACACCCGATCTCCTCCGTGCCCGCAATCCTCTGATTCTGCAGACGGAGGAAAATCCTATTTTTCAATCTGTCTGCAGAGCGGATCGGGTGAACACGGACAGACGGTCCGTGTTCATCCGATCCCCTCATAGGGGAGAGCGGAGATCTGACAGGGCGGTCCCTGCACAGTGTTCGGGGACCACCCTGTCATCTGCCGGCTCAGCGGGGATCAACGGAGCGATCCCCGCAGAGCAAGCGGAGGTTCACGGGGTGGATCCGTCCCGTGTGAAAGGGGCCTAAACCAAAAAAGTGTATGACTTAATCTCCAAATTTTCTGCTTATTTTTGAAAGAAATGTTTTCTTAATACTTATCTGCAGTCCAGAGGCTGCAAAATACGAAAATGCACTAAACCAACCAGGGATGTGCTACTTATTGCACACACCAGATAAGCCAAATGAGTTCTATGTTTTATAAAGGTTTCTAATTGATTTACCGCTCATGAGCTAAGCATAAATGTGCAGAGCAGGAAATTATTGATTGAATCTTAGCAGGAAGGGAAGCTCAAACCATCCACAGATAATAACACTGGCACTGACAGAACACATACTATTTACCATATCTTTAACTGTGCGGTAAGCCGTAAATGTTTAATGAAAACTGACATTTCACGAGAAAATCCATAATGTGCTAAATATTGTAGCTACATTTCCCATGACAAGCAATCTGACCTCTAGACCTTGGTTGTATTTTTCTAAAACTTGAGGTGATCACCAGCTAGTACATCGGAAGCTTGACGAAGGGACTAGAGAAAAAGCTTGGCTCTAATTAAAAAGCCAGATCTCATTTTAAAATGACAAGTATTGATTAAACCTTCTATCAGTTTTTGTGCCAGCTGTGTCCCATTTGGGAGATTTCCCTTCACTTCCTGTTTTGTAGAACAGATCTTTTCAGAGAGGGAAATTCCCACTAAGGTTGGGTTCACATATATGTGAATTGGATGCGTTTTTGCCTGCATCCGATTCACATAACATGTGAATGTGGCCGGCTCTCAATGGAGCCGGTTCACACAAGTCCGGAGTGACCGCAGTGCAGTTTTGAAAAAGGTCCTGTGCGTTTTTGGGTGTTGTTCAGGTGCGAATTCAGGCAAAAATTTGCACCTGAATTTCACCTGAATCGGTTAACAGAAACGCACCGCAGCCGGACATGTGTGAACCCGGTCTTAAGCCTCATACACATGATCGGATTTCCATCGGACAAATCCGTGGATTTTTGTCCAAAGGGCGTTGGCCCTGAACTTGTTCTGAATACAGACGGCAGAACTTTTTCAGCCAACATTCATGAAACTACGTGGTTTTTCTGCTCTTTAGCATCACACTTTGGGCAACTTCTGCTAATGTTGTCTTATGGTTAGCATTGATTCGGAGGATGCGTGTTTGTACTTTGGATTTCAGTCCGACGGACTTGTGTACATACGATTGGATAAGCCGACAGAACACATTTGTTGTTGGACAATTTGAGAGGACGACCATCCAACATTTGTTGTCGGAAATTCCGACAACACTTGTCCGATGGAGCATACAGACGGTAGGATTATCCGATAAAACACGGCCATCACACAATTGTTGTCGGAATATCCGATCGTGTGTACAGGCCTTAAGACATATCACATCACATTTCTTTACTTGACAGCTGGAAACAGGACACAATAAAAACCACAAATTATTTTTTTTCAATAACAGGGTAATGTTCAGGGGTCATATTAAAGTAAATGTTACATAGCAGAATTCTGCGTAAATGCAAAAATGATTCCACCATTGGACAGCGGATTTTTTTTCAGCACAAGCTTCAAATACCAGACTCGGGACATACCTGCATTGTCGGCTTGGCATTTCACCTCCAGATCCACCGTGGACAGACACAGCTTATTGCCCTCCTGCAGTGCTGACAGCTCTTTGGGGTTTTTCATGGAGCCTCCTACACTTAGTCTTCTCCCCACAGTGGTAACTTGCTTGTAAAACTGCTTTCCTGTAATCTTGTGGTCAAAGCCCAGCCAGCTGAACTTTATCTTCACACTGCAAACAATGGTTGCCATATAAATATGCTGTTGAACTTTACTATAATAGCAGTATACTGTTATAAATTCAATGCTCTTACGTATAATCCATGTCTTCTGGTCCAGGAAAAGGCTCCAGAGGCCAGTTAAAGAAGCAGTTGAAAAAGACCAGCCCAGCACAGGCAGCCCAGACAATAAGAATAGTGATAAAACTCACATTTAAATCATAGATAACCTGCAAAGTAATCAGATAAAGAACATTGTCTTAAAAACAGAGCAGGTACACCAGAAGCCAGACTTGCTGAATGTTTTATATATTTAACATTTAAAGCGTAACTTCACCCAAAAAAAGAAGTTCCACTTTAAGGCCTCCTCCCTTGCTCCTCTTTGACATATGGCATTTTTTTCTGGGGGTTGGGGAGCGGGTACCTGGTTTTGACAGGAACCCACTCACACATCCGCTCGGGTCGCCTAGGTGATCTGAGCGGAAGACTTCCTTCACCTCTCCCTCCTCGCAGTCTTCTGGGACACATCACAGGTCCCAGAAGCCTGTGGGGCAACTCAGTGGGCACCCGGCTGTGCTGTCGCAAGCTGTCACAGCCAGGTGCCCACACTTAAGATGCCAGCGGCGGGGACCAAAGACGGTCCCTGACGCCTCCTCAAGTGAGCACAGCGCTGGATCCTGAGACGGATAAGTGTCTGTTTATTAAATGTCAGCAGCTACAGTTTTTGTAGCTGCTGACTTTAAATTTTCAGAAAAGGGACTGGAGCTCATCTTTAGGAGCCTGGAAGTAAATAGTTTGAGCTTTAAGTACCTATGCTTACAAAAGAAATCATTAACAATAATGCACAGATAAACGACACAACACTTTACACCAGAGCTGGATAATCCATAAGGCAACCTAGGCAGTAGCCTAGGACCTGGTGGATATCCAACATTTATGCTCCTGCATAACCAATGGTATAACACAACTGGCCAAAGCTATGGACCAGCCTGCCACTTGAGGTCTGGTGGGGCTGGCCACGCAAGTAGAGTAAAACAGATTGCAGATATGGGCCACATGGCATGTAAACCCAAAAACCCTCAGCGCTGCAAGACATCAGTGCTAACTACAGCACCCAAAATAAAAAATAGCAATCTTGCTGATTCTTTTTCACAGGCAAGGTTACAGTGACCCACCCTAGACAGCTGGGAAACACACTTTATTGTATTGTGGCTTTTAGTTTTAAAAACCTCCTCACTGAAGGGGGCTTCAGTGGCTGGCTTCCTGTTTTTACTAAGGCTGAGCAAGAGATTTGCTGTACACTGAAATTAAACCATGATTGAGTGTACATATTTTACAACATAGATCAACACGTAAAATGGGATTTTTATTGATCTGTCTACATTAATGACCTTTCTAAAAAAATAAATGACTGTCATGCCAAGCTGTTGTGTACAATGGAGAGGAAGCAAGCACTGATCTCTCACAATCTGACCTCAGATGCGGTAGCTAGAGAGACAGATCTTCAAAGTAAACACAATTTGTCTTTTGTTTTCCAGCACAAAAAAAAAAGAAGAAGAAACTGAATAACTACCAAACAGCTCACTGGTAGCCCTTAATACCCTGTCAACATGGCTGATTTTGTTGTAGCAACACAAGGGAAAAAAAACATGATGGCATTAAACTTTATGTCAAGTGTATTTAAACTTTTTGTTTTTGAGCATTAAAGTGGTTGTAAACCCACTTTTTCAACTTGCACCTACAGGTAAGCCTAGATTAAGGCTTACCTGTAGGTGCAAGAAATATCTCCTAAACCTAATCGCTGGGCGTGGCCGAGTGGGACGCCTCCCGCGCGCATGCGCAGAGTGACGTCTCCGCCGCTCCGGCCAATCACAGCGCCGGAGCGGCGCTGTGATTGGCTGGTGCGGCGATACCCGGAAGTAACATTCCGGCTATCGCCGCAGTGATGTCTGCGTCTGCAGTGAGGGACGAGGACGGCTTCGGGGGCCCCAATCTAAAGTAAGTGGAACATAATGAGCTATTATGCTAGTCATAATAGTTCATTATGCCTTTCTCTTGCAGGTGGGACAAAAAAAAAAAGTGGGTTTACAACCACTTTAAAGTGGTTGTAAAGACTGATGCCGCGTACACACGACGGCTTGGTCCCCTTTTCCCAGTCTACACACGGCCGTTTTTCACGACATGTTTTCTCTTGGTCGAGAAAACCGTCCGTGTGTAGGCTCCCTAGCAGTGTTTCCCTATGGGAAAACTGCAGAGGAAAAAAATGCCGCAAAATCGCGACGAGAAAAATTAGTGCATGTTCTAATTTTTCTCGTCGTGATTCTCTGCGGTTTTCTCGTCGGGAAAACTGCTGGAGAGCCTACACACGCCCGTTTTTCTCGTCCAAGTGAAAAAATTACAGTTTTCCAGACGAGAAAAATGGTCGTGTGTACGCGGCATGAAGGTTTTTTACCAACATGCATTCAACCAGAAGGGCGGGGGACCCAAGCTGAAGAAGATGGGGGCTACTCCTTGCAAAACCACTGCACAAAGCAGGTAAGTACGATATAACATGTTTGTTAAAAAAAAAAAAAAAAAAAGGAGTAGCACCCCTACTAGAGAAAGTCATGAAATGGTGACATTTGTTCTGGTGATAGCTAAGAGGCGATTTGCCTTAAGCCTAGTACACCCAATGAGATTATCGGACAAATGATCGCCCATTTTTTATTTTTTTTGCACGCTAGTCTCCATATCGAAAACGAATAGATTACCAAAGTAAGAAAATTCTCATAAAACAGAGTAAACATTCAGAAGTCATGCAATGTATTTTTATTGTATTTTCGGACATAAAATTTACTGATTAAATGAAAACCGTACATGAAAAATGTTCGCGTCTGTCCCTTCGGAAAATGTCAGACGAAAGCTGTGTACCAAAGATCAGATTAATGTATGATCGCTTCGAAAGAAGTATTTTTTTGTACGATATTCTGATTGTGTGTATGGGGCTTTACTTTGGATGGAATGGAAAGAAATATACCCACCTTGATAAAGGGGAAGGTGACAGCGGAGGAAGCATAGGACCCAATCATTAGTGCAATAAAAGTTGAGCGTAGATCACCAAACATGTTGGGCAGCTATAAAAAAAACAAAAAAACAAATAAGATTGTTAATGGTGACTGTGGACAGGCTACTTTTTTCATATTAACAAGTAACAATGGCTGCACATAGCTGTGATCTAACATTATCAGAATTTCATCTACACATAGCACAAGGTTTGTGGCTTAAAGGAAATTAAAGATGTTATCAGTTTTTATTTGACAGAAGAGTGATTATACAGTACGGTCTGTATGACAGTAGTTTATTGTGTGGGCATTGTTCGCTAGTCAGCAGCACAGCATGATCCCACCAAGTTATTGTGTCATACTCCACTGGCATTTCCTTTCTGAGCAGCAAGACTAATACGAGGAATTTTTAAACAGCTTCTATTTCCAACATGAAATGTAAACAAACCATAAGGCCCCTTTCACACTGAGGCGTTGAAAAAACGCAAAAAAAATTATGAGTTTTTTACCACGATTTTACTGCGTTCGCGGTAAAAATAGCGCTAACGCATATGCGTTTTTACCGCGTTTTTGCGGTAAAAAGGATTATTTGGTATCCCACAATCCTCCACTCTACTGCAGTCATGTGACCTTCCCACAGCTTCTGGGTGTTTTTTTTACCGCGTTTTTACAGCGGTACTCATTCATTTCAATGGGGATAGGCGTTTTTACAGCGCTATTTTATGCGCCCCAAAGATGCTCCAAAAAAGCTGTTTGCAGAATTTTTTCCAACGCACAGCCAGCAAAACGCCTCAGTGTGAAAGCTCTCAGGGCTTTCACATTGAGAATGATGGGGCAGGATTATTTCAGGCATTTTTACAGCGCTGTTTTTACCGCGAAAACGCGGTAAAAACGCCTCAGTGTGAAAGGGGCCTAAATGAAATGAATTCAAATTTTTTATTATTTCAGGAATAAAAATCATCAGGAATCTCTAGGAGAGCAATACAATTTTGCCAGAGGAAGCTAAATCTTATTCAGGTCCTTTTGTGTGTGGTATACAGTATGTGTTACTATCATTAGTACCACCATTTATATGACAAATCCTAAACTTGAAATCGATAAACACTAGTGATGCAATGCCAGAGACCAAGCATTACTTGCAACAATAGGGCAGTATATGGGTTTACTTCATATCAGAAATGCTTCATATCATTTACATAAAGAATATTTCCAACATGGTAGAAAACAAGCAACTGATGCAAAGGAGCGTGTATACACACAGTGGCGCGGTAGGGAATTCCTCGGCTACTTATGATTGGCGGTCTGCAGTGACAGCTTCCTGGTGGGATGGCTCAGGGAGATCCAGATTAGTATTGCCTGAACTCATCCCTGCTGATGCATAATTTTTTTTCTTCTTCTTCTTCTTCAATAAAAATAAAAAATAAATAAAAAATTTATGATTTTGCTGCAACCAATGCAAGTCGAACATAAAAGCCAAACATGTACAAACAGGCAATTCGACAGATTCTCCATAGAAAATTTTATTGTAGCATTACAGCAGTAACATCATCCAAAATGCTGACGTGTTTCGGCCTAAGCCTTCATCAAAAGCAAAAAAAAAAAGAAGCTTAGGCCGAAACGCGTCAACATTTTGGATGATGTTACTGCTGTAATGCTTCAAAAAAAAATTCTGTTGAGAAGCTGTTGAGTTGGCGATTTGTACATGTTATGGATTCTCTGTGAACTCAATTAGCCAGAGTACCCACCACTCTGCACACTAACTACATTATACAGTGGTAGAGCTTGGGTGAGTTTTCTTTTGCTAAAGATAAAAGCCACAATGCACCCTAGAAGCACTCAGCCTTTGCAATGAGGGATCTCTCCCATCATGCTTTTCTCTGGGACAGACAAAGTCTATAAACCACCATACACAGAGCAAACTTCATCTGGTTCCTGATGAAAAATCCAAAATTTGCTTCATGAATGGCCCTGTCACCACCCTCCTTGAAATTTCCAATTGAAGGAGCTGAGAGAAATATCAGCTGAACATCAGCTACATTCAATTAATAGCCACAGTGGGAGAATAGCTAATCCACACTGTATAGGGATGCTGTAGTTTGCAGGGTGAACATAAAAACCTATCAGCCTAAAGCTGGCCATAGATCGATCGAAATTCGGCCGGTTCAGCAGAGACGTGCCAAATCTTTATGGCCGGTCCTTATCAAAAGCAATTGATCTACTACGGGTGGGCTTGCTGGAAAACATTCGTTTGATTAACGATGCAGCCTCCGCTATCAGAATACGATAAAAAAAAAAAAGGGGCAGGATTCCCGCATCCACCTCAGTGGATGGGAGAATCGGTAAAAAAAATTATTTCAGTCTACTGGCTGAACAAAAGAAACAGCCATGTATGGCCAGCTTTAGTGTCACCAAGTGGTTTAAAACCCTTACATATACCCAGTGACGTGACTGGCCTCACGTACAGAGATACACAGGGATGAAACAAATCCTCCTACATAGGTGGTGCCTGTTTATCTGGAGCCATCTTTCCCATACATCCATTCAAAGTGCAGAATTTACACAGGATCTCTCAGCTCTGAAAAGCAGGGCGCAGAGAGCTAAAGTTACACTCAGTGAGAAGAGCTCTGAGAGCTGATTGGAGGGAAGGGAAAGGAGGGGAAGGGACACCCCCCTTTACATAGCATACAGGAACAGGGCTAAGGCTGTCAATTATCTGGAGATCCCTCCCTTGTCACCATGTTTCTCGTGGTGTCAGAAAAACTTGTCAGAAATGGCTCATGTTGATAGCAGAGGAATGAGACAGTAGACAGAAATGACACTTAGTGCTCTGGAGTGAGACAAGTACACACTATAGGAGGATATGCTTTGTTCATATTTCATGTCTGAGGTTTAGAACCACTTTAGGGCCCTTTCACACGGGCTGTCCGATCAGGTCTACCTGTCAGTAATTCAGGCGGACCTTATCAGGCCCTCCATTCACCCCTATGGAGTGGCGGATGTCCGTTATCCAATCCGATCCTGTCTGGAAAATCCAGACGGAGGATGGTCCTATTTTCCAAACGTCTAGCGGATATAATCGGATGAAAATGGACAGGCGGTCCATTTTCATCCGATCTCCCCATAGAGGAGAGTGGGACTGGATCCATCTCCCCTCTGCTCAGTAAGCGGAGACGGACCTATCATCCACCTGCTCAGCGGGGATCAGCGGAGCAATCCCTCGCTGACCAAGCAGATTCTGGCAAATGGAGGCGCCCGTGTGAGAGGAGCCTTAAAGCCACAAAGTAGTAAAGCAGCAGATAAGGCCAGGGGGTTGATTTACTAAAACTGGAGAGTGCAAAATCTGGTGCAGCTGTGCATGGCAGCCAATCAGCTTCCAACTTCAGCTTGTTCAGTTAAGCTTTGAATAAAATACCTGGAAGCTGATTGGTTTCTCTGCAGAGCTGCACCAGATTTTGCACTTTCCAGTTTTAGTAAATCAACCCCCATGTGTCCAATATAACACAGACACCAGAATCCTAAATGATGCTGTTACTATGTACTTATGTTCCACTTACAATCTAGTAATGCTAGTTTAGCTGTGAAGGTATTTTCAGAAGTTGGAAGTGACTGAATTACTAGGTATTCATGTCATAAACATCTACTATGTTTATTCTGTCCGGACAGAGTGAGGCCAAGTCAGGGGAGTTTGTAACTCGCTCAATGCACACCTAATTCTTATGTAACACCTCCAGTTTATTTAAAGCACTCAGGAAATTCCTTCAATGGACATGTTACTACTCTAACAAACCGCACCTGGCCATGCTAAACACTGAAAAACAACTGATGAGTAAAGCCAGAGCTGTAGAACAACAGCAGGATGATACAAAGGGTAATTTATGACCCTGAAAGAATTTTGAAAAAAAAAAAAATATATAGGATAGGCTACTAAACTATTTAACGTGGACAGAATATTTAATGTTGCTAACCAAGCTACAAACTGTAGTGCTCAACCACACGCCTAAAATGGTTCCTTGTTTTAGTCATTGTTAACTTATGCTATTACAGTTCAAAACTGTTTTATGCAAAGCCAATTCGAAACTTTCATATAACCTTTCAACCAGAAAATATGACCATATTTGGCGACACCCACAGAGCACATCTGAGGTTCTTGTTTTTTTCTCTTCTTTACCATGTCCTTCTCCACTAACAGTCTGAAGTCCTTGGTCTTGTTTGTCGTTCTTTGCTCTTCTGTCTCCTGCTCTAGATAGGGAGACACTTTATCAGCTCTCCCTGACCTGTCTCTGGTACCGTGCCCGCCTGTAACCGGGCACATTCTCTGAGCCATTCCAAAATCTTTCTGCTTTGCTTTTGTAATAACAAACAAGCACATTCTGTCTGGCCTCCTCAAACTGAGAACACCAAGTCCATCCCTCCTCCCTCACAACCAGAAGAGAACTCAAACAGAACCAGTTCCCTGAGCACACAATCACCTGCGTAAATTGGACCAAATTTAACTGATGACACCGATCTTGGCCTTCAATAGAGCCTGTGACGGAGGTAAGCATTTATGACAAAGACACGGCTATCTTTCTCAACAATCTCGGACATTTCCGCTGTTTAAACTACACAACATAATGAATACACAAGCTGTTGACACCAGTCTATAAGGCTGAGTTCACACTTAGCACGATGCCAGACATCGCATGTTATTCGCACCACATTGCTGTGCACATCACATGCAATGTCTATGCGATGCGAATTCAGCCATACACACTGTATGGCTAAAATCGCATTGCATTTGCACTAAAATGGTGCAGGACCCTTTTTTTGGTCCACACACCCTTTCGATCAGATTCCTGTCCGATTTCACAGTTCGCACTGGGATCTGCGAACAGATTTGGGGTTGTCATTAACCTTACATTGACACACGCAGCGGTTTGCAGAGAGCAGTGTGAACTGCCTGCGAGTGAGATGTGATGGGGAAACCGGCACAGGAATTGCACTGGTTCCCGCATCGCATAAGTGTGAACCGGGACTAAGGGTCCATTTACAATAGGAACTGCATGTCACATGCAGTTCTGTACAATGCAATTTCAGCCCCATTCATTTTGAATGGGCTAAAACTGCACCAAAAGTAGTACATGCACCACTTTTGGAACGCACGGCAAACGCATCGCATGTAACTTTTGTACCATGTGATCAGGTGCGGCCAAACGCATTGCGTTTTCAACCTGCGTTTGGGGTGTTGTTAACTTTGCACTGACCCCCAAAGCAGATCGCAAAGGGCAGTGTGATTGGAATGCGGTGCAGGAAGCCGCACGGGAACGTGGCTTACCCACACTGCATTCTAGTGTGAACGGGCCCTAAGAGCAGCTAGTGTTGCCCACAACATGCAATATTACATAAACTGAGAAACTTCAGGCCTCGTTCACACCACGTACAGAGACTTACGGGAGATGTACTAAAACTGGTACAGACAGAATCTGGTGTAGCTGTGCATAATAACCAATCAGCTTCTAACTTCAACTTGTTTAATTAAGCTTTGACAAGGAAACCTAGAAGCTGATTGGTTGCTTCGAACAGCTGCTCCAGATTCTCTAGGCACCAGTTTTAGTAAATCTAACCCACATGAGTTTTTCTGCACCTGTTTCTAACAGCACAAAGAAAGCAATTACCGTATTTATCGGCGTATAACACGCACTTTTTTCCCCTTAAAATCAGGGGAAAATCGTGGGTGCGTGTTATACGCCGATCCCCGCTGTCTCTGAGGGGAAGAGAAGCAAACGCCGCCGAAATAGACCAAGCCGAGTGTACTGTGTACTCGGCTAGGCTCGGCTCCGCTTGCAGTCACACCCAGTCCCGCCTCTTAGCCTTTACGTCCTGCCATTGGACCGGTGTTGTGTCCATCATAGGAGCCGGGCCAAGGGGCGGGACTGCGAGACGAGCCGAATACACATGACATCCGGCTCTGTGTATCTCGGTGGCGCTAAAATTTAAAAACCCATCATGCTGCAATTTTGGGCAAGGCTGCAGATGGACGCTGGGCAAGGCTGCAGATGGACGCTGGGCAAGGCTGCAGATGGACGCTGGGCAAGGCTGCAGATGGACGCTGGGCAAGGCTGCAGATGGACGCTGGGCAAGGCTGCAGATGGACACTGGGCAAGGCTGCAGATGGACGCTGGGCAAGGCTGCAGATGGACGCTGGGCAAGGCTGCAGATGGACGCTGGGCAAGGCTGCAGATGGACGCTGGGCAAGGCTGCAGATGGACGCTGGGCATAGCTGCAGATGGACGCTGGGCATAGCTGCAGATGGACGCTGGGCATAGCTGCAGATGGACGCTGGGCATAGCTGCAGATGGACACTGGGCATAGCTGCAGATGGACACTGGGCATAGCTGCAGATGGACACTGGGCATAGCTGCAGATGGACACTGGGCAAGGCTGCAGATGGACGCTGGGCATAGCTGCAGATGGACGCTGGGCATAGCTGCAGATGGACGCTGGGCATAGCTGCAGATGGACGCTGGGCATAGCTGCAGATGGACGCTGGGCATAGCTGCAGATGGACGCTGGGCATAGCTGCAGATGGACGCTGGGCATAGCTGCAGATGGACGCTGGGCATAGCTGCAGATGGACGCTGGGCATAGCTGCAGATGGACGCTGGGCAAGGCTGCAGATTGACGCTGGGCATAGCTGCAGATGGACGCTGGGCATAGCTGCAGATGGACGCTGGGCATAGCTGCAGATGGACGCTGGGCATAGCTGCAGATGGACGCTGGGCATAGCTGCAGATGGACGCTGGGCATAGCTGCAGATGGACGCTGGGCATAGCTGCAGATGGACGCTGGGCATAGCTGCAGATGGACACTGGGCATAGCTGCAGATGGACACTGGGCAAGGCTGCAGATGGACGCTGGGCATAGCTGCAGATGGACGCTGGGCATAGCTGCAGATGGACACTGGGCATAGCTGCAGATGGACACTGGGCATAGCTGCAGATGGACACTGGGCAAGGCTGCAGATTGACGCTGGGCAAGGCTGCAGATGGACGCTGGGCATAGCTGCAGATGGACGCTGGGCATAGCTGCAGATGGACGCTGGGCATAGCTGCAGATGGACGCTGGGCATAGCTGCAGATGGACACTGGGCATAGCTGCAGATGGACACTGGGCATAGCTGCAGATGGACACTGAGCAAGGCTGCAGATGGACGCTGGGCATAGCTGCAGATGGACGCTGGGCATAGCTGCAGATGGACGCTGGGCATAGCTGCAGATGGACGCTGGGCATAGCTGCAGATGGACGCTGGGCATAGCTGCAGATGGACGCTGGGCATAGCTGCAGATGGACACTGGGCAAGGCTGCAGATTGACGCTGGGCAAGGCTGCAGATGGACGCTGGGCATAGCTGCAGATGGACGCTGGGCATAGCTGCAGATGGACGCTGGGCATAGCTGCAGATGGACGCTGGGCATAGCTGCAGATGGACACTGGGCATAGCTGCAGATGGACACTGGGCAAGGCTGCAGATTGACGCTGGGCAAGGCTGCAGATGGACGCTGGGCATAGCTGCAGATAGACACTGGGCAAGGCTGCAGATGGAGACACTGGTAAGGCTGCATTGTAAGTTTTTTTCCTTAAACTTCCCTCCTAAACTTGGGGTGCGTGTTATACGCCGATAAATATGGTAATTGCCCTGTTCACACCACAACACTGGTATCATGTGTGGATTATTTCTGTGCACAAATTTACGCAGTTTTTTGGGTGGAAAAATAACTGATGTGGCATCAACATTGTGGTGTGAACAGGGTACATAGAAAACAATTGTTTTTTTGGGCAAGGCTGCAGATGGACACTGGGCAAGGCTGCAGATGGACGCTGGGCAAGGCTGCAGATGGACGCTGGGCAAGGCTGCAGATGGACGCTGGGCAAGGCTGCAGATGGACGCTGGGCAAGGCTGCAGATGGACGCTGGGCAAGGCTGCAGATGGACGCTGGGCATAGCTGCAGATGGACGCTGGGCATAGCTGCAGATGGACGCTGGGCATAGCTGCAGATGGACGCTGGGCATAGCTGCAGATGGACACTGGGCATAGCTGCAGATGGACACTGGGCAAGGCTGCAGATTGACGCTGGGCAAGGCTGCAGATGGACGCTGGGCATAGCTGCAGATGGACGCTGGGCATAGCTGCAGATGGACGCTGGGCATAGCTGCAGATGGACGCTGGGCATAGCTGCAGATGGACGCTGGGCATAGCTGCAGATGGACGCTGGGCATAGCTGCAGATGGACACTGGGCATAGCTGCAGATGGACACTGGGCAAGGCTGCAGATTGACGCTGGGCAAGGTTGCAGATGGACGCTGGGCATAGCTGCAGATAGACACTGGGCAAGGCTGCAGATGGAGACACTGGTAAGGCTGCATTGTAAGTTTTTTTCCTTAAACTTCCCTCCTAAACTTGGGGTGCGTGTTATACGCCGATAAATATGGTAATTGCCCTGTTCACACCACAACACTGGTATCATGTGTGGATTATTTCTGTGCACAAATTTACGCAGTTTTTTGGGTGGAAAAATAACTGATGTGGCATCAACATTGTGGTGTGAACAGGGTACATAGAAAACAATTGTTTTTTTGTGCCCTTGCAGAGAATTTATGTTACATATCTCTGTGCAGAAAAAATCTGCACGTCATACCGTTCTATGGTGTGAAAAAGACAGAAAAAATTGGTGTTTTTTTTGTGTCCTTGCAGAAACGTATGTAATAAATACGCCCGTCTCTGTGTAAACAAGTCTATGCATGTCAAGTCTGCATGTTTTGCCATCGTTCTTTATATGTGTATCGTTTGAATAAGGCCTTAAACTCCAGGCAAATGTCTAAATACACAATTGAAAAACATATATGGTAATTTTTTTTAACTGTCAAAGAATTTATAAATGTATAATTTTGCCAAGCCTGCCCTGAGATTTACACCACCCTACCAGACCTTACAGCCTGGTTGGTGAGCTCATATTTCCACACCGCAATTCAGGCAAAGCAGCTTGGTCATCTTTCATCCTCCAGCCTATGAATGGAGGGGAAGAAGGAGAACTAGTAGACCGGAGAGCTTCTCTCTTTGGACTCTTTCAGACAAGCGCTGAATCCTAAAGAAGCCTAAAAGCGTAATTACGCACCTATAGCGTTAATGAGCATTTCGGATGCGTTGTACAGGCATTCACATTGTGTCAGACTCCTCAAAGGACCTACATGTTTTTTTGTTTGTTTTTTTGGTACAAGGCTAAAATGCGAAATGATCACTTCAGACTCTTTGCAGCCACACAGTAAACGCACTGTAAACGCCATAGGTGCATTTACAGTGTGTTTTTTCTGGTGGTGCATTTTAATAGAAGTGAAAGGAGGCAAAGCATCAACGCCTGCCAAATACTGCAGGCAGCATGTGTTTTGCCTCATCTCAACGTGAGGCAATGCTAATGCTGCAGTGTGAACACCTCCATCCTCTCCATATTTTAACAATTTTGAGTGACAACGATAGGTGTTCGGGAAGCGTTAAAAACACGGCCCAACAGCCTATTTTCAACACTTGTGTGAAAGAGCCCTTTCTTCTGTCAGGATGTTCCTTGCCTGCACATGTTTATGCTGCACAGTTTTATTGGGTTAGATCTTCGCTCTCAAACTACAAAGGTGCCATAAAAACCTGAAAAGGACAAACTTCTTGCTTGTTATGGGCATCAAGAACAGTTCTTTTTTCTACTACTTTCCATCATAAGGAATTCTTCTAATTCCCAGCAACTAGGAATATCTTCTGACCCTTTTTACACTGCAGCGTCACTAAAACAGCGCTAAAACAGTGCTAAAGCGCTGGTAGTTTTTGCGGTGCTTTAGCGGCGCTTTTCGGGCGCTAGCAAGGTGGGTTTTTTAAGGTCACATGGCAACGTGACCTTAAAAAAAAAGGAAAAAAGTCCAGTTTCTCTCCCCTGATCTAGCTTTCTAAGTAAGGCCATGATTAGTTTTATCACTAGACCAAAAAAAAACAAAAAAAACATAAGTTTGAAAAAAGTATAGAATTTGGCCCAGCAATCTGACTATTTATCCCTCTTATGGTTCATTAGGCACTACTCCCATCTGTAGCTGGGATACCGTAAGGAAGTCAATGCTGAACACATAACCAATACGTTTTCTTGTAAAGCATCTGGTATGTAATCTTATTCATCATGTCTTTTCTCAGTATCCCACATTATAGGGCCAATACTGGGAACAGAACAAGAGTTGATGCTGGTTAAATCCATTAATGGGGCAGTTATGATGTAGAACACTGTAAGCTGTGCATATTGGTCCAAGTTATTAAAGTGAGTGGTATGTAAAAAACACTAATGGTCATTAGGATAAAGATCAGAAGTTTACCATGTTGAACATACATCCACCAATTCAGTTAACAAGTAAAACCAATTCAAGGTTCTAATGCTATTAGGAAAAAAATACTATATGCTAAAGGCAGAAAGTATGCTCAATAAATCTTATTGTGAGTTCTATTTAAGCCGGCCATTTTCTTTCTTGCCGACATGGGTTGCAGGAAAGAAAAACGCATGATTCCCCCATGAACACAGTCAGTGAATCCATTCCACTGAGCTATTGTGTTCTCCTGGTAGGGAGAACTATGCTAGCTGCTAGCAATAATTGCATGTAAAATCCGACAAGCTGGTTGTACCCAAGTTGTTCGATCGATCAACTTGGGTACATTCAGCCTGCCCATAAATGGTTAGAATCTCAGCTTGTCCTTTCTGAACCGGCGGAGCAGTGGCGTCGGGAGGGGGGGGCTGGAGCCCCGAGTGGGTCCCCAAAAAAGCCCCGGGTCTCAGGCATGCACCATTCTATTGTTAGCCCCGAGCGCCGCCGCCGAGCGGGGACCGATCTGATGCCAAGCGCCGCCAAGTGACATAGCAGGCCTCGCCTTCTGGAGCCTGCAGCGCCTATGATGGATGTCCCAGGGACCGCAGGACTTCCATCATAGGCGCGGCAGGCTCCAAAAGGCGGGAATTACAATGCGGCCGCCACGCCACATCACTATGAGATCCCCGCTCGGCTCTCCTTTCCTCCTATGGCTGCCTGCCCGCACACCGCACACTACGGCTGCAGGACGCATGAAGTCTGTCTCCTGGTCAGGTAGGTCAGTGTATGTATGTCACTACCGTCAATGTATGTCAGGTAGGTCAGTGTATGTCAGCCATCAGGTAGGTCAGTGTATGTATGTTAGGTAGGTCAGTGTATGTATGTCAGGTAGGTCAGTGTATGTATGTATGTATGTATGTATATCACTACCGTCAGTGTATGTATGTCAGGTAGGTCAGTGTATGTCAGGTAGGTCAGTGTATGTATGTCACTACCGTCAGTGTATGTCAGGTAGGTCAGTGTATGTCAGCCATCAGGTAGGTCAATGTATGTATGTCACTACCGTCAGTGTATGTCAGCCATCAGATAGGTCAGTGTATGTATGTCAGGTAGGTCGGTGTATGTCAGGTAGGTCAGTGTATGTCAGCCATCAGGTAGGTCAGTGTATGTATGTCAGGTAGGTCAGTGTATGTCAGGTAGGTCAGTGTATGTATGTCAGGTAGGTCAGTGTGTCAGGTAGGTGAGTTTAGTGGTCAGCATTGATGGGGACTGGTAAGCCAGGCAGCAACCAGCAAGTGAACTTACCCCCCGCCACACAACCCCACCGCCCAGTCAAAAACCCCTGCGCCACATCCCCCCCCCCCGGTGCCAGGCTGGGACTCGAACTTCGGGCTGAAGCCCTGGTCTTTTTGCCACCTAGCATCACCCCTGCGGCTGAGATTCAAACTGTCTATGGCCGGCTTTAAACTGCTGCAGCCAGAATTCAGATCTCCTTACTTGTGTTGTTGGTGGGATTGGTACCTTAAGCTTGTGCCAAACAAATTCATGTCCCTCAGCTTTCTGGTTTGACTTTCTCACTTATATTACTGTGTGTGCAGTTTAAAAAACCCCAAAAGGCGTCTCCTAAAAATTTAACTGTTAATGAACACAATGAACACAATGAACACAAATCCGTAGTCAATTGTGCTGTAGCAATCAGATGCAAAATCCCAAGGCAGATAAGAATGTGACTAGTGAGAACCCTTGATTCTTAGTAAAATGAAGCCCTGGATGCTGGGAGCATGACATTCTGCATTGGTGTGTGGATACTATGCATTTTAATGTTTAGAAGTGTAGAAAAAACTGCAAGGTTGAAAAAAAAAAAAAAAAAAAGAGTCCCACATGGATATGACCCTCTCTGTGAAAGGATAGAGACACCACCACCAATATAAGGAGGAGGCTTACCAGATGGTATTGACTTGGTAAGGTGTATACCACCCAAGTCAAAACAGGCTTAAATAATCAGTCAGCAAGGTGTATCCAGCTGGTCCTGAATCCGCATATCAGTCGGCACCGCAAATTCCCGTAAACATTTTTTAAAAAGATTAAAAAATGTACACTCACATTTGGAAGAACATCATAGGCATGTCACCCCAGATGATGACTTTTTAGTTGAAACGCGTCGGGTGGACCCATTTACACACATCGCTCTTGCATTTTGTGATATGCCTATGATGTTCTTCCAAATGTGAGTGTACATTTTTTAATCTTTTTTTAAATAAATACTTCCTTGTACGGTATCACACTATGTGAGTTTTTTTCCCCACTACGCATGTTATGTGGTTACCGTATCTCTGGCTCCAACAAGACTATATGTATTCACACTTCCTGGTGTTTACGGGAATTTGCGGTGCCGACTGATATGCGGATTCAGGACCAGCTGGATACACCTTGCTGACTGATTATTTAAGCCTGTTTTGACTTGGGTGGTATACACCTTACCAAGTCAATACCATCTGGTAAGCCTCCTCCTTATATCGGTGGTAGCGTCTCTATCCTTTCACAGAGAGGGTCATATCCATGTGGGACTCTTTATTTCAACCTTGCAGTTTTTTCTACACTTTTGGACTGTTATTTGTGTGTGGTCACAATAGAGGACTGTTTCGTTCTGATTTATTTACATATAATATTTTTTTTCACGGATCACACTCAGTCACTTGGTGTCACTGAAATTAATATATATGCATGTTTGCAACATTTGTTATGTGTTGGTAACTGACTCTTTCACAAAAATAAGCGCTACACTTTTTCATATTCACCAGTTTTTGCTTTGTCTCAGCTGTGTTGGCAGCTAATTTTTGTGTTCACTCATTGCACAGCGCAGTATATCCCATATCTAATTTTAATGTTTAGGATTGTGGCTGGATGGAGCTGTAGTGTGGTAGGATAGGCTTGGGCATTTACTCATAGAACCGCTGGGGGTACAGGCCCTGAGAGTGAGGACTCCAGCTCTCTGACGAGTTTCCTGCCCTCCCTTAGGTTGGTGGTTGTCACAGCTTTATTGGGAGCTATTTACCTTGCCAGATATTAGGTTGTTTCCTTCAAGTGGGTTTCTAGGATAGACAAATTTATGTGCGGCAGTCAAGGTAAAGCTTTCTAGGCTTTTGTTCAGCGTACTGTTAGAATGTGCTCACAGTAGATCTGTGACTGGCACAGGTTCTGCTTGCAGTAGCGGTTGGTCCTTTGTTGCACTACCTAAGTGACGTGCGTCTTGCTCTTTTTTACCTTTAAAGTGGTTGTTACCCTATCCTGCAAGTCTATGCCAGACCCTCTATTAGAGCCTGGCATAGCACACTTTACCTGTCTTTTCTAAAAACATGCGCTGTAAATACCTGTTTAGAGCTGTCTTCAGGCCAGTCACATGACCCGTGGCCGCTGTACAGCTCTGATGGATGGCTTCTGCAGGAGGGGCTGTGATCTCCCTCTGATGTCAGTCGGGAGATCACATAGCCACTCAGCCTCTCCTGCAATAGCCCTGGAAACCGTCCGAGTCACGTGACTGGCCTGAAGATCACGCTAAACGGGTATTTACAACGCTCGTTTTTAGAAAAGAATGACACAGTGTGCTATGCCAGGACATAATACAGGGCTGGCGGTGATAATTTCTATTTTTTTATTTTACAAATAGCGTTGGCGGGGGTCGAAGAC
This sequence comes from Rana muscosa, assembly GCA_029206835.1. NCBI lineage: Eukaryota > Metazoa > Chordata > Amphibia > Anura > Ranidae > Rana > Rana muscosa. The sequence goes on from CM055117.1 coordinate 193,007,523, forward strand.
GGAGACGCACAGCAAGGAGCGGACAGGCAGGAAGGAGGGGGTGAGGAGGAGAGAGGAGAGCTGAGTGTAGGCTTTGTATGACGGAAGGATGCACTCTGACCACCGTGGTCAGTACAGAGAGGGGGATACAGAAAGTGGCAGGTTCAGGAAGTTTTTTTTAAAGTTTAGAGGGGGGCAGATTACATACCACAAGCACTGTGCTGTTTAATCTGCTTTAAGGGACCAGAATCTGTATTTTTTTGGGGGGGAAAAGAAACACTTTAATTTATTCTGTGTTATAACAAAACTAACTTTGGTATGGGATACTAGTTTCATATGCTTCTCTGAGAAACCTCTTAATGCTGATACCTTGTATGTGTGGGGTAGCAAGGAACCCATAGTGGCTGTATCTGGAAATACCTCCCTTGTACAGCAGGGATGGGGTGTGAGAGGAAGAAGCAGCACAAAGAACCAATCAGTTCATGTGCTGACAAGAAGCATGCTAATAGGAGGAGAGAGCAGTGACAGAGAGGTGAGCTCATTGCGGTACTACTTCTCCTTTCACTATCAGGGGCTGGGTGTGTACAGGATGACCTGAGCTCTGAGGAAGTGGGTTTAATGATGCTGGACATCAGATTTAGTGTGTCTATGGGCAGAAAGATGTACCAAAGGAAAGTAAATATTGCAGCAAAACCAAATTTGTTGTTCTCATCTTTTAATGGGCTATTCATTCTTGTCTTCTTATTTTTAGCTAGTGTTCTGCTTTATCTTACTGTACACTGTGAATTCGTATACTTTTTTTTTAAATGTAAAATAAATTGATGCTTAGCTTTCATTTCTTATATCGTGCGAACAAAAAAAAAAAAAGTTATCAAAACCTGACAGTATGCAGACACTAATGGAGTGTCGGCAAAACAGTTATCACACACTTTTCTGTTGGTAGGGTTCAATGTTTTTCTGTCTGACAAATGCTGTTTTCGTGCATACACAGAAAGATAAGGATTTCTGAGGATACGGTAAATGGCAGGGACATGTCTACATTTCTAGATAAAAATATGTAAGAAACACCAAGAAAACAGGTTCATGTGGAGCTGCTTACTGGAGGAACATCACAGGAACACTGGCTGGAATGAATGTTTCTTTTACATATAAAGCAGAGTTTTTATTTATTTTTTAATAAACATGCCATACTTACCTGCTCTATGCAATGGTTTTGTACAGAGCAGCTTTGATCCTCCTCCTCCCCACCCTCGCCGGCTCTTCTGGCTTCTCCCCGCAGAGTGCCCATCATAGCAAGCTGCTTGCTATGTGGGCACTCATGCAGGCTCGCATAGGCTGTCCATAGGCTTGGCCCCATCCACTTCTCATTGGCTGTAATAGACAGCAGCGACAGCCAATGGCTGCTGCTTCTGTGCCTGAGCCTATGAGGAAGGGCAGAATCGAGCCGCTGCTCTCGTGCACATTGCTGGATCGAGATCCGGCTCACATAGTATAAAGCCTCGTACACACGGTCGGACTTCCATCGGACTTTTCCGTGGTTTTTTGTCCGAATGGAGTTGGTTGGGAACACCCATAGCATACATACGCTCGGACTTTTCTGCAAACTTTCTTAAAACTTCTTACAACATCGCGTGTTTTTTCTGCTCTTTTCTGCTCTTTACTGACACCCTTTGGTCAACTTCTGCTATTGTTGATTGATTTTAACATTAGTGGTTTTGTCCATCGGACTAAAGTCCGATGGTTATCTGTACACACGGTCAGACTTTGCTCCATCGGACTTTTGTTGTGCAAAAGTTTGTCCGTTTGCAGACCCAACTTTTGTCCGATGAAATTCAAAACCAAACAAAAAAAGTTTGTCCGATGGAGCGTACACACGGTCGGATTGTTGGTCCAACTTGCTTAAAACGAAGTTTGTTGGGCAAAAGTCCAACCGTGTGTACGGGGCTTTAGGAGGGCCTGGGGGGAAGTGCACTCAGGAGGTTTTTTTACCTTAATGCAGAGCATGCATTAAAGTGGATGTAAACCCGAATTTTTTTATTTTTTTTGCTGTCACAATGTAGAGTATAAGATTTCCTATCATTTGTGCCAGGTCTTGCCACAAAGTGTTAATCCAGCTCTGAGCAATCCTCTTTTATTGTTCAGTGAGATAAAACGGCCAAACAGAGAAAAACCTTTGTCCGTTCCGCCCCCTTGCTGTGAGTGACAGGTTAGTTACATATCTCATACACTAGCTTTAGAGCATTATTTTTTAATTCCCACCCCCACTCCTTTTCTGAAGTCATGTGGTTACTTTTCTGGATTTTGACTGGATGTTAGTGATCATAACAGAAGGAATACACAGGAGAAAATGCATGTTGACAAGGGGAGTGTAGAGGTGGGCGGGGAGTCTACTGACATCACGACTCCACCCACCGAGCTCCAGACAACAGATCCACCCACAGAATCTGCAGTTTTTCAGTTCTTATAACAGACAGAGGGGAGACATTTGACAGATAAGGATACATGCAGGAGGCATCTATATCCTTATAGATCAGCACTATGGCGGTAGTTTAGAAAGGTTGAGAGTGAGTTTACATCCACTATAGGCCCCATGCACACGAGACGCTGTTATTTGCTGTTGAACGCGCGTTCAGAGGCAGTTGGACGCTTTTTTCAACTGCTCCTGAACCCATTCAATGTTATCCTATGTGTCCATGCACACACTCTCGTTTTTTGGCGTTTACAAGCAGTTGCGTTTAACCTCGTTTTTCCAGAAGCAAAAAAATGGGTTCAGACGCAAAAGTTTTCCACGTTTCAGACGCTAAACGCGGCTAAACGCGGCTAAACGCGGTACCGCGTTTGCGTTTATAAGCGTTTTTAAAGGTGACCTATTTTTTAACATTAGAAATCTCAAAAATGATGGCAAATGATGAAAAACTATTAAAAAGTATAAAAGAAAACTGTAATTGCTTGCATTGCATTGTGGACAGGTAACGTGGCAAGTGGACAATCAACAACTTGTGTCAGGTGATGTGGCCAGGTGACGTGGCCAGGTGACTTGACAAGTGGACAATCCACAGCTTGTGGCAGGTGACGTGGCCAGGTGACGTGGCAAGTGGACAATTCACAACTTGTGGCAGGTGACGTGGCCAGGTGACGTGGCAAGTGGACAATTCACAACTTGTGGCAGGTGACGTGGCCAGGTGACGTGGCCCCTGATGTGGCCAGGTGACATGGCAAGTGGACAATCCACAACTTGTGGCAGGTGACATGGCCAGGTGACGTGGCAGGTGACGTGGCAAGTGGACAATCCACAACTTGTGGCAGGTGACGTGGCCAGCTGATGTGGCAGGTAACGTGGCCAGGTGACGTGGCAGGTAACATGGCCAGGTGACGTGGCCAGGTAACGTGGCAAGTGGACAATCCACAACTTGTGGCAGGTGACGTGGCACGTGATGTGGCCAGGTGACGTGGCAAGTGGACAATCCACAACTTGTGGCAGGTGACGTGGCCAGGTGACGTGGCCAGGTGATGTGGCCAGGTGACGTGGCAGGTGACGTGGCAAGTGGACAATCCACAACTTGTGGCAGGTGATGTGGCAAGTGACACGCTAAGTACAAGTACACTGCTGCTCTCTCAGCTGCTGCTACTCACTCTGGTCTCACAAACTGGCTGAAATGGTTAAAATTTACTCTTTTTTGAGCTTAGGGAGGGTCTATGATGAAACGCTTATAAACGCAAACGCTTATAAACGCCGCTAAACGCGTCCGCAAACGCGGCAAAACGCGCGTTTATAAACGCCGGTTTCAGCGTTTAAAAACGTGTGTTCAGCAGAGTTTGCACCTGCGTCTCGTGTGCATGGGGCCTTAAGGTAAAAAAAAGCTTCATCCTTTAGTACCACTTTAACAGCATGTAAATAAAGATCTACCTGTTAAGTAGTTCCTGTGGGTTGTTGGATAGAAAAGGGGTTGTTTATTTCTGTTTTTCTTTTAAGACTTACCACTGATGTTGTTTTCTATTTTGGGTATTTCTACTCTACACCTACACATAGGTAGAAGTAGCCCTATTATGACATAAGCCAATGTGCAGAAATCTGGAATCAGTGGTAGCAAATTTGTCTGTGTTCCTTCTAGGTCGGCAGCATGTTTGCCTTAAAGTGGACCTGTCTTCCTGTTTAATTTGCTATCCAACTTTTAAAAAATTTGAATTTAACATTTTAAAAGGATAAGTTCACTTTTTGTGGAAAAAAAATAAATGCACATATTTTTGCAGGAAAAACAAATGTGCATTTATTATTTTTCCCAAACGAGGAAAGCATTGGACTCTTGATCAGTGGATCAGGAGTACAATGCCAGACTCCGCCAGATGCTAGAATGCCAGACGCCACAAGCCCTGCAGCTTTCAGCCCGTACGTCCATGCGGGTTGACTGTTTGCAAGCTGCAGGGCTTATAAATGATCTACGAGGCCGCTCATCAGCGACCTCGCAGTGCATTTAGAACTACAAGCTGTCAGCAGCAATGACTGACATTAATTGTAGTTCGTTTTTTCACAGGGAACTGTGATGAATGATGCGGCCGTGTGGGCAGAGCCGTGCACAGCCGTGTTATTTTGAAATCGTGACAGCGGCCACAGGGAGACGATCCCCCGCTCCCTGTCACAGGAAAAAGGGGGGGTTCCGGCTGCTGGAATAAGTTTTTTTTTTTTAATCAAGAAATATTTTATTAAACAAGGCATATCAGAGTCTACAACAATTTCAAGACAGTCATTTATAGGTTTTGTAAACTTAATCGGGAAACTTCTCACATAACCTTTAACAAGCACAATAGTGTGAATCTAGCTCGCCTCAGTCACTAAAGGGCTTATTTACTAAAACTGCCTGATCCCCCCCCCACCCTATCATAATATATGAAACTATCAAGCTGAAAATATTTGAGGTATTTATTTCTCTATCCAACTTCCTCTGCGGCCATTCCTGATGTTCAATCAGAATCAATGCATAGACATTCTCAGGTTGGGTTCATACTATCGTACTCACAGCAGAGGTCCGGTGCTTCCCGTTCACCGCTTCAGGTCCGATTTCAGCCCAAATTTTGGCCTGAATTCGGATCTGAAACAGAGAAAAAGACGCACGTGGCTCCTGTGCAAATTCGCACCGGAACCGCAGCGGAGATATGTGAACCGGCTCCATAGAAAGCCGGTCAAAATCTCCTGCTATTGCGAATTGGATGCCTTGCATCCAATTCGCAATAGTGTGAACCCAGCCCTAATGTGCACATTCAACACCCTTCCTCTACTGAACAATATTCATAAGGCCTAAACCATGTCCCCCATGACTGGACAGTAAAATAACAGACGCACACTGATAAGGCCACCCCTCCTCTTCTGTATTCTTTTGTATTCATTAAGCACAATGCAAAGCAATAGTGCCCTGATTAAATCAGAATGCTGCTTCCCTTTCTCCCTCTCCCAGTCTGAGTGCTGCTCTGTAGGGACTCAGTGGACACTGATACTCAGGTATATATGCTAACCTTACTTAAAAATACAATGGGGGTTATTTACGACAGACAAATCCATTTTGCACTACAAGTGCAAACTACAAGTGCAAAGTGCACTTGAGATTGCACTGAAAGTGCACTTGGAAGTGCAGTCGCTGTAAATCTGAGGGGAAGATCTGAAATGAGGGGAAGCTCTGCTGATTTTATCATCCAATCATGTGCAAGCTAAAATGCTGTTTTTTATTTTCCTTGCATGTCCCCCTCGGATTTACGGCGACTGCACTTCCAAGTGCAATTTCAAGTGCACTTTGCACTTGTAGTTTGCACTTGTAATGCAAAGTGGATTTGCCTTTCGTAAATAACCCCCAATATGTACAAAAGTTTTTCATATTCTTTCACATGACTCTGTGTAGATTTTGTAGCATTTTAACAGAGTGAAATGATTTTGACAACTATGAAAATATTTTTTTTTTGGGGGGGGGGGGGGGCACTTATCTTTCAATTATGCAGGGAAGTAACCCTGTTAAAGGATAAACCCCCCTTCACGCTTATCTGTCTTAAGCCAAGGACGACTCTGGCTTCCTTTCTTTGCAGAGATATTCTTCAGGAACCAGGCAACAGACGGCAGCAGAACTGGAACTATTTTAAGATCATTTTGTCTAAAATAAGCGAGCATTAACCGTTTGCTGTTATGCTGCTTTTTTTACCATAAAAGGGATTTCCGATTAGTCAGGCACTGGAAAGCTTATGAGGGTATAAGTTCAGTACACGGCAAAATCTCAGTACACTTCATTCAGTGAATAATTCTGTAGGGCAGGGATATGCAATTAACGGACCTCTAACTGTTGCAGAACTACAAGTCCCATCAGGCATAGCAAGACTCTGACAACCACAAGCATGACACCCAGGGGCAGAGGCATGATGGGACTTGTAGTTTTGCAACAGCTGGAGGTCCGCTAATTGCATATCCCTGCTGTAGGGGATCAAACTTATCAAACATGATCATCAAAATATCAAAAAATCTAAAAAAAATCATCAAAATATGATCAAACATATTTGAATGTGTAGCCCTGACAATCATAATGACAATATGACAAAAGTTCCCTGCATGGCCAGTTTAGGCAGTATCACTCACCAGAATAGCGATACAACATGGAGATTACTATAAGAACCATAAAATCAAACAAATGAGAAGCAGTGCCCTAAAGGGATTATGATGAGTATTACATAAACAAACAGCTACTTATAGAAAGAAAAGACTGGATACAGAAAAACAAACAGGGATCATACAGTTGAGCTCACCCATTTTCAGATTAGGGCAATGACACAGAAGACACATTATGACAGAGTGTGTTACCTACTGGCGTCCCTAAGCAACAAGACTCCTCGCAGTACAGCCCATAATTGCTGCTGCAGCTGATCACAGTGATGAAGCCCTTCGAGCTGATAGAACCCATAATGTAGACATAAAATTGCTGACTTTTTCTCTGCTTATAACTGATGAATTACCACCAGTGTACTAACGCTGTCACAGGAGTGTCAGCATTTTGGACAAGAACAATCATCCTTTTCAACTCCAAAACAGTGGATCCAATATCTAAGCTAGACGTTTGTAATAATAAAGCGGAACTTTATTAAAGCAGAACTTAACTCTCTCAATCAACATTGCCCATTTTTAATCCTTATGCTGCCAGCATTAGTAAATAGATAGGAAAGTATATCATATTTACTTATTGTTAGACTTTTGTTTTACATTTCTTCAGTTACTTCCTGGTTCCATGCCTAGGCAAATGATGTCACACATTCCACAAATCTTCAGGAGGGGAGAAGGGGTTTTCTCAGCCTGTATGCCTAAACTAAAGCCTCATACACACAGTACGATTGGCCAAACGAGCGTCTCATTTTTGGCAAAAGGGCGTGTGCCAGGACTAACGGTACACAATTTTTGTGCCACAAACACGAACATAGTGACATACTACGAGGAATTTCAGCTCTTGAGCGCCACCCTTTGGGCCCCTTCTGCTAATTTTGTGTTTGGTGAGCATTAATTCCGAGCATGCGTGTTTGTACTTTCGACTTTTGTGTGACGGATTTGTGTATTGACCATACAAAAATCAGACGTGCAGCAGATGTCCGCCAAAAATTTACTAGCCTGTCATATGTTGGTCGAAAGATGGACAACAATTGTCAAAAGGAGCGTACTAATGGTAAGATTTTAGGACAACAGTCTGGCAACAGACAATCACCTGCCAACAATCTGATCGTGTGTACGAGGCTTAAGGGTAGATGGATTCCAGGAAGTAAATGCTACATGAATCATCTGCCCTTAGGCCTCATACACACAATCAGATTTTCCGACGGGAATTGTGTGATGACAGGTTGTGGGCGGAAAATCAGACCGTTTGTACGCTCCTTCGGACAATTGTTGTCAAATTTTCCGTGGACAAATGTTGGATGGCAGGCTTTAAAATTTTCCGCGAACAATTGTCAGTTGTCGGATTTTCCAATCGTGTGTACACAAGTTCCGGCGGACAAAAGTAAAAAAAAACACATGCATGCTCAGAAGCGATGCTCACCAAACACAACATTAGCAGAAGGTGCCCAAAGGGTGGCGCTAAAGAGCTGAAAAAACACATAGTTTTGTGTTTGTTGGCCAACAATTGTGTGCCATTTGTATGCAAGACAAAATTCCTGGCCAATGCCCTTCAGACAAAAGTCCTACGCTTTGTCCGCTGAAAATCCAATCGTGTGTACCAGGCTTTACTCAAGATAGCCCCGGCCAAACATGCTAGAAGGGTGTTTTTTAAAGTGACTTGTCAGCAAAATAAAGCTTAGAGATATGGATGGATCGGTGAGTTTGCTTTAAATATAAAAAATTTATTAAATTGTGTTTTTGGTTTGTGGTGCTCAGATGCAGTGTAGTTTCCCTTTAAAGACTTTGGCATTATATATGTACACATGTCACAGAGTGGAAATTTTATAAGTGTAAGAAAATAATTAAGGCCTTAATATTGCATTCTTTGTTATAGATGATATTCCAATGTATTCAATGATATCAGTCAGTTTCACGGCAAAAACACAAAATTTAATGACACGTGGAGCAGCAGCTTTATACTTACTGTAAGAGATGTAAAGGTCATACACATTCCACCAAAGCCATTCAGACATAAGGCTACGAAAATCAGCACAGACAGCGCTGTAATGGAAAAAAAAAAAAGGCATGGATTACCGACTATCCTTCCAAACGGACATGTCCTATAAACATGATTCAATATGACTGTTGTCTGTATTGCTAATTGTAAACAGTTGTCAGAATAAATACTGCATTTATCGGCGTATAACACGCACTTTTTCCCCCTTAAAATCAGGGGAAAATTGTGGGTGCGTGGTATACGCCGATCCTCGCTGTCTGTGAGGGGAAGAGAGGAGCGAGCGCCACCGATATACACATAGCCGAGTGTACTGTGTACTCGGCTAAGCTCGGCTCCGCTCGGAGTCCCGCCCAGTCCCCCCATTGGACCTGTGTTATGTCCATCATAGGAGCCTGGCCAAGGGGCGGGACTGGGCGGGACTGCGAGAGGAGACGAGTACAGCCGAGTACACCGGACATCCGGCTCTGTATATCTCGGCGCCGCAGCGGTAAAATTTAAACGATCATGCTGCAAGGACACTGGGCAAGGCTGCAAGGACACTGGGCAAGGCTGCAAGGACAATGGGCAAGGCTGCAAGGACACTGGGCAAGGGTGCAGATGGACACTGATCATTCTGCAATGATGGACAAGGCTGCAGATGGACACTGATAAGGCTGCATTGATGGGCATTTAAATGTACGTTTTTATCCTTAATCTTCCCTCCTAAAAGTTTTTTTCCTTAAAATTCCCTCCTAAACTTGGGGTGCGTGTTATACGCCGGCGCGTGTTATACGCAGATAAATACGGTAATAATTACTTTGCAGTTTATTAAACCCTGAAAAAAGGACGATGGTGAGGAAGTGTTTGTAGAGGAGGGTTTAATTGTTTCTTCTTGATTCACCCAGGGGGTTATCTAATGCAGGGAGTAGCCGCGAGAGCCGCAGAGGGACCCCAGAAGAGGATGTTCGGGGGCCACTCTGTGCAAAACGAGCTGCATAGTGGAGGTAAGTATGACATGTTTGTTATTTTTTTCATTTTTTATATTTATCCTTTACAATCACTTTAAACCCTCCTATTCTTGAGGACTGGTTCACACCTATGCAGTTTACATACTCCAGGTGCATTTTGCGGTTTTCAATACACGTTTTTGATCCATTGAAGTCTATGGAAGCAAAAACCAGAAAAAAGTCCCTGGCCCTTTCCATAAAATGCACAGATGTAAACGTGACCCATAGGAAACCATGTTAAATTGACTGTAGTGGGTTTCTGCAAAACTGAAAACGCACAAAAAAATGCATAGGTGTGAACCAGGCCTTACAGCCAAGGAACATTCCACCTTAGCCTCTGTTTGATCTGAAGCTATCATGGTGCTGCACATGCGATTAGTTATGACACCAACTATTTGATGGCTTGACAGTTCAGTTGAGAGCACAAGCATCCATGACTGTTTTCATCCACGGCATGCTTTGAATACTGAATACTGTTTTGGGACATAGTTAAATCAATGGGTTTAGTTCATAGCAATTACTTCCTACTCTTTTTCCTTTTAATAAATCAGTACTTATGCAGAGTTATATTTAACCATGCAATTCATGTTTTTGTTTTAGCAGTCATACTTACAGTTGGGATTACTTGATCCATAAGCAATAAGCAGGCAAGAAACACCAAAGCTGGCACTGAAACAAAAAGAAAACATTTTTTTTCTTCTGGCAGGGTCACTCGTATTCACAAAAATACAACTGGTGGTATTTATTAAATGCTGGCGTTAAACTGCCTGTTACCTATACATCTTGCAGTCACATCGGTGGTGATATCCCAGTATAAGGGCCCCACTTACTAGCTGTGATACTTTTTAATTTGCTGTGTTTTTGGAAAGGCAATGATAAAGCCTGGTACACACGATCGGTTTTTCCACGGACAAAGCGCAGGACTTTTGTCCGAAGGGCATTGGCCATGAACTTGTCTTGCATACAAACAGCAGAGAATTGTCGGCCAACAAACACAAAACTACGTGGTTTTTCAGCTCTTTAGCGACACCCTTTGGGCAACTTACTCAATATTCCACTCGCACACGTTCCTGCAAAAGCGTCTCTTATAGGATAATGGGTGCTGCAGCGATTACCAGATGGGTCCTGGAAACATCACAATTGACCATATTCACTTGTCTGACGAAGGGGTCCTACGCGGCTCCGAAACGTTACACTTTTGTGATGTTTTTTTATATAATAAAAACTTTTTGGACGTAATTGGAACGACCCTTTGGGCAACTTCTGCTAATGTTGTGTTATGGTTAGCATTGCTTCTGAGCATGCGTGTTTGTACTTTGGATTTTTTTCCGAAGGACTTCTGTACACACGATCGGATAATCCGACAGCACACATTTGTTGTCGGAAAATTTTAAAGCATTTGTTGTCGGAAAGTCCGACAACAATTGTCCGATGGAGCATACAAACGGTCGGATTTTCCAACCAAAGCCTGTCATCACACAATTCCCATCGGAAAATCTGATCGTGTGTACGGGCCTTAAGAATGCACATAGGTGAGTGTGAAGACTCATTGCACCAACATGAGTAGAAATGGATTTATGAACTGTAGTAAGGAGGAGATGTCATTGCTAGAATGAGATAGCCGAAGCCAAACAGCTTCTCAACTCAAATGTTGCCTGAAACTGAAATCCACTGATTTTATTTCCTAAATATCACAGATTTAAAAGCACAGTATTTCACATAGTATATATAGCTGCTATGGGCAACAAGATCCCGATTATCTGAAGACACATAAAAGATTACTCACCTTCCACTTAGCCTCAGCTTGCGTGGACCATACTTGTCCATGATGATTCCCAATGGAAGCGAGATGGCACTAAGCAAGAAAGATCCCACTGTAAAAGCCAGATTTAACATTTCATCTTGTTCTTTACACACCAGCCAGCCCCTGAGCTCTATGAGTTGTTCTTGTTCTTCTTCTGTGTCATTTCCATATGCGCTGCTGTTTGTGGAGTTAAATGTTACATTTTCTGTATAGGAAAGAAGGAAGAGGTAGGTCTGTGTAAAACATTTATGCTAAAACTGATACCACAGCATTTAGACCCCATTCACACAGGGGCGACTCGTCAGGCGACTCAGCCGCCTGACAAGTCGCGTCAGGTTCTGTACAATGGAACCGTTCTAATAAGAGCGACTCAAGTCGCTCCGACGTAGAAAAAGGTTCCTGTACTACTTCGGCACGACTTCAGGGCGACTTCCATTGACTTCAATACAGAAATCATTTTGCAAGTCACCTTTGAAGTTGTGTGAAGATCGCCCGGCAGAGTCGCGGGACAAGTCGTGCCGCCCCTCTGTGAATGGGCTCCTTACAATTAAACACAATAACATCAGATTATTACTATGTAAATGTGCAACTGTATTCAGACATATTATAAAGCTAGATTTTGCCAAAAATAGTTAAAGTGTGACCATACTCTAAACAAATAAGATACACAATGTATGGATTAGAGCAGGGGTGGGCAATCTTAACCACTTCCCATCCTGGCCTATTCTGGCACTTCTCTCCTACATGTAAAATTCATAATTTTTTTGCTAGAAAATTACTCAGAACCCCCAAACATTATATATGTTTTTTTTTAGCAGACACCCTAGGGAATAAAATGGCGGTCATTGCAACTTTTTATGTTGCACAGTATTTGCGCAACAATTTTTCAAATGCGTTTTTTTGGGAAATAAAAAATAACAAAACAGTTAAGTTAGCTCAGTTTTTTTGTATAATGTGAAAGATGATGTTACGCAGAGTAAATTGATACCTAACATTTCACGCTTTAAAATTGCGCACACTCATGGAATGGTGCCAAACTTCGGTACTTAAAAATCTCCATAGGCGACGCTTTAATTTTTTTTTACAGGTTACCAGTTTAGAGTTACAGAGGAGGTCTAGTGCTAGAATTGTTGCTCTCTTGAACAGCGTTTACATATGTGGGCGAGACTTACGTGTGCGTTCGCTTCTGTGCGTAAGCACACGGGGACGGGGGCGTGTTAATTTGTTTATTATTATTGCTTTATTTTACTTTATTTTTTTATTTTTACACTTTCTCTTTTTTTTTATCACTTTTATTCCTATTACAAGGAATGTAAACATTGCTTGTAAGAGCCCATTCACACAGGGGCGGCACGACTTGTCCCGCGACTGTGCCGGGCGATCTTAACACGACTTCAAAGGTGACTTGCAAAATGACTTCTGTATTGAAGTCAATGAAAGTCGCCCCGAAGTCGTCTTGAAGTAGTACAGGAACCTTTTTCTAATGCGGAGCGACTTAAGTCGCTCCTATTAGAACGGTTCCATTGTACAGAACGGGACGCGACTTGTCAGGCGGCTGAGTCGCCTGATGAGTCGCCCCTGTGTGAATGGGGTCTTATAGGGATGGTGCGTGACAGGTCCTCTTTATGGAGAGATGTGGGGTCTATAAGACCCCACATCTCTCCTCCAGGCTGGAAAGCATGAGATCAAAAAAAATAAATTAACGATCCCATGCTTTCCAGCCGCGATCGCAGCTGGCCAGGGAAAGTGAAAGGGGAACTCAGAAGTGATGTTTTACATGTCACGTCTGGGTCAGCAAGATGAAGGAGAGGCGAGCGGACACATGTCTGGTCAGCATCCTCCCCTCTAGCTGGCAGCACCTGTCATGCTGGTCCTGGGCCCACAGATAAGCAAGCGGAGCCCGGGATACAAGGTCGTGGTGTGAGTGTGCAGGGGGCAGCCAAGGGGCTTAGAAGCGATCGGGCGTCTTCTTGTCATTGATCATCACGCCAATGATAAGTGAACTATAGATATAGTCATTTTTACCAATGGTACTCTCGGACTGGAAAGATATTTCTAGGGTGTTCCAGGAGTAGAATAAGCAAAGGCTCTGGTATTTTCCTGAGACAGACTTAACTATGCCCAATAAAACATCTTTGCCATTCTGAAGCTTTCCTCCAGCCACTTTGCATATTATTTTATATATACTGCGATTCTGTACTTGCCAAATATGCTGCAGAAATCTCCCTTCACTAAGTCTGGCTGCAACCATTTTAACTGTGGGCAGCTGAAGCTGCTGCCTGTTCACTTCCTGGATTTACACAGAGGCACATCTCCAGCTCTGCAGCTCTCATTGGCCATTTTATGACTCACCCCCCCCTTCCTGACAAACTCTCACATGAGTGAGAGCGAGAGCTGTGCATGATGTCATGAGCCTAGGCCTTTTTATAAGGCAAGAAACAGGAAGTGGGCTGTATAAGGTATTTAGTGGCAGAAAAAAAATGTTTTACTATCCAAAGTTAAAACAACAAGGGCAGAAGATTTAATAGATGGAAAGATAAAAAATGACTGAAGTTCCGCTTTAAGTATGCATATCTGATATCCAGGGGGCTGCTGGGGATGCCTACTCTACACACAGTGAGAACTGTGATCTTCCACTTCAGCGCAAGCAGCTTCTCCCATGCACAAAGCCACAGGGGTTGCACACTTTGCGACTCTGCCATTCATAGAAATCATTGTAGTTTTTTTCAATAAATACGCGTTCTCTGATTGAACGAGATGGCGAGGAGGGTGGTGAAGTCATGATCTCTATCTCGTCCAATCAGAGAACACACACACCGGACCGGCAAAATCATGGCTACCACTATGGGGGTTATTTACGAAAGGCAAATCCACTTTGCACTAAGTCGCTGTAAATCTGAGGGGTAGATCTGAAATGAGGGGAAGCTCTGCTGATTTTATCATGTGCAATCTAGTTTTTTTATTCTCCTTGCACGTCCCCCTCGGATCTACAGCGACTGAACTTCCAAGTGCACTTTCAGTGCAATTTCAAGTGCACTTTGCCTTTAGTAAATAACCCCCTATGTGTTGATCAGGCTATTACAGTGCTTTACAGAAACTACCAGGACCTCAGATATACATACATACATTCAGCCAGAGATCATTCAGGGAGCCTTTAACTGCAGGTGAATCAATTCATTCAAATTCATGTATCAGGAAGATACAATTACAGTGAATGTCACATTCACCGCTTTATAAATCTATTCAAAAGTGTTTTTGTCCCCCCAGTGAAGAGATTTCTCTACACTACCAGTCTAAATTTTCCCCACAAAAAAAAAAAAAAAATGGCTGGGATTCTAGCTTTAATTCAAATGTAAAAATACCAAATAAATTCTAAACATCCATATCATGCAGATTCCAGACAAATATTTATCCTGCTTGTGGCTTCTATTTCCTCAAGTGCATTGGCATGAAAATGGCAGTGTATTGCCAGGCACATATTTGTTTACTTAGTTTCAGAATGTAGAGAAAGTTCTGGCTGCTTCGTGGAACTCAATGTTACTTCTGTATCCAGATGCTTGGGATCAGTTCTGTTTATAACAATGATAGACACCAGAGGTTATTTCCTAGCAAGTCCATAAAGGAGTCCTCAATGTCTTTCTATAAATAAATCCATACGCGCGCCATGGTACTAAGAAAACAACCGGTGGCAGAAATGACCCATGAGAAAGAATGATTCATCTCTGACTATGCTTTGGCAAATGCAAAAAGTGATGTACAACCTCTTCCCACGCAACATCCTTTATTTCTTGCTTTTGATTAGGTCAATTAAATTGACAATAATGTCTATCTAAAGGCAACATTTTTAGAGTAATTAGAATGGTGGGGGTTAGAATCACTGTCAGGTTTTCACTGCTGTCTGTGTCCCCATAAGGCCTAATTCACACGTGTGTACTTAACCACTTCAACCCCGGGCTTTTTTTACCACCTCAATACCGGGCCTATTCTGGTACTTCTCTCCTACATGTACAAATCATCATTCTTTTGCTAGAAAATTACTCAGAACCCCCAAACATTATATCTTTTTTTTAGCAGACACCCTAGGGAATAAAATGACGGTCATTGCAACTTTTTTTCTTGCACGGTATTTGCGCAATAATTTTTCAAACGCCTTTTTTTGGGGAAAAAAATTGGTTTCATGAATTAAAAAATAACAAAACAGTAAAGTTAGCCCAATTTTTTTGTAAAATATGAAAGATGATGTTACGCCAAGTAAAAAGATACCTAACATGTCATGCTTTAAAATTGCGACCACTCATGGAATGGCGCCAAACTTCGGTACTTAAAAATCTCCATAGGCGACGCTTTGAAAATTTTTACAGGTTACCAGGTTAGAGTTTCAGAGGAGGTCTAGTGCTAGAATGGTTGCACGCGCTCTAACGCACGCGGCGATACCTCACATATGTGGTTTGAACGGCGTTTACATATGTGGGCGGGTCTTACGTGTGCGTTCGCCGTTTTAAATTTTTTTTTTATTTTATTTTTTTATTTTACTTAAGTTTTTTTATTTTTACACTTTTTTACATATTTTTTTTTTTGATCACTTTTATTCCTATTACAAGGAATGTAAACATCCCTTGTAATAGGAATTGTTAGTGACAGGTCCTCTTTATGAAGACCCCACATCTCTCCTCCAGGCTGGAAAGCATGAGATCGTGAAAAATATTTCACCGATCTCATGCTTACTAGCTGCAATGGCGGCTTTGTTTACTTCTGAGGACCCAGGCATGACGTCATCACATCGTGCCCAGGCCTCCGACGGTCATAGAGACGACTGGTCATCTCTATGGTTCACCTCCGGCGCCGGACGATTCATTCTCCGGGCCACCGATGATGCACCGGATGGCGGCGGGAGGGGGGATGTCCCCTCCCGCCACCTATAAGAACGATCAAGCAGCAGGAACCGCCGCTATGATCGTTCTTATGGTGCGCAGAATCGCCGGCAGAAGACAAGGATATCTGAATGATGCCTCTAGCTGCAGGCATCATTCAGATATCCCCCCACAAAGCCCAGGACGTCATATGACGTCCACCCAGGATGGGAGATCCCATCTGTGGATGTCATATTACTATGGACGGGTAGGGAAGTGTTTAAAGTGTAAGTTCACCTTTACAGAAAAATCTGTAACGTGAACTTACACAGTAAGCAGAGAACGGACCTGTCATCCACCTGCTCAGTGGAGATCAATGGATCGATCCCCCACTGAGCAAAGCAGAGTCAGAAAAAGCCCTGTGTGAAAGTGGCCTAAGACTCAATCTATCTTATACAATATGGCTGCTCAATGAACAATAATCATGTGCAAGCAACTGTTCATTTCACTTTACTGTAGACCTACCAGTAATTTCTTAATGGCTACTATGGGTTAATGGAATGCAGTTGAATGGTGGGGGAGAGAGTGAATGGTACAGCTAGGTGCGGAATATGTGTACCCAGGGCCTCTGTTGCAAGGCCAGAATTTGTTTTGTTTTTTTTACATGCTCTCACTGCAGGGGGGAGTAGGGAAATCAGTGTGCCTGACACTGCCAGCAATGTTCTAAGCAGAGCAGTGCCATGTCATCAGTTTTTCTCCCAAAGGCCCCTTTTACACGGACTGACCCTGTCAGTTTTTTAGGCGGACCTGAACAGACGCTCCGTGCACCTCCTATGGAGCCACGGATGTCAGCGGTGACATGTCCGCTGACTTTGGACCCGCTCCGATCCACCAAAGTGTAACGGAGGAAAACCCTATTTTCCATTCGTCTGGTGGATCGGATCGGACGACGACGGACTCTACGGTCCGTCGTCATCCGATCCCCCATAGGGGAGAGCGGCGCTCTGACAGTTCGGTCCCTGCAAAGTGTGCGGAGACAGACCTGTCATCTGCCTGCTCAGCAGGGATCGATGGAGCGATCCCCACTGAGCAAAGCGGAGCCCGCACACTGACACGGACCGTGTGAAAGGGCCCAAAGTCAGGGGGTAGTTGACAGGTGTGGGGAATTCCTCTCCTTTAGTGCCTAAGGGCTCTTTCACACGGAGGTCCGTTCAGGTCCGCCTGTCAGTTTTTTAGGCGGACCTAAAACGGATCCTCCATGTACCCCTATGGAGGCACGGATGTCAGCGGAGACATGTCCGCTGACATCCGCTCCGCTCCGCCAAAGTGTGACGGAGGAAAACCCTATTTTTCCTTCCGTCGGCGGAGCGGATCGGATGACAACGGACTCTACGGTCCGTCGTCATCCGATTCCCCATAGGGGAGAGCGGCGCTCTGACAGGGCGGTCCCTGCACAGTGTGCGGGGACCGCCCAGTCATCCGTCGGCTCAGCGGGGATCAACAGAGCGATCCCCGCTGAGCAAGCGGAGCTTCACGGGGCGGATCTGCACGGATCCGCCCCGTGTGAAAGGGGCCTAAGGTCTAAAGAACCCGAGCATGAGTATCATTGATCCTTATGGAAAACAGATGGTTAGTGGACATAGTAAATAATACAGCAGATGCTAGACAATCAAGCCATGGAAATGGTATGGACATTGCCATTTTCTCCAGTCCTGAATGTTTCTTTGGTTTTGTTACACAGAATACACAGAATAACTTATTAATCAATGCAATGTAAACTGCATAAATTATAATTATAAAAGCTAAGATTTGGTAACAGAATCTGATATTGTAAACTAGCACATAGCATGTCAGTCTACAGTTGTCTGTCTCTTTTTTTCCTCTCTGAAAAATGGCTGGTATGAAAAGTCCTATATAATAAAATAAGACTTCTTATAACCTATGAGGGACTATTCACACGTTTTGCTTTTTTACTAATGCGTGGTAAAATGCGTAGTTTAATGCTCTTTATTGTAATGCACGCTAACATGCACATATGCATTGTGACATGCTGCATGTTAGTTTATGTGGCACACCAAAGTGCATACATACATGTTAGGCCTCTTCCACACATGCGGACCATTTGTCTGTTTTTTATCCATTCGTTGATGGATGAAAAACAGACATCAATGCATCTCTATGGAAAAACAGATGTAAACAGATGATCATTCATTTACATCAGTTCACGTCCGCATCCCTTAACATCTGTTTTTTTAAACGGATCAAAGCCCTATTTTTGTTCCGATAGAAATTCGGAATGGATGTGAATGGACAGTCCGTTTTTGCGCAATGACTAAGCGCTAACATTTGCACGAAACATGTCTACCTCTTTATCCCCTGCTCCATCTGTCAACCACTTGTCATATGAAGCTTCAATAAACGGATTTTTGGAAGTGCAGCCGTCCGGAATTATTTCTTCCCGTTTTTGCAATAGTAGTGGATGTAAAAACTGATGAGCAGTTGATGAGAAACTGATGAAAAACTGGTGTAAACTTCATCTGTTTTTTCTTTGAAAAAATGCGACTGAACTAATGAAATAAACGGTCTGCATGTGTGAAAGGGCACCGCAACACACAGATGTGAATGCTCTTAACGTGTGTTGAGAGTCAATCCAAAATGACACAACAAACATTAACACAGGAACATGTGCATAAAGCTGTGTTCACACTAGTACGACATGATCGTTCTACGACTGTCATCCTACTTTGCCATGTGACATCAGTCTTACTATGGTCCTACTTCCATCCGTCTTGAGTGAACAGGATAGGATTTTGCTCCGACTTTGAGATACTCCGACTTGTCCTTTGACCAATTAAAACAATCCCAGTGTGACATAAATTCCTTTTCCTGCTGCTGTAATCACCATGTCGCATGTCACTAGTTGGATGGTTAGAACTTTGATCTGACTTCAATGATATTGAATGGACCAAAGTTGGACCAAAGTAGTACAGAAACCTTTTCTAAAGTCGGATCGACTTGTGTCAGACCAGTTAAGACGGCTCTTATAGGACACCATTGATTTGTACATGTCATGCGACATGTGCTCCCAAAGTCGGAGCGTATGTCTCACCAGTGTGAACCGGGCCTTAATGCACATGCATTAAAGAGGAAGTAAACCCTGGGGAAAAAAAAACCTGCAAAAGAAAGCCATAATGAGCTAGTATGCATAGCATACTAGCTCATTATGAATGACTTACCTGAGATCGAAGCCCCCGCAGCGGTCCTCGGTCACCTCCGCCGCCATCTTGCCTCAATGTCCCGTCACGGATGTCAATGTATTGCCACTCCGGCGCTGTGATTTGCCGGAGTGGCGATGACGTCACACATATGCGTGCTCGGGCCGGCAAGAGCCCATTCAGATAACCGGCAATGAAGCCAGCCCGATAGTGCGCATGCGCGTGACGTCATCGGCGCATCCATTTATAGTAAATATCTCCTTAACCATGTAGGTTAAGGAGATATTTCTTGCACCTACAGGTAAGCCTTAATCTAGGCTTACCTGTAGGTGCAAGATGTCTAAGTGGGTTTACAACCACTTTAAGACAACACAAAAGTTTGAAGGGGCCCTATCTCTTGAACAAATTCAAACACTGATGCATTGCCAGAAGTGTTAAAGTGGTTGTAAACCCCCAATTTTTTTTAAAAAAAATATAAAAACCTGCAAGACATAATGAGATAGTATCACTAGCATACTAGCTCATTATGAATTACTTACCTTAGATCGAAGCCCCCAAAGCCGTCCTCGTCTTCCCCTCCAGCCACAGACATCTCTCCCGGAGGTTACTTACGGGTATCGCTGCTCCGGCGCTGTGATTGGCCAAAGTGTCGATTACGTCACTCCGCGCATGCGCACGGGAGCCGTCACAGCCGGCATTATCCATTCAGAAAACCGACATTCTCAGTGCGCCTGCACCGATGTCTACGGCGCGCATGCGCCGTAGACATCGGTGCATTATTTTTGGCAAATATCTCCTAAACCGTGTAGGTTTAGGAGATATTGCAAACACCTACAGGTAAGCCTAAGGCCTTGTACACACGACTGGTTTTCTTGGCAAGAAACGACAAGAAAACTGTTGGGAGAGCTTTCTTGCTGAGAAAACCGTTCGTGTGTATGGTTTCTCGTCGAGAAAACTGTCGTGAATCTCGACGAGAAAAAAAGAAAACCTGCTTTCTTTTTTCTCGTCGGGAGTCTAATTTTTCTCGTCAGACTGTTTTTTGGATGAGAAAACCGTTCGTGTGTATGCTTTTCCGAGTCTTCAAAAACCGCGCATGGTCAGAATCAAGTATAAGACGGGAGCGCACCTTCTTGTAAAACTAGCGTTCGTAATGGAGATATCACATTTGTCACACTGTAACGAACTGAAAGCACGAAGACTGAAAAGCGCAAATCGTCTCTCACTAAACTTTTACTAACACGCAGTAACACGAGATTAGCAAAAGCAGCCCAAGGGGTGGCGCCATGAGAATGGAACTTCCCCTTTATACTGCCGTCGTTCGTGTTGTACGTCACCGCAATTTAGACCGACGAGATTTTGGATTGACAGTGTGTATGCAAGGAAAGCTTGACAAGAATCTCGTCAAGCTTGACAAGAAACCCGTCGAGAAAAATCTTTTGCGACGAGATTCTCGGCCGTGTGTACTACGCTTGAATCTAGGCTTACCTGTAGGTAAAAGTTGTTTAGGAGGGTTTACTTCCATTTTAATCTTCTTTAAAGCAAGTTTTTTTTTAACATTTGAAATCAGTGTTCTTATTTTAATAGAGATAACAACTAAAATGCAAATAAAAAGTGAAATAGGGATAAAGAATAAGGCCCCTTTCACACTGAGGCGTTGAAAAAACGCTCAAAAATTATGGGATTTTGTACCTCTATTTTACCGCGATTTTACCGCGTTTTTACCACGATCGCGGTAAAAATAGCGCTAACGCCTATGCGTTTTTACCGCGATTTTACCGCGTTTGCGCTAAAATTAGCGCGAACGCGGTAAAAACGCGGTAAAAACGCATAGGCGTTAGCGTTATTTTTTAACATAACGCTTATGCCTATGCGTTTTTACCGCGTTTTTACCGCGTTTTTACCGCGAATCCCATTCATTTCAATGGGGATAGGCGTTTTTACAGCGCTATTTTATGCGCCCTAAAGTTGCTCTAAAAAAGCTGTTTGCAGGATTTTTTTCAACGCCCAGCCAGCAAAACGCCTCAATGTGAAAGCCCTCAGGGCTTTCACATTGAGAATGCTGGGGCAGGATTATTTCAGGCGTTATTACAGCGCTATTTTTACCGCGAAAACGCGGTAAAAACGCCTCAGTGTGAAAGGGGCCTAAGACAAGAAAGTTGTACTAAATCAAAAATGCATGCTGCACAATGTATTTGGTGCTAAATATAGGGGGTTATTTACGAAAGGCGAATCCACGTTGCACTACAAGTGCGAACTACAAGTGCAAATTGCACTTGAAAGTGCACTTGGAAGTGCAGTCGCTGTAAATCTGAGGGGTAGATCTGAAATGAGGGGAAGCTCTGCTGATTTTATCATCCAATCATGTGCAAGCTAAAATACTGTTTTTTATTTTCCTTGCATGTCCCCCTCGGATCAACAGCGACTGCAATTCCAAGTGCACTTTCAAGTGCAATTTGCACTTGTAGTTTGCACTTGTAGTGCAAAGTGGATTTGCCTTTCGTAAACAACCCCCATAGTGTAATTCTCACATACCACAGGCGGGTTAATAATTACCTATGGAATGGTAAGCATGTAGCTATATGAAGATGATCTTCATCTTTCCTCCCATCCCCCTTTAGTTGTATGGGTGAGTCTAATAATGGCCTTAGAAAAACATGGATAAGGTAACAGGAAACAGATGTGGGTGAAAGGTCAGTCAGATAGGCTATGGAGGCCCAGCCTATGCAGTAAAGGCGTAGACATTGTAATATGTTGTTACCACTGGCTTCTCCTACTTTGCACAAAGCCTACACCGTGTAGACAGTGAGAACATGGCGCTGAGTAGAACTTATCAGTAAACAAGTGACCATTATAGCTCAGGAATGGAACAGGCTCTTAGCCAGTGTCCTCAGCACTTTTCAAGAACTCTGGCACGGTTCCCAAAACAAAAGAATATTTGTGACTCAGGACATCATAGCTGAAACTTAGATGAACTCTTCAGATGGATCCTTATGAAAGTTTATTAACTCTCTTCACAGGCAGACCTCAGTTTCCAGCTTTGTTTCTAAAACTATATTTTTAAAGTGACACTAAACCCTGGTTTAACCAATTTAGGCCCACCCTATAGCAGCTTTACTGCTACATGGCGGCACCTCTGCGCCTGATCAGGTATACGTATATCTATATATATATTAGGGGTGCGCATCTTCACTGGTCTCACGATTCGATTATGTGTGCATAGTTAAAAACTTTTTATCCAAAAATTCAAGCAGTCAGGGAAAAAAAAAAAATCTCCAGTGGCAGAGGGATGGTGGGATCAGAGGGATGGTGGGATGGAGCATGGTGGGATCAGACTGGCATGGTGGGATCAGACTGGCATGGTGGGATCAGACTGGCATGGTGGGATGAGGCAGAGGGGTGATAGTGGTGGAGGGATGGGATCATTGACACTGGCACTCACCTGCTACTAGTGTCAGTTGATTTTCCCATCCTCCATGCTGCTCAGTGTGTTTTCCCCCTTCCGGTGCCTCCAGTTATTCCTCTGCTCATGTGGGCTCTCCTTCAGCTCCTCCCCCTGCACTGTACTGGCTGTCAGCTCATCAGCTGACTTCCTGCTTCAGTGAAGGGGAGGGGGCTTTATCCACCATGCAGGCTCAGCCTCTGTTTCTCCCGGCGAGGCAGAGCACTGCACGGAGTGACGGCTGACGTCGTAAAAAATAGATTCAGCCAACTCGCAGCATCGCGAACGTCTGAATCGCAATGCACTAATGCTGCGATTATATTCAACACCCCTAATATAAATAAATATATATATACACGTGATCTGACATTTCCGGGTAGACACCTGCCGGTGGGTCGCTCCCGCCTGGCCTAAGGGCAAATGGATTCCAGGAAGTAAATGCTACATGAATCATCTGCCCTTACCCAAGATGGTCCAGGCCAGAAATGCCAGACTGATGTTTTTCAAAGTGATTTCTTAGCAAAATAAAGCATAGAGACATGGATGGATGGGTGATTTTGTTTTGAATATTAAAAATGAATTAAATAGTGTATTTAGTTTGTGGTGCTCAGATGCAGTTTTGTTCCGCTTTAATTACACCCATGTGAATGAGGCCTTAAGCCCCGTACAAACGATACTAAAATAGGAAGTAAAATTTCGTCCGACGAACAATCTGCCGTTTTTCGGATCGTTAGTATTGTGCTTTCAAACAGCCGATTCTGATTTTTCGTATGACAAAAGCTGGATGTGCAGACTATAAAATTGTAATCGTACGTGAACACAACGTTCGATTTTCGTATAATTAGTACGGTTTTCGTCCGAAAAAAATCGTAAGAGCAAGACTAAGCATGCTCAGAAATGAAAGAATACATACAAAGCAATTCAACACATGGCATCACTTCCAAAGTTAAATTCTGTCATACGAGAATTTTCGTATGGTGAGTAACCACTTCACTTTCGACATGAGACTAGCATGCCACAAAAAACAGACGAACGGTCGTCCGAAAATCTGATCGTGTGTACAAGGCTTTACTAGTAGTACTCATCAGTACACATTCTGATTACAAGACTGTTCAGTATACACAGATGCTGACCTATATAAAAGCAGAGTAAATCGATGCCATACAACACTTGACGAGGCAACATCGTGCATTGGCATAGAAGTTAAATGTGATGCAATCTAAGGTGTGGCCTAAACGATGCTGTTCAGGTGGAAAGGGATCAATTCAGGACAAGCTGAACTACGAAATTGAACAGGACATGCTGTTGTGCTACGAAACATTAAGCAAATATTATTAAAGCCCCTCTGTGTGTGATTTATTTTTATAAATCACGCACAGAGGGGGATACTACAGTGCCTGGACTATGCCAGCCTAGGAATCTAAATTATTCCGTAAACTGATTACACTATGCCCATATTAGCAACATCAAGTATTTAGCCCTTATCTTTGTAATACTGCCTGTCTCTAGGCCATGTGAAGGCCCCTTTCACACAGGTGGACACCGTTCAGGTCCGCCTGTCAGATTTTTTGGCGGACCTGAACGGCCACTCCATGCTTGACATGTCCGCTGACATCCGATCCGATAAAATCAGACAGATGGCGATACGTCGCCATCCGTCCTGGCGGATCGGATCGGGTGAGATCTAATGAAAACGGACATGCTTTCCGTTTTTGTCCGATCTCTCCATAGCAAGCAGCGGCGCTCAAGAGGCCCCTCCCTGCTCAGTGAGCAGAGAGGGACTTGTCATCCGCCGGCTCAGCAGAGATCAACAGAGAGATCTCCCGCTGAGCTGGCGGGCGCCGCTGACGGATCCGTCCCCGTGTGGAAGGGGCCTTAAAAACAGTGATTTTATATTGCCCTCTACCACAGTCCTGCTTCCACATTTATCACACTTCTTAGGCCATGCAGGATCAGTAACTTTCTGTGATTTCCATTTTTTTTGTTCCGTTTCCCTTTAATAACACATGATAGTTGAGGATACATTCCTTTACAAGAAAACTATACTGGTGTTAAATAAACATGACAAAATGCACTTAGCTATTAAAAGGAGTATGTAAATCTATCAACATGTAAGATGGCACATTGCTCAAAACATGAAAATTACTGAGATTGAGGTGAAACATACCTTCGAGGACTACACTGGTGATTACATCTCTTTCTACTGAGATAGTTAACCACTTGTTGGCTGTCCCCTCACCCGTACGCCAAAATCAATGTAATTCAAATGAGTTAAAAGACCAGAAAAAAAAAAAAAGTTGTATAACATTTTCAACATTACAACTCTGGATGCAAAAATCTGCATCAAGTTGTACGCCCAAATGCATATACAGTACGTTCAACGCAGATACTTGTAAAGCCACGTACAGACAATGACTTCTATAGGTGGCTGTATGCAGCACTTGTGGGCTGGCTGGGAAATACACCAAAATTGAACCTGGTTGTAAACCCTTACATATAAGCCTAAAAAGAAATGTCTTACATATACCCATTAAAGGGACTAGTCTCAGGTGATACACAGAGATGGAAAAAAAAGTCCTCCTACATAAGTTGTACCTGTTTATCTGCATCATTCTCTCTCCTCTACAGCCTCCTAAAGCACACATTTTACGCAGCATTTTTCAGCTCCGGAAGGTAGGGGGCAGGAATCTGATGTCACACATAGCACAGCATACAGCAGGAGCTGGGTGTAATCTGAGACTTGAGTGGAGGGAAAGAACACTTCTCCTGTATACAGTCGTATAGGGAAACATGCACAGCTGAGGCTGTCAATCACCTTCTGTGTGCAGGAGGAGGGTAGGGAGATTTCCCAGATTGTCTGGTGTTGGTATAGTCTGTCAGAAGTGACAGGCCAGTAAACACTATAGAAGGATATTCTTTATTCCTTTTTCATTTCAGAAGTTTACAACCAATTTAAAGTGGATGTAAACCCACTCTCATCCTTTCTAAACTACTGACATAGTGGTTATCTATAAGGATATACATGCCTCCTGCATGTATCCTTACCTGTCAAATGTCTCCCCTCTGTAATGAGACCCAAAAAACTGTAGATTCTGTGGGTGGGTCTGTTGTTCGGAGCTCGGTGGGTGGAGTTGTGATGTCAGTAGACTCCCCACCCACCTCTACACTCCCCTTGTCAACGTGCATTTTCTTCTATGTATTTCTTACACTGAACTTCTGCTATGATCACTAACGTCCAGTCAAAACACAGAAAAGTCCCCACATGACTTCAGCATGCCCAATCATGCTGAGATGTGGAGCAGCCAATCCTGGGAGAGATGAAGAAGAAAGGAGAAGGGGATCTGAAGTACACAGAATGCCTCTCTCAGGCTCATGCATAAGATATGTAAATCACCTGTCACTCACAGCAAGGGGGAGAAACAGACTCCTATTTCTCTGTCTGTCAGTTTTTATCTCACTGAAAAAACATAAGAGGACTGCTCAAAGCTGGATTTACTCTTTGTGGCATGACTGGGCACAGATGACATGAAATCCTATACTGTACAAGGTGCAAGCCTTAATTTAAAAAAAAACATTTTGGGTTTACATCCACTTTAAGCTATCTGGCCATATATGACTGTGTGCATGAGCCCTGATTTAGTGTGGTCATCATAGTGGGCATAAGATGCATTGTGACTGCCGCTATTTTCATTTAAGGCCTACCTTTAACTAGTTATCGTGGAGACTGTTCACGTTAATAGGAACAGGAATGCATACTACAGACATCTCTGGATGGACCAGTTTAGAGTGGTCAGGGTTCTTGATTACAGGAACACCTACAAAGAATGCTCATTAATTTATGTTGTTTAAAGAATTCAAGAAATAGGGAACACATTACAAGCTAAGCATGCTCAAAGGACAAGTGAGTAACTTGAATCACCAAGAGGTATATGTATATGGGAGGCTAAGCCTCATTCTACTGGTCAGAAAGACAAATATTTCCAAGTAGCACATAAAACAACAAAAACTATGATGGCAGAAAATTCCAAACCCATGTGCACACAGCATAATGGCTTACTTCTTCTCTGATTATGATCATCAGGTTAATTTGTAACCATAGTTAGTTTTAAAATTGTGTATAGGAATATTTTAAAATGTGACCTTCCCTATAGTAACAGAAAACTACTAGAGCAAAAAAAAAGTAAAGTGTACAGCTGAGTAGTAGTAGTAAATAAACTCAGTTGTTTTTTTTGGCCCATTGTTTGCAGGCAATACGACCAATTCAAATGTTGTTTGTAACAACCAGAATAATATGGTTTGAGGTCTACATAGGTGTAGTTCACGTTTAGTTTGACACATGGCAGGGTAAAGTAAATTCCTAACTGATAATTAGTGGTTTAAAAAACAGGTTTATTACATCAGATAACTGGTAGCGCTGTGTACAAGGATATCCTTAAGGTGCTGAAATATACAAACCCTTAAAGTGTAAACCTCTGAAATTAAAAATTAACAAAGCATATTCCTCTATAGTGTGTAATAGCCTCAATCCAAAGTACAGAGTGTGATTCATGTCTGATCTCTTTTCCCTGTGCTATCTGCACTTCTGACAGGTTATGTATACACCACAAAATCCCGGATGACAGCCCCCCTGCACCCAGAAGATGACTAACAGTATCAGATGTGCATGTTTCCCTATGAGACAATGTAGAGGAGAGGTGTGTCCTTTTCCTCCACTCAGGTCTCCGATTACACTCAGCTTCCTGTCCTATGCCATGCGGTGTGTGACGTCAGATACCCACCCCCACCTTAAAGGAGCTGAGAAATAGTCTTTGATCTGTGTATTTGATGGACTGTAGAGGAGAGGGGGCTGCAGATTAACAGGCACAACCTATGTAAGAGGATTTGTGTCATATCTGTGTATCACCTAAGGCTAGTCACTTCACTGGGTATAGGTAAGGGTTTACAACTCCTTTAAAGGTTTGGTCTTGGAATGTGGTATCTTTAGTAGCTTTAAACACTGACAAAGTGTACCATAAATACTTGTTGGCTCTTTTATTAAATGCTCATCATTTTATTCATTCTGTGTCTCTCTATGACAATTTAAAGCTGAACTCTGAGAAAAAATAATATCTGCACATATGCTATATGAATATATTTAAGCCTGATGATACAGTATGTGCCTTATTGGTGGATGCTGCTTACAGTGGTGTCAGAATGAAAGCTAGAGATTTTACCTAATGCAGCAGCATCCACCAACGGGACACATATCATTATGAAACATTTATTTTTACATAGCAAAATGTGCAAATATTGTTTTTTTTCCAGACTTCAGCTTAAAGTTAAAATTCATAGAAATAATTCAGATTTTTAACCTTAAAGTGTTATTAAACCCACAACAGTAAAATCAGTCTGTATATGAAGCAAAGCATGCTTGTTATACTCGCTGTGGAACTTAAGGGTTAATCCTCTGCATTATGTAAAAAGGCTTTCTTATCCTTCATGCACAGATCCCCCTCCTGCACTATCTATCTGGGAAAGGCCAGCTAACACAGGCAGAGTAGCCAACTTGCACACGCTCAGTTGTGTCTTTTATGCTGGAGAGAACTTTTTCTTGTTCTCAGAGCTAGCCAGGTCACATGATATTGACATCATAACTGTGGGCGTGTATACAGGCTGCAGTGAAAATCTCCTCCTTTCTGAATTCTCAGCACTGGAGAAACTGTGGTATACAGATCGTCCAAAAAGGTATATAGTGGCAGTATTTTAAAGTGGTTGTATGCCCTAAAATAATACATGCACCTAAAGGTAAGCCTACATTAAGGCTTACCTGTAGGTGCTTGCAATATCTCCGAGACCTACACGGTCTCTGAGATATTTGCAAAAAAGACTGTACCGATATCTACGGCGCATGCGCGCCGTAGATAACAGCGCAGGCGCACTGAGTGCGGTGGCTCTTGAATGGGAGTTGCCGGACACTGCCGGAACTCGCGCATGCGCAGTGATCGTGCAATTCCTTGCGCATGCGCAGGAGTGACGTCATCGCTGCTCCGGCCAGTCACAGCGCCGGAGCGGCGATACCCGGAAGTCACTCTGGGTATCATGGCGGCGACGGAGGACGTGTCCGAGGACCACTGCAGGGGCTTCGATCTAAAGTAAGTAATTGATAATGAGCTAGTATGCTAGTCATACTAGCTCATTATGCCTTTGCCTTGCAGGTTCCAAAAAAAAAAAGTTTTGCGGTATACAACTGCTTTAATATAAAGAAAAAAAAGAAGATTTATTGCTGTGGGCACTGCGGTGGGGGGGGGGGGGGTTGGATGAACTATTTTCATATTACTGGGTTTAGTAACACTTTAATAAACATGGCAATAATTCTTTCTTCTCCAATACATCAATAGTTAATAAACCATGCCATCTTTACTTATACTAGGGCACAATTTCCAACATGCCCAACATATGCATACAGCCCTCTACATAATCAGAAAAGATTGTATGTGTGTGCCATATACAGTATATACAATGTATAATGGGATGGGAGCATCGGCGGAATTCTTTCTTCCTCTACTTACTACTCTCTATTAGGAATACAGATGGTGACCTGCAGAACTTAGATCAGTAGTAGACACCAGCATGAGAAGCTCAGATCATACTGGTTTTGTTTTGGATGAATAAGTAGGAAGCCACCTGCAGTGCAAGACTCTATAACACACTGCCTTACTTTAACAGACCGACACAGATATATAATCAGTGTAGAAGAACTTCTTTGTTCAAGTTGTTGGCAACTTCAGGATGCCTTGTGGTAAACAATAATCAGCCCACTATGTTCATCTTTGTTGGCAGGTTCCTGAACATCAAGCTGCAGCTTTGTATATATCCCTTTTCAAACTTTTATAAGATGATCTGTTACCTATAAAGATTGTCTGGCCTTGCATTCATCAGATAAAATAACACTTCTGCTCAGTTATCAGTATTCACAAATATTATTACTCTCTGGGTGGGGCCATGTAGAATAACTGCCTACCCCTTCCTATCACATGGCAGTGCCCAGCAGGGCCAGTCTGAGACATAGGTAGGAGAGGGTCTTATCTCAGGCACAGCTGAAGAGGGAGCCTAAAATAGTCACTAAAACACGCCCATAACGTCTAACCTCTAACCTAACCTTAACATCTAGCCCTTTCCCTAACATTAACTTACTTCCTTAATGAGGACTTTATGAGATTGTAGGCCACACCCACCCAGACCCAACTTCCCCAGATACAAATTAAAATGAACACTCAAAAACCTTCTTATTTGGCAAAATATATTGGCCGCGACACCTTTATTGGTTTAAATAATTAATTTCCAATAACTCTTTATTATTACTCATATTTATTATCACTCATAACTTAGATATATAATCACATAACAGATTTCTACCTGCTCAGTTATTAGAACTCGAGCAGTAGCTCAAACTTCAAATATCAATAACAGTCCCCCCCAGAATCCGGGGTGACCCAACCACATAAGAGGTGTACGCGACTGGGGCGGGAGGGAGGGAGCTCCAAACTTCTTCAGCTGTCCGCAGGCAAGAGGATGAGCCCCACACCTGCTGACCATTATATAGCCTAACCCCTTGCTTCCAGAGAATCCCTGAAACCTTATTGGCTGCACCTGAAAGCTTCCCTCTAGACTCTTAAAGAGGCAGTAACCTGACTAAATAAACCTATGCTGTTTAATAATTTATATCAAATCCTAGGATGGGGAGGCCACAATCTCAAGAAAGTGGCCCCATTTCTTTTTCGTACATCACGGGACACAGAGCGACTTAGTCATTACTAATGGGTTATATAGTTTACCTTCAGGTGTTGGCACTGGCCAATTCCAAACCGGAAGTACCCTCCCCTATATAAGCCCCTCCCACCCGGGAGCACCTCAGTTTTTTGCCAGTGTCTAAGGTGTTGGCCAAAGAGTAACATGTGTTTTCACTGGGCTTGCGTACAGGTTCTTTTGGGCCTTAGTAAGCTGTTCCGGATCCCACCAAAAAAGCTTCATAGCTAAACGGTCGGTACCCGGGCCTTGCAGCAGAAGAGCAAGGTTTTGCCTGTAATGCTTCTCTTAGGAGGGCTGGACCCTGGGATCCAGAGCTCTGGTCATACCCACGACCAAGACGCTGTCTGTGCAGGGTGCTATACAGGTCCAGGGGAGTGGAATCCTTGGGAACCCGGTCCCTGAAGGTTTAATTACAATGCCTGCCGTGATAGGTGAAGTTTGGACTTTTGTGGACCAAACAAAGTCCTGCGGCGGGGATCAGGTAAGTGGGGGCCCCCAGGAACTTGGTTCTATTGGGGGGACCCCCAAGCCTAATTTGTCTTTCTGTCTGTTACCTAACGGTATTCCCGCTAAATATCTGTGTTTGCCTATAACTACTGAAAATGTAAAATTTTAATAGTAGTCAAGAAAAAAAAAAAAAAAAAACAGGGACCGCGGTACCTGTGTTAAACCACTAGAGGCCGCTGTAGTCCATTTTTCTTGTAATGTGGATCTTTGGTTTTCTCAACTCAAAAGGTCCAGGCAGCTGGTAAGTTTCTCTGAGGGAATCCACTTCCTCTGCCCTGTTGCTGCGTTCATCCACCGCACAGGCCCTCCGGCAAAAAGGGCCCTGGCTCCTAGTCCTCTGTTGGTTTTCGAAAAGGGCGCCATTGGCGCGCGCGCGTGCACGCGCCTCCTATGAAAAAAAAGGGGCGGGGCGGGTGGATGACGCTCGATACGCGCCGCGGCGCTTCTGCGCATGTGCGGGCGTCCCAGCATGGTTAAAAGACACAGTACAAGTGTCAGCTGCATGCAAACAGAGCTAGCAACAAACAGTGGCACACAGAGGCGGTTGATGCAGGCATCCCCATAGAAAGGCACTTTAGTGGACACCAGCTGGTATATAGCAGCACCTGTGTTAGACTATTACCAGCAAAAATTGGTGTATGACGACGGGAATACCTCAGCTTTGTGCTTAAAGGATATGTCGTCCAGACGCTCCGGAAATAGATCTTCCAGGAAGCCAAAGGGGTCTCCATCGGGCTCTGAGGATATTGGGCATGCTTGCACTGCACCAATCTCCCCTGAGAATGCAGAGGTCAGTAGCCGTAGAAACCCCGCAGGAATGCCTGGTGCTGCGGCTGTCCCCAGTCCACCTGCTCCTGTATATATAACAGAGGAGGTTTTATCCTCAACTCTGGGAGGATTAGAAGAGAGATTAACAGCATTGATCGCTGCTTCCCTATCTCAGGGAAAGCGCGTCCGATCTCCGTCTCCTCCTTCAGAGTGCCTGTTAGTGGAGGAACAGCCCCACACAGAGATCGACCTACCTGAAGGGGATCAGGATGAGGTTGATTCACTTATAGAGGAATCAACAGTGGAAGAACCTTTCTCAGCTTCTCAGGCTGAAAGATTATGGGTTCAGTCTCTGACTAACATGGTCCGATCAGCATTTAAAATGCCTCTGGCGGAACCACCATCCACTACGGTTTCCTCGCTGGGGTCGCTAAAAGCTCCCCAGGCGGTCTGTTCCTTCCCAATCCACCCTTTATTAGAAGGGCTTATTTACCAGGATTGGGAGCATCCTGATAAAATATTTGCTCCCCCCAAGAGATTTCCGGTGATCTATCCCATGGAGGATAAGTTCATAAGAAAATGGAGGGTCCCTATAGTGGACGCAGCCATCTCTTCTGTTAACAAATCACTGACATGTCCAGTAGATAATGTTCCAATGTTCAAAGACCCAATAGATAAAAAATTGGAGTCTTTACTAAAATCTGCTTTCTCTACAGCAAGTATGGTGACACAACCTGCGGTAGCAGCGATTGGAGTCTGCCAAGCAGTGAAAGATCAGTTGAAACAAGTCTTAAGGGACTTACCAGATCAGCAGGCTCATGCCCTAGCTGACCTGCCTAGAGCCTTGTGTTTTGCGGTGGACGCCATAAAGGATACAATCCAACAGGCCTCCCGCTTTACGCTGTCTATAGTACATATGCGTAGGCTTCTGTGGCTCAAAAACTGGTCTGCTGAAGCTCCCTGTAAAAAACTGCTGGTTAGCTTCCCATTTCATGGAGAACGCTTATTTGGAGAAGATCTGGACAAATATATCCAGAAAATTTCTGCCGGTAAAAGTTCACTCTTACCGGTTAAGAACAAGGGTAGAAGTCCTTCTTTTAAGATGCCTACCTCTCCAGTCCCGGGCACATCGGCTGTGAAGCAGTTCCGACGGCCTCCGCGGTCAAATTCAGGGGGCAGAAATCAGGGACAATCACAGGGTAACAAGAAGCCCTGGATCAAGAGAGGTACAAAACCTCCCCCTAAGGCATGAAGTATTGCCCCCGCTCAATCGGGTGGGGGGAAGACTTCAGTTGTTCACAGAGACCTGGCGGGACACCATCAGAGACAGATGGGTGCTCTCCGCAGTAAGTCTGGGATACAAGCTGGAGTTAAAAGGCACTCCTCCTGCCCAATTTATGAGGTCAGACGTGCCAAGAGATCCCCAAAAGAGAGGATCCCTCCTTCTGGCACTAGAACAACTATTGCTCCAAGGGGTAATCATGAAGGTTCCCCTGGAAGAAAGCGGATTCGGGTTTTACTCGAACCTTTTCACAGTCCCCAAACCAAATGGGGACGTGAGGCCCATATTAAATCTAAAAGGGCTAAACAAGTTCCTAAATATCAGGACTTTTCGGATGGAGTCGATCCGATCAGTGGCCACCGCCCTACAAGGGCAGGAATGGCTAGCCTCGATCGACATAAGGGATGCTTATCTGCATATTCCCATCTTTCCGGCCCATCAGAAATTTCTACGCTTTGCAGTAGAAGGGCGCCATTTTCAGTTCAGAGCCTTACCTTTCGGTCTGGCCACAGCACCACGAGTGTTCACAAAAATTCTGGCCCCATTATTGGCCAATCTAAGAACACAGGGTGTAACGATAATGGCATATCTAGACGACCTGCTACTAATAGACCACTCAGTGGAAAAGCTGGAAGTAGCTATTCACAAGACAATCGAGTATCTGGAATATCACGGTTGGATTATCAACCGGGACAAGTCAGCTCTAAGACCAGTCAAAAGTCTGGAATACTTAGGGCTAAGGCTGGATTCAAATCAGAGAAAGATTTTCTTACCTCCAGAGAAGGTGTCGTCTTTAAGAAATTTGACCCACTTAGTGGGTACAAAAAGAAAACCATCCATACGTCTCTGCATGAGGCTGCTGGGAAAGATGGTGGCTTCATTCGAAGCGGTACCCTACGGTCAATTCCATTCAAGGAATTTGCAAAGGGCCATACTGTCAGCCTGGAACAAAAAAGTTCAGGCTTTAGACTTACCAATGTCCCTGTCCCCTTCCGTTCGCAAGAGCCTCCATTGGTGGTTGGTGCCCCAGAATCTGGAAAGAGGGAAACCCTTCAGTCCGGTTTCTTGGAAGGTGGTCACTACAGATGCCAGCCTCATCGGCTGGGGGGCAGTGCTGGAGCAATGGTCTCTCCAGGGCAGGTGGTCAGAAGCAGAAAAGGCCCTGCCCATCAATCTCTTAGAGATACGAGCAGCCCGGTATGCCCTAGTAGCATGGACATCCAAACTCCAGGGGTCCCCTGTCAGAATTCAATCAGACAATGCCACGGCAGTGGCATATATCAATCATCAGGGTGGCACCAAAAGTCGTGCAGCCCAGAAGGAAGCAAATTGCATCCTGGAGTGGGCAGAAAGATATGTCCCAGCCATATCCGCGGTTTTCATCCCAGGAGTGGAAAATTGGAGAGCGGACTTTCTAAGTCGCCAACAATTATGCCCGGGGGAATGGTCTCTTCACCCCGAGGTTTTCCAGGCAATATGCCAGCGGTGGGGAACACCGGATGTAGATCTGCTAGCATCCAGATTCAACGCAAAGGTGGACAGGTTTGTGTCTCGCACAAGGGATCCCCTAGCTTGCGGCTCGGATGCCCTAGTGTTCCCTTGGGATCGGTTCAAGCTGATATATGCATTCCCACCGCCACAATTGTTACCGCGATTACTCCGCAGAATCAGGGTAGAAAAGAAACCAGTGATTCTGGTGGCTCCAGCGTGGCCCCGAAGGGCATGGTACGCGGAGATTGTAAAAATGTCAGTGAGGAGTCCGTGGACCCTCCCACTTCGTCCGGACCTGCTGTCGCAAGGACCGATATACCACCCTTCCTTACCAGCCCTAGGTTTGACGGCCTGGCTATTGAAGCCCACATTCTGAAAAAGAGAGGGCTCTCTAATTCTGTGGTATCTACCATGATCAATGCCAGGAAACCGGTATCCAGGCAGATCTATTATAGGATCTGGAAAGCGTACATTACGTGGTGTGAGACCAAGAAATGGCATCCACGTAAGTACATGATAGGGAGGATTCTGGACTTCCTACAGTGGGCTGTAGATAAGAAGCTGGCCTTGAGTACTATCAAGGGTCAGATTTCGGCCTTGTCAATATTTTTTCAAAGGCCCTTGGCTTCGCATTCACTAGTCAAAGCCTTTATACAAGGAGTGATGCGTATTAGCCCTCCGGTTAGTATTCCCATATGTCCTTGGGACTTAAACCTGGTTCTGTCGGTTCTACAGAAACAACCGTTTGAACCATTACAACACATTTCCTTGGTTCTTCTCACCAGGAAATTGGTTTTCTTAGTAGCCATTTGTTCGGCTAAAAGAGTGTCGGAATTAGCAGCTATGTCCTGTAAGGAGCCATATCTGGTTATCCATAAGGACAGAGTAGTATTACGTCCTCATCCAGCCTTTCTTCCTAAGGTGGTATCGAGGTTTCATTTGAACCAAGATGTGGTTCTTCCTTCTTTTTTCCCCAAACCTAGCTCAGTAGAGGAAAAGTTATTACATTCTTTGGATGTGGTAAGAGCAGTTAAAGCTTATCTAAAAGCCACTGCTCAGATTCGCAGAACGGATTCTTTGTTTGTTCTGCCGGAAGGCCCCAGAAGGGGTCAGGCAGCATCAAAATCTACTTTAGCCAAGTGGATTCGACAGGTCATAATACAAGCCTATGGCTTGAGAAAGAGACCGCCTCCGTTCAAAGTTAGGGCGCACTCCACAAGAGCGGTTGGAACTTCATGGGCAGTGCATCACCAGGCCTCCCTGGCTCAAGTATGTAAGGCCGCAACATGGTCTTCGGTACACACGTTTACTAGATTCTATCAGGTAGACGTTAGAAGTCAGGAGGATGTCGCCTTTGGGCGCAGTGTGTTGCAGGCCGCAAAAGATCCTCATGCCTGATGGCGCCCAGCTTATGTACCCCCCCCCTCATTTGGCATTGCTTTGGGACGTCCCATTAGTAATGACTAAGTCGCTCTGTGTCCCGTGATGTACGAAAAAGAAAAAGGGATTTTTATAACAGCTTACCTGTAAAATCCTTTTCTTGGAGTACATCACGGGACACAGAGCTCCCACCCCTCTTTTTGGGACACTTATTGCTTGGCTACAAAACTGAGGTGCTCCCGGGTGGGAGGGGCTTATATAGGGGAGGGTACTTCCGGTTTGGAATTGGCCAGTGCCAACACCTGAAGGTAAACTATATAACCCATTAGTAATGACTAAGTCGCTCTGTGTCCCGTGATGTACTCCAAGAAAAGGATTTTACAGGTAAGCTGTTATAAAAATCCCTTTATTGTGCCCCCTTTTTTCATTCTTCACCACATCGCCTAAAACATATACCTAGCCCTTAAATATTAAACTATAACTCTAAATTCTAACACTAAACTTACTCCTATCTCCAAGTAACCCCCCTCTTCTTATTGGTTGGTTGGCACAAAAGTTATTGCATCTACAAACTATGGGATAGATTTATGGAATTTGTTTATATTTTTTTGCGAATAATGGCGGCGATCAGCAATTTTTAGTAGGACTGCAACATTGCGGCAGACAAATCTGACACTAAGTGACACTTTATTGGGGACCAGTGACACCAATTCAGTGATCGGTGCTAAAAAAAAAATGCACTCTGACTGTACTAATGACACTGGCAGGAAAGGGGTTAACATCAGGGGTGAGGGGTGATCAAAGGGTTAAATGTGTTCCCTGTGGGTGTTTGCTAACTGTGTGGGGGAGGTGCTTTGACTGGGGGAAGACAGAGATCTGTGTTCCTGCTTAGCAGAAACACAGGATCTGCATCTTCCCCACTGACAGAATGGTGATCTGCCTTGTTTACATATGCAGACTGCCATTCAGCCTCTCTTGGGAATGATCGCCGGGTGCCAGCAAATATCGGGTCTGCTGGACCCCCTGCTAAGCAGGAACACTGATTTCTGTCTTCCAGTTGATTGGCTTCCGAGGTGTCCAATCACTTTGGGAGCGGGTCATCGGCGGCGCACATGCTTACCCAAGACCCGGAAACAAAAAAGACGTACAGGTACGTGATTTTACGCTGAAGGGCCGCCATGCCGCAGTACATGTGCATGGGGCAGTCCGGAAGCGATTAAAATTATATTTTTAAAGAATAATTCCAGGCTTGGACATGTTATACATATTTACATTGGTCCAGCTTAGCATACCTGGCCAATGCCACTGGAAGTTGGAATTCACCATTACATCAGTCATCTACACTTGCTTCCGGGTCCCGTGCCAAGCAGGTGCTCTCCTGTGTTGTGGACACAGGAGGTCGGCCGCTCAACATGGACAAGGTGGAGAGGTAAAGCCACCTCATCCAATCAGAGAATTCTTTGCATTTATTCAACAAATGCAGAGCATTCTCTGAATAGCGCCCATGCTGAGTGTCTGACCTCCAAGTTGGACCAATGTAACTATGTATAATATGTCAATGCCTGGACTAATTATTGAAAAGGGTATAAAAGAGACTGAACATACCAGATTTTGTATATATAAAGTCGTCAGACCAGCAGTATTTAAATTTTGTTTTTATGTTTTGCAGCATAATATACGTTTCTACATAAAAATAGTTATTAGGATGTATTTGTCACATTCAAAATTGTCTCCATAGGTCAGTCTTTTTGTAGAGTTAAGGGTCATTAGACTTGGATTATGTGAGAGCGAAAGTTTTCTGTAAATTCATGATGGTGTTCTGAATTTGCAAGTCTAATTTCTCATCAAGGACTCACAGGACAACCTAAAAACCACACTGGAGTCCTAGAAAAAGGTACCTGGACACTAGGGTCCCAACATTAAAAGGCTGAACACCTGCTGCCATGACAACCAGAATGTTCAGGGAATCGCAACAACTATTTGAACCGTGGCCCCATCCAGCGTGGAATGAGCTATTGATTGGAGAAGGTGGAGTGTGCTTACATGACGTGGAGTTGCTCAATAAAGTCGAAATGTAGTAAAAATAGGGCCAAAACAACTTATCGATTATGAAAATAATCGATTACCATTTTCATAATCGATTAATCAGCCAGTAACATAACGGGGTTAAAAAAAAAAACATTTGCCTTTTATAGTACAAAAAGAGCAAATTGCTACCCAAAATAATACTTTCACTGTCCCACAGTAAAAAATGAACCCCTTACAGTAGCGGTTATTGGCTCTTTTTGTACTAATTTTAGTTTTTTTAACCCCATTATGTTACTAAACATCTCAGGCCTGGGTCACACCTCTATGTTTTTTGGTCCTTTTTGCAGAAACACACTACAGGTCATTTACATGGTTTCCTATGGAACACGTTCACATCCATGATTTTTTCAGCTGCCACGTATTTGGAAAGGGCAAAGACTTTTTTTAATGTAAAACGGTGCTATTTTGCTTCAATATACTTCAATTGCGAAGCTGCAGAAAAGCGTGTAATGCGTTTTTGCGGCAATTTGCGTTTTTTAATCTGCCCAACAACAAACTGGGCAAAAAAAATGTAAAAATGCAAATCGCAGCTAAATTAAAATTTTTTTTTTTTAAAGGTTATTAACCGATTAATCGAAACAATAATCGGCCAACTAATCGATTATGAAAATAATCAATAGTTGCAGCCCTAAGTGAAAGATTCCAAATTTTCTATGTTTTCACACTGAGCCGCCCATAGCGTCAGCGGTAAAATGCCAATATTTTTATCGCCGACGCTATGGACGGATTTGCGGCGCATTTCGGCTGCTAGCGGGGTGGTTTTACCCCTGCTAGCGGTATAGCCATGCTGTCCCATTGATTTCAATGGGCAGGAGCGGTGGAGGAGTGGCATACACACCGCTCCTTCACCGTTCCAGAGATGCGGCTAGCAGGACTTTTTTTACCGTCCTGCCAGCGCACCGCTCCAGTGGGCTGTCACACTGGGAAACCACAGTGGGCTGCAGGGAAACCACAGGTGATATTAGTAGTTCAGCTCCTCTTTGGGAACCTAGAACTAATAATGGTGGATGAGTTCCTAGATTAACGCTAAAGTGTCACTTTAAAGTACAAATCATTTTAAGTGAAACAACTAGGCGATGATTGTCATATCCCAGTTTGGTGTAAACTAAAAATATCATGTGAATATGGAAGCATGCCCGGTAGGGATCTGTTCCAAATACCGTTGTTGGTACATTCACCATAGAGATAACTTTGGGCAGGTAATAAACCTTAAAGTGGTTGTAAACCCTTCCATATACCCAGTGAAGTGACTGGCCTCAGGTGATACACAGAGATGAAACAAATCCTCCTACATAAGTTGTATCTGTCTATATGTAGTCTTCTCTTCTATACATTTGTTCAAATTTCAGAATTTATAAGCTTGTCTGAGAGTTCAGAAAAAAGGGGGCGAGGAGCTGGTTACACTCTGCATAGCTCAGTGAGGAGAGGTCTGAGAGCTGATTGGAGGGAAGAGACACACCCCCTTCACAGCACACAGGAACATAGCTGAGGCTGTCAATCTGCTGGTGATCCCCCCCTTGTCACCTTTTTTCTCTTGATGTCAGGGAAAATTGTAAGAAGTGGTTCAGTACGAAAGCAGAAAAACAAAGCGGCAGACAGAAATGACACTTAGTACTTTTAACTGAGACAAGTACACACTATGAAGGGATATGCTTTGTTCATATTTCATGTTTGAGGTTTACAGCAACTTTAATTTAACTGTGCCTATACAATATCCAGTGTAATCTGTATAGATTAAAGTGCTGCTTATCATTGTGGATTAGGTGTCAGTATTTCATTAACAACCAGTGCCTATTTGCCATCATTGAATGCAAGCAGTTTCCAATAGTGGAACATTCACCTTTGATAGGTGTAGTGTTACTCCCTGGATAATACAAAAGAGCATTATTTCGATTCATTCATTACTAGATGAGAACAAACGCAAATGAATGGCCCTAAGAGTGTGCGCTTCTTGCTACTGTACATATGAACTGATCTCGGCTTCCAAAGAGATAACACTGCAGGGTGTGGATGCTTAGCACATCTTCAAGAGAAGTATCTGAAATACACCCCAGAGATAATACACAGCAATCCTTGAAAATTAAATGGTAACAGCACAGAGCCTGTCAACCCACAGAATCTATATGGATCACAATAAGAACAATGTTAACATGAATTATGCAGCATATTAAATATTGTTAATAAAAAAGAAATGTACTTCTAACCAGCAAAGCTAACATGCAGAGGTAGGAATGAAATGCTGTACAGATAGACCTCATTTGCTGCACAAATGCAAATATGGCCTGATTTTGAAAAATTCTGCTAATATACTAGGTGGATTAAAGTCCATAAGTAAGAGGAATTAAAAACACCGTTCCTAGGGAAAGCGCTTCTAATTTTAATATAACTGTCCTAATGTTATTAAAAAAAAAAGATCTAATGGATCCCTAATGTCCTTGTCACCTGCCCAAAGATATCACAAGGGGGCTTGTCTGCCCCCTTGTGATAGCAATATAGTTAAATAGACAAAAATGAAAGTGTAAAAAAAGACATTTAAATAAAAAAAATTAAAAAATAAAAATGTAAAAGCACCCCTGTTCCATGCACATACAGGCAAATGCAAATATGGACGTAAGTCTGGCATGCATATGTAAATGGTGATTGCCCCAACACATGTGCGGTATCGCTTTAAATGTCGGAGTAAAACAATAATTCTAAGGCCTTCATTTACTATTACTTTTAAACTAATAACCTGTAAGGCGCCTTTCACACGGACGGCCGTTTTGCCGCAGTTAAAAGCATGTAAAATGTTCTGTGAAATTTAAGGCTCCATGCACTGCGATTAGCTGCATTTGTACATTGCGATTACCTGCGTTTACGTGCGGTTACATGCAGCCGCGTTTAGCTGCGGTAGTCATTCCCATAGCAACCCTTTTTTATACCTACTGATTATGCTTGATGTGCTTCCTGTTGTTCTTTTTTTTTCTCACGCTGCTATTCACAGTTGACACAAAAGACTGCGATTACCTGCAGTTATGTGCATATAGCTGCGCTACATCGCACCTGGACGCATTCAATAAAAAAAATTATATTCGCACCAAACCGCATGTAACAAAATCGCAACTAAACGCTGTGTGTGAATGGGGCCATAGGAAAGCATTGTGTGCTTTTAGCTGCGGTAGAAAACTAGAAAATCCGCAGCTAAAAGCACCATTCTATCCGTCCGTGTGAAAGGGGCCTAAAGGCTTAGAAAGTGTCACCTATGGGCAATTTTAGGTACTGTAATTTGTCGTCATTTCACAAATGTGTGATTCCAGAGGTGTGCCCAATTTTAAGACTTGACATGTTTGGTATCTACTTATTTGACGCAACCCAACCGATACCAAAAAAATAGTTACTATATTGTGTTTGTGTGCAGTATAATTAGTTCACGTGTATTTTTTACTGAAAATTTGCGTTTACTAAACCTGTGCAAAT
The DNA here is from genome assembly GCA_029206835.1 of Rana muscosa. NCBI lineage: Eukaryota > Metazoa > Chordata > Amphibia > Anura > Ranidae > Rana > Rana muscosa. Next base: position 193,049,183 of record CM055117.1, read on the forward strand.
AACATTTGACGTAAAAAATTGAACCGGCCACCATTTTATTCTCCAGGGCCCGTGCTTTAAGAAAATATATATTTGGGGGTTCTAGGTAATTTTCTAGCAAACAATGCTGATTTTAACATGTATGAAAAAATTCAAAATGACCCCAGACTGCAAAATGAATAGGTCTAATTCATACGTGATCTGTATTATGAAACAAACCATTTTACTTTACTGAAGTTACACCAAAGAAAAATAAATTCTAATCATTCTGTGTAATCTGATTGTCCTACAGATTACACTGTGCAAAATGTTATTTTTTCTAATGCCCCGTACACACAATTGGACCTTTTTCCGACCAAACTCCCATCGGAATTCCGACGGAATTTCATCGGAAAAAAATAGAACAGGTTCTATTTGAAAATTCCGATGAAGGTCAGCGTCCTGCCAGCGCACTGCTCCAGTGTGAAAGCCCTCGGGCTTTCACATTGGAGTGAGAGGAGAGACGCTTTACAGGTGCTATGCAGGTGCTATATTTACCGCTAAAGCGCCTGTAAAGCGCCGCAGTGTGAAAGCAGCCTTATAAAATAGTCCCAAAAAGCAGTGCCAAATTCAACAAATGTACATTTAATGCGGACCCAAAATAAAAAATCAATTATACGTCTGCCAAACGGTCTTGCTGATGCCAAAAACATGGCAGTTGGAGCCCTACCCTCCAAACAAATAATATTGTTTAGAACTTTTTCTATTCTGGCATAACATCTGGGAACAACAAGCATCCGAGATCCAGAACTACATGCAACTTGAAAATTACAGAAACACGAGACCCTAGGTAACATGAATTATTGTAAGGCTTTTGGGAGCAGCCAAAAAAAACAGTGTTGGAATATTAATATGAATACTTGTTGACTATTGAAGCATATTAAAGAGTATGTAAAAACAACATTTCATATTCCATGCTATAGCATGTACTTGTATGAAAAAGTCTCCTGTTCTCTTTGTATTGCTTCCTTTGTGTGAAATCTCCGGTGTTCTTGCCAGTCCCGCTGCTTTCCTTTTAAAAACTGACCTCACCAAGCAGGAGAACACAGCGTGGTCAGTTCTCTAGCTCTGCTGGGAACTCAGTGTACTCTCCTCCAATGATCAGATTTGTCCTGACACGCCCTGGCCTCATAGCCTTTCACTGGGAAGATCAGTGTCCTGCTGTTCTTCCTCCTCCAGCTTTTATGCAACTGAGAACAGGGGGAATGTAAAAAAAGGGAAGGAAGAGTATCGTTTTTTTCTATACACAAATGTTTTTTGTGTCTTTCATTTCTATTTTAAACTGAATGGGCTGTTTTAAAAGGTGAGGGTTTACCATCACTTTAACTTTGCCCTCACAGAAGAGAAAAAAAAATATATCCACTCTAAGTTCTTATGACTCAACAGTTTATTGTACCACTAATGCTGATAATAATGCTATGAGCAGACTTTTTTCTAACTTGGTTTACTATTACCTAAGGTTATTAGGGCAGCTAGCCAACAGTATCAAAGGACGCTGCTGAATAAAAAGCAACAGAAACAAAAAGTAAGGATTATAAGATCATTAGTATGTGTAGGTATAAAAAGACTATCCTGCTTACACACATCTTATCTGAGCTTCTGAGCAATGCAAAATTCTTAGAAGCAATCATTACATTATAAATCAGTGTAATAAAAAAGCTTCTTAGGAGCAAAGTCCATTTTCCTTTTGAAATCTTACTTTTAAAAGCTGAACACCAGGCACAAAAACATCTACATTCATTTTTACTCAAAAGCCACAAAGGAAATGCACTCTGTGTGCACCACATGCCTTTGCAAAGCCAAATATTACCCTGTGAAGTGGTCGTGCCATCATTATTGTGCTGCACATAGGGGGTTTTCTACGAAAGGCAAATCCACTTTGCACCTCAGTGTAGTTAAAATTGCAATTTAAGTGCACTTAGAAGTGCAGTCGCTGTAAATCTGAGAGGTAGATCTGAAATAAGGGGAAGCTCTACTTATTTTATCATCCAATCATGTGCAAGATAAAATGCTGTTTTTTATTTTCCTTGCATGTCTCCTTTGGATCTACAGCGACTGCACTTCCAAGTGTACTTTCAGTGCAATTTCAAGTGCACTTGTAGTTTTCACTTGTAGTGCAAAGTGGATTTCCCTTTAGTAAATAACCCCCTAGTCTGTGCAAGAGCATAGCTATGGGGGGATTTCAGAAAGTCCATCATTACAAGCTGCCTGTGTTCTGTCAAGTTCTCCAACCCGTCAGAAACTCCAACCGCTTAACTTCCAAATTAATTAAAAACAGCAGTAATTGTAGTTTTTGACCAATTGGTGGTTGGACACAACACTGGCAACCGAAGAGAGTCCGATGCAGGATATTATGAGCGGAGATTCTTACTCCGCTCCGATACTAGCCAACAAAATGGCCGCCTCCGAGGCGGCGACAACTTTGTCCTCGTTAGCTGCTGTGCTGTCAAAACAGCTCAGTCTTCCTGTACCGGACTCTATTCGGTTGTCTGTGTTGTGTCCAACCACCAATTCGTCAAAATCTCTGATTACTAAGGTTTTAAATAAACCGGAAGTGACGTGGTTGGAGTTTTTGATGGGTTGGAGATATTGACAGAACACCTGCAGCAAACCACAGGAAAAGGACGTACAGTAGCTGCACGCAACTGCAGCTGAAACCAGAAGGTCCAGCGTGTGAGCGCCAAAAGTATAGTGGTAGCTATGCTCCTGGCTTGTTGTAAAAATGGCAATTGTAATTTTAAAGAGATAAGTCCACAAGGTGGCATGCACCTCATTGGACTCAACACTTAGTAATCCAGAATAGTTTTCAAAGTGGCTGAATTCCTGGAGTTCAGCTTCCACAGGTGAAAATCCAGGAATGCTACTAAATAGTAATATCATGCAAATCCACCAAGCATAGACTGATGTGGATGTCTTTTGTGTGGAAGGGGAGGGTGCATAATTGTGTGTTTATGTCATATATAATGCAAGGTGACTGTAACTCAGCTACCTGGTACACATGGGGTACAGTACAGATAGTGGTGTACTGGTGCATAGGAAGCAGTTGTCTTCATTAGCACTTAGGCTGGTTTCACACTGGGGCGGTGGGTGCGGTGGCGGTATAGCGCCGCTATTTTTAGCGCCGCTATACCGTCGGAATTGCGGAGGTATTCGGCCGCTAGCGGTACGGTTTTAACCCCCGCTAGCGGCCGAAAAAGGGTTAATACCGCCGGTAATGCGCCTCTGTAGAGGCGCATTGCTGGCGGTATTACCGCGGTTTCCCATTGTTTTTAATGGGAAGGAGCGGTAAACACACCGCTCCTCTCACCGCTCCAAAGATGCGGCTAGCAGGACTTTTTGTACCGTCCTGCTAGCGCACCGCTCCAGTGTGAAAGCCCTCGGGCTTTCACACTGGAGAAACAGCAGCCGCTGTTTAGGGACGGTTTGCAGGCGCTATTTTTAGCACAATAGCGCCTGCAAACCGCCCCAGTGTGAAAGGGGCCTTACAGGGTGTTCCCTTTATACAACCGCAGAGGAAAGTGTTTGTGTTTCTTTTGAAATGCTACAACTGAATGCACCTATACTTTTACCTTTACATTAAAGTTTATTTAAACTAGCTTCTTTACAGCACTCATAATGGTGCAAAGTACAGTAACCTATAACAATCAATCAGAATTTGTTTCTAGCTGAGCTACACTAAACTAAAATCCCTTTGCAATGGGTTATGACACTGCGGACATCCTCATTAAATAATCCTATTATGCTTTCCTAAGGATTAGGGTTTATATAAACCATTCACCGCTCTTTTATACAGATATGTTATACAAGTCAAAGTATAACCAAACTAAAATAAGTTCCCTACTGTATAATAAAGTATAACAAGACTGACCCAATTGGTCTATAGCTAGATGCCCTAATAAAACATACAACTCTCTACATATTTTATAACATGATTCTGCAGTGCTTGGAAGAGCTCCTTGGTTATTTGTGACAGGTATGCCCATCATTGCTCATGAATGGCTTCCTGAAAGGGATAAACCATGCGTATGAAGTATGTGCTGACATGGACACTTGTAATCTCCATCGGGAGGGCATACAACAGGGTGACAATGCAGGAATTGTGAGACAGTTGTCATCTCATAACAGGAAATGCCTGATGAAGGATCTTTACGGCAGGATTACTAAGAATTATCTGACCGAAGGCTGTGGATTTAGAAAGATAAATACTTTAAAGAGGTGTTCCTCCTGGGAATTTTTTTTTTAAAAGCCAGCAGTTACAAATACTGCAGCTGCCGACTTTTAATATATAGACACTTCCCTGTCCAGGGAGCCCACAATGTCAGCACCCCAGCCAATTTTCGAATCGAATGTCAGGTGCTGCTGCCGCCATTCGTGATAAGGGAAGCTGGAAGTAAAGCCTTTCGGCTTCACAGCTGGCTCCCTACTGCGCATGCGCGAAGCTCGCTGCGCTTTCTAATTGGAGGAAGGAGGAGGGGGGCTGAACTTCAGAGGGACAGCGCTGCCGCGCCGTCTCCCAGAAGTGGAGAAGGGTACCTGTTAAAAACAGGTGCCCGTTCCCCCCCTGAAAGGTGCCAAATGTGGCACCGGAGGGGGGGGGGGGAAGCAGATCAGCGGAAGCTCCACTTTTGGGTGGAACTTCACTTTAAAGCTTATGTGAGAATTATTGATTGGGTTTAGACCTAGAAACATAAAAACATAGAGAGACAGCAGAAAACAAAACATTCTATGTATTAAGGTGAAAAACGTCCTGTGCTGTAGCTCCCCCCAGACAGCCCCCCCCCTTTTTCTTACCTGGGCCCAATCCGATCCAGCGATGTGCACGAGCGCAGCGGCTCCAGCTTCTGTCTCTCTCCTCATTGGACAGATTGATAGCAGCAGGAGCCATTGGCTCCCGCTGCTGTCAATCAAATCCAGAGACACGGGAGCGGGGGCCTGAGTCCTGCTAACCGAAAGACGCAAGGACCACATGGACGCCACCCACCATCCTTGGACAAAACATAAGCCCAAGCACCAAAGTTAAAAGCCCGGGAGTCACCTTTAACTCAGATATGACTATGGACGCACAAATAGGATCAGTAGTCAGCGGATCGCACCACCTTCTCCGCCTGCTACGAAGACTTATCCCTTCATCCCAGAAAAAGACAGAGCAGTAGTAGTCAGAACCATCATCAATTCCCGATTTGACTACGCTAACTCCCTCTACCTAGGACTACCCAAATACCAGATTGCACGTATACAAGTCATCCAAAACACAGCGGCCAGACTGGTAACTGGGAAAAAACCCTGGGAATCAATCACATCATCCCTGAGAAGCCTCCACTGGCTATCCGTAAAGGATCGGGTCACATTCAAGACCCTTTGCCTCACCCACAAATGTGCACAAGGAAAAGCACCTCAATATCTATGCGAAAAAATAAAACACTACACCACTACTCGCGACCTTCGATCAACCAACCAAAACCTCCTCCACATCCCCAAGACGCGCTACAAAGCCAAGGGAGAACGAAGGTTTGCTGTCCAAGGACCAAGGCTTTGGAATGCGCTACCCACGAACATCCGCATGGAAGAAAACCATCGGGCCTTCCGGAAAAAACTAAAGACCCATCTCTTCTAACGATCTCAACGACACTGGATGCCAAGCGCCTTGAGGCGATTTAGTTCGCAATTGCAGCACTATACAAGTTCTCACTCACTCCCTGCTGTCTGTGTCAATGGATGCAGCAGCAGAACTCGGGAGTGAGCCCGCACGAGTGCCCCCAGGGAAAGCCAATTTCCCTGGGGGCACCAGATGAAGAGGAGAGGCCTGGAGCACCCACGGGGCACCCCAGAAGAAGAGGATTAGGGCTGCTCTGTGCAAAACGATTGCACAGAGCAGGTCAGTATAGGCATGTTTGTTATTTTTCTAAAAATAAAAAAATAGGGTTTACAGTATAGATCTATGTTTGTCCCAAGCATTTTTGAATCCACTTACTGATGACTGACTTATTACCTCTGCTGGAAATCTATTCCAAGCATCAACTACGTTTCTCTTCTTTCCTCCAGACTGTACATATTAAGTTCCCAAAGTCTCTCCTGATATGTTTTATCCCTCAGACCTTTCACCATTTTTACTGCCCTTTTCTGGATTTATCAATATCTTTTTGTAAGAGAGGTCTCCAGAACTGCACACAGTCTTTTACAAACTACACAGTCTTAAGCCTGAAACACACTAGTCGTTTTTTTATTTTTTTCATTCAACCCAGCAGCCGAAACTGAACACCTCAGGTCAGAGCCACAGTACTAACTATGAAATGTTAGTACAGCAATCCTCCCCTGCTATGCTATTGTGTTCTGATGGGGGGACAGCCTCCCGCCAGAACACACTGATCAGCTATTGGCTGAGAGTGCCGATCGGCAGACCTTTTTCAGTCATGCCCCTTCGCCCAGCTTCTGTCGAACCGACTACCATATACGCGGGCCGAATGTTGGCTGGTTTTTATTGAACCGGCCGATGCTGCCCGATGTTTGGCATGTGTGTACGGCCCTTTAGGGAACATACACAGCTAGGAAATATAGTTCTGCCATATTCTTTCTATATCTGGATGTTTACCCCAAACGCTGAGAATTTTTGGTGCATTTTGCGTTTTGCAACCATTGGGACAATCTAGTTTTTAGTATTTGTTAGTAGCACTGGAAGACCAGGCAAGTTTCATGTGCTTACTCATGTTTCCACACGCTGACATTCTCTGCGGTTTAGACCAGGCTACATGCTCTTTCCTAGCCAAAGTTCAGGACAACACTCAGCAGTTCTGGAAGCTGTGCAGATGCAGCTGAGATTTACTTAACAGTCCAAAGGGCAGCTCCTGTAGTGCTGAAATGCTGTTTCTGGACAGATTAAAAGATAGCAGAAGTACATGCAGATGTGATCAGAGTCCTCCTTTCATATCTAATTTTTTATGCTACATCTACTCAATTTCTTGCCTGTGGCAGCAGCTTTTAAAGTAAATTATGGCCAAGGCGTTGTCTGATTTACTTAACTGTATTACTAAGCAAGGAGTAAGGTTCTTGCCCTCTGTCCCTGTAGTAAAGTCAAATGCTAATTAAATAATCTGATGAGGGGGCAGAGTGTAAGGTTTGCACAGTACGTACGGCTTATACCTGCTGGCAAATCTAAATGCCATGCAAATTATTAGTTGTACAAGTTACTTTCCAACACGCAGTGGGAAAAAAATGTGTAAATGGTTAACATAGTATTTTTGGTCCAGCGAAAAAGTGCTAAATGTAGTTTGTTCATTTTAGGCAGTTTGTAAAAATGTATGGGAACAGACAAGGGGTTAAATATACTGTTAAATATGCTGTTTTGCAAACTAGTATAACGAGTTAGAAACGAGGAACTATATCTCATATATAACACACCTGTTTGCTTCTGACACTGAAAGTTAAAAGAAAGGTTTCTCAAATGTTCCCCTTAAGTAAGGTTACCAGGTTTTTAAAATGAAATCCGGGGACATATTTTTTTTTTACTAGTAATGGCGGCAATAAGTGACTCTCTGCCCGTCGCCGCTGCCACCCACCTCACAGCCTGTCAAGTTTTACTCTCTGGGCCCCGGCTACTACTCGGTGAGGAGCGGAGGAAGATCACTCCGCCAGGGAAGGCAAGGAGATAGGCAGGTGGCTGGCCGGGACTTGAGCCAAGGCAGAAGAACATGCGAGCGGGAGCAGAACGGGCATGCACCGAAACTAAAGAAATATTCCCTCCGACCAGCACATGATCATCAGAAAGGGGTACAGATAATGGAAAAAAATACATCCCCCCTAAGCTAGTAGGAGCGGCGGAGCGGGGGGTGTGCAATTCAGATTTTTTTATTTTTTATTTCTGCACTGACTGTCTTTGAAATTGCCCCAGCTCCTGTTCAAATCCAATCCGGGGACAAAACCGGGGACAGACTTGGTCCGGGGACAGTGTCTTCAATCCGGGGACTGCCCCCGGAAACCGGGGATGTCTGGTCACGTTACCCTAAAGTGATTTTCTACTTTCAATAAAACATTGAAAACCTCTCTCGGAGAAGTAATGAAAAAGGAGGGAACAACACTTTGGGCCCGCCTGCATGGGTCTGCCCCCCCTTTCCTTTGCAGAGAATGGGAAAGGGTATTTGCGGGTACACTGCCCCTTTAAGTATCCTGCAGTTTCCAGGTGGGATATATTAAACCAATAGGAGCACCTGGAACAGGTATGGGAACCTATAAAAGAGGGCCAGAACCGAAAATGGTCCTCTTTGGACATTCTAGCAATTTTCTTGCAGTAAATTGCTTGAGTTTGACAACTGAACATAATTGGTGGTATTTGTAAAAATGTTGTTGTTATTGAATAAAGAATTATTGACAATATTATGATTTATATGCTTTTGGTAAATCAATAAATAGAGCCGCAGCCATTTCATGCTATTATCTGTGTATTGGTCATTTTATTTAAGGGTTTTATGGGTTTTAGATAATGGGGGTTTGCGGCCTGCAGTCCCATGCACATTGGTGAAAGCCTTTCACTTCGGCCAAGATGCATATGTTTGCTCCACAGTATAAAATGCATACAGAACAATACAAATAAATACATTCTGATCATGCTGTACCACACTCAAAATCAATGCCTTTATTAAAAAGCAGTAATAATCCAAAAAATGCAAGCCACAGCAAATGGAATACAGGAGCTGACACGTTTCACACTTTCAAAAGTGCTTATTCATATGAATAAGCACTTTTGAAAGTGTGAAACGCGTCAACTCCCATATTCCGTTGTTTGCTGTGGCTTGCATTTTTTGGATTATTATCTCTCTTTTAATAAAGGCATTGATTTTGAGTGCGGCTGTCCAGAATTTTCTCCTCACCCATGCTGTACCACACATGATCCTGCACATAGGGAGGCTTACAACATGCTTACAGGGACAATGCGCAGATGCCTGCAGATTTCCCTGTCACTTTGCTATAGTGAGGGAGCCAAGGAAGCGACTGTGAAACATGAGGGCAAACTCTGCCTCCAGAATGTTTCGCAAATGATAAACGTACTATGCAAGCATAGACTTACAATTGGCCAGGAGATTTCAGACACCCTGCTCTTATGTCAGTGAAAACAATGGCAATAGGTTAAAAAAAGTTAAGGCCCCTTTCACACGGGACTGAACTGGTGATGAACCGCCCCGTGAACCTCCGCTTGCTCAGCGGGGATCGCTCCGTTGATCCCCGCTGAGCCGGCGGATGACAGGGCGGTCCCTGCACACTGTGCAGGGACCACCCTGTCAGATCTCTGCTCTCCCCTATGGGGGGATCGGATGAACACGGACCGTCTGTCCATGTTCATCCGATCCGCTCCGCAGACGGATAGAAAAATAGGAATTTTTCTATCCAGAAAACTGAGCATTGCGGACACGGATGAGATCGGGTGTCAGCGGATGTTTCATCCGCTGACACCCGCGATCTCATAGGGACCAATGTATGTCCCTTTTTCATCCGTAAACGGATGGATGAAAAAGCGGACATACGGTCCATACGTGTGAAAGGGGCCTAACCCAGTTGAATGACTATTTCCCAAAACGGAATGGCTGTAGATGTTTCCAAAACTCACAGACGTAGCAATTGTTTCCTCATATAAAAAAAACATAAAACAGCGCAATGACTGGCTTTTGTACACAGGAATCTTACAGTGGTGCCCGGGGACAACAGACAATTGCTTTGAATGATTGTAGTTTAGTAAAACTGTGGGTTTGGCTGCCTAGGATTTGACAAGTTCAAAAATGGATTTATAGATGCCATTACACATTCATGCGTTTTTTTAAAAGCAGGTATATCTAGACTTTTTTTTTGCCTAGATTCACCCGCATTTGTTGCCCATTTGTTGGCATTCACCCCATAAACTCACATAATTTATATTGTAAATTTGTAGCAGGCACAGAAGGCAAATGCACATGAAGATTTTAGGGTTTTAATGGTTATCAAATGTGCATGGTCAATAGCAAATCACGGATTGGACAACAGCATAAAAAATGCTTTAAAGTGTTCAAATTATTCTAAGTTCTGAATTCATTAAAATGTGTTCCCAGGTGGAACAGTCAATTATACAATCTACTGTGTACAGCTGCTATGAGCCAAACGTTAGTCATACATGGATTATTTTTTTTTTGATCAGTCAGCGGGCTGATCGAAAAACTGAACAGATTCCCCCATCCAAGCTCCCCGCAGCGCTTTTGTATTCTGCTCAATTGGTTGCATGTGCTGACTGAACGAAAATTTACCAACAGTCCCGTTCGAGAGAAGTTGATCATTAGATTGACTCCTCACGAATGGAGCCAGCCCTAGATGGATCAAATTCAGTCAGTCCCCCAAATTTCGATCCTTCTATGACCAGCTTTAAGCTGAAGGGGACCAGTTATATAATAACACCAGATTTGACCCACATATCGCTTCTCTGCCTTTTGGCTAAGATCAGGTGTAGATTTGACCCCCATTATGGCTACAACCTTACCTCATTCTCTTCCTCAAACAATGCCAATAGTGCAGTACTGGATACCTGAGTGATTATTTTATGTAACAACATCTATTCCATTAGCAGACTCCAATATAAATATTACTGCAGTGTGCGCTCCCAGATGTTTCCAGCTGTGAGAGAATGGGTGTTCAGTTTTGCAGGAGGCCTCAGGAACATCTAGTTCTACATACCGTAACTAGATCCCACTGGATAAACTTTCATTAATGTTGATGTATTGAGAACAGAAAGTCAGTTGAATTAAAGTGGTTGTAAACCCTGAATTTTTTTATTTTTTTTAAAAACCCACCTGCAAGACAAAGCCATAATGAGCTAGTATGACTAGCATACTAGCTCATTATGCATCACTTACCTTAGATCGGGGCCCCCAAAGCCGTCCTCGTCTCCCCCTCCAGCCACAGCCATCGCTCCACAGGTATCGCAGCTCCAGCCAATCACAGCGCCGCGATTGGCCGGAGCGGCGAAGACGTCACTCCGCGCATGCGCGCGGGAGCCGTCAAATCCGGATTTGTGAATGGGATTAACCCTGTGAATGCACCGTTGTCTACGGCGCGCATGCGCCGTAGACATCGGTGCATGTCATTTTTTGCAAATATCTCCTAAACCGTGTAGGAGATATTTCTTGCACCTACAGGTAAGCCTTAATCTAGGCTTACCTGTAGGTGCAAGTTGCATAAGTGGGTTTACAACCACTTTAATAAATGTTGTTTATTAAAAAAATATTGATTCAAAAATAAAAAATAAAATAATGCTTCATTCAACACAGTATTTTATAAACGATCTATATAAATTAAAAAAAAATGTTGACTTCAGTTCAGTTTTCCAATACTAAACAGGTTATTTTTGTTGGTTATTAAAGCCAGTTTAGATGGAATATTAAACATTGGATGCCTCCTATACATTTAATGTGATCACAATGGACGGATAGAACTAGCTAAGACTGGAGAAGCATCTGATGTCTATGGGTATGTTCCCAATACAAGCTTCACTTGGTAAACAGAGCAATGCAAAGCTCAAAAACAGATTAAGCCTTGTACTATTCCCTTGAGGCAAAAAATATCCATCTGGCTTCTCCAAAAGCAAATGACTCAGATTAAAACCACACAGCTTCTGCAACAGTGAGTGGCAACAGTTCAGATACAAAATACATGCTTAGAATTATCATTTAAAGAAGAACTCTGCTGAAATATTAACATGTATGTGTGTTTGGATGTGGAGGGGGGGGGGGGGGGGCTGATTCTCCACTAAATACAGTGTGTTCACTTCACTTACAAGCACTTGGGACTTGTTTAAAATTTCCTGTACTATGCATTTCATTTTTTATGTTGTAACCCCTTGCTGCCAATTTCTGGACATTTGTGGCTTGAACCAGCCAGAGAACTGTAGATGGAAGGGGGTGCCAGGGATACTGGGAGGAGTCAGAAGGCTCTACGTAATTTAGTAAACTTGAAACCATCGCTTCATTCTTTTGTTTGGTGCGCTACGCATTTCTGAATTAGTCCTATATATTAAAGCGGAGTTCCACCCAAAAATGGAACTTCCGCTTTTCCGGTTCCTCCCCCCCTCCGGTGTCACATTTGGCACTTTTCAGGGAGGAGCAGATACCTGTCTAATACAGGTATTTTGCTCTCACTTCCGGGCATAGATACCCAAGTGACCCGCGGGTATCTACGCCACTTCCGGCGCCTTCTCCGCCCCCCCCGCTGTCTTCTCGGAGACACACAGGTCACAGATGACAGCAGGATCCAGTGGGAACGCGCAGCGCAGCGCGATTCCCTTACCGAAGATGGCGGCAGCTTCCGAGAGCCAAGGGATAGATCGGCTTCGGGTGCCAACATCGCGGGCGCCCTGGACAGGTAAGTGTCCTTAGTTTAAAAGTCAGCAGCTGCAGTATTTGTAGCTGCTGACTTCCGCTTTAAGTAGATCCAATGTTCCCTCTAATAGAGCATTCTGAAAGAATGATCACATGACACAAGGAGTTTGTACAGAACGGTGTAATAATTCATTTGTACCTGAAGCTGTGTGATGTCTAAATAAAGTCCTGGTTGGGAATACCTAGACAATTCATATTGATTACACTGAGCCTTCTACTGAAAACATTTGAATGGCGTTCTCACCTGAAAAGTGCACCTGTAACGTGGTGATCTAAACACTCAATCGCTCTGATATCTCCACAACTATCTGTATACTTTTAATACATTTGGAAGTTCAGATCATACACAAATTCAGCTTAGGCTATTGTGTATTTTCAGTTCACTGTGCCTCAAAATATATTTTACTGACACAGCTGGCACTGACATGAATACATCTTTTACTGACCATACGTTATCATGTGACCACCACAGAGCCACGTGCAAGTGAACTGTCAATCAGAGAGACAGAACAGTTACTCACGACTATGATGCTCCAATGCCAGACTTTAATTTGATGAATTTAATATGATTTGCCCTGCTTAAAAAACAGATTTGCAAACAAGAGTAACTATTCTATGACCACACACTCATTTGACCTGCCATGAACTTCACTCTTAAAGGAGAAGTCCAGCCAAACGAGCTTCGGCTGTACATCTCCTATAGCTCACAGTAGTGCAATTTGTTTTTCACTCCTGTGACCTGTTTTCAGCAGAGAGTGAGCTGAAGTCTGTTCTCCGCTGACATCACAGAAATCAGTCCAGGCACAGCGTCATCCCGGACTGACACCTGTCTCAGGCTCTCAGCGAGACGCTGAGACGGCCGCTCCCTGCCCCTCCACAGCTCAGCGATCCAGTGAGTGTGGAGGGAGCAGAGCGGAGAGCTGCTGATTGACAGTCAGCAGCTCTCTGCTCGGGGGAAATGTGAGAACCGAGCCATCAGCGGTGTTTGATCGCTCGGTTCTCAGTGCAGAGGCGCCGGGGGACAGTTGCAGCATCGGACTGATGCTGCATCCACCTAGTTAAGTATAAAACTGAAATTTAAAAAAAAATCCTTTATTTCTCTTTTAATGTTACTTTTATTGTTCAGTCAAATCTCATCATTATATACATTTTCAAGAAACATTATGAAAGCTTGGAAATTATTCTGAGTAATGGCTGAACAGAATTTTCAGAACGAGTGAGTGGGTTTGTCATACTATGCGTAATACCATCCAAGTAACCTGTACAGCGGTCATTTAGAATGTGACAACTCAACAATCCTATTCAGTTCAAAGTTTCCTTATTTTTACACTACTTAAAGCTAAAGATGAATCTGCTTACAGTTGCCTTTTCTGGTTTAACACCCAGTCTACATTTTTAAATGCGCCCTTTTTGTTTTCATTACATACCTTTTTTAAACTTGTTTGGTTACTTGGGAGGAGTTGTACAAATTTCAAAATGCCTTGATGGGCGTATGGTAGACAGGATTTGCATGCATATCACTTCTAAGGCACACCTTGAGCAGCTCTAATGCCCTGTACACACGATCGGAATTTCCGATGGGATAAAATCCGATAGAATTTTCCGTCGGAATTCCGTTCAAGCTGTCTTGCATACACACTGTCAGACAAAATTCCGACCGTCAAGAACGCGGTGACGTACAACACTACAACGAGCCGAAAAAATTAAGTTCAATGCTTCCGAGCTTGCGTCAACTTGATTCTGAGCATGTGTGTTTTTTTCTCTGTCGGAGTTCCACACAGACGATCGGAATTTCCGATAGGAGAATACTTTTTCATGGGAAATTCCGATCGTGTGTACAAGGCATTAGTGTGCAGTGAAATGAGAGTAAGCAGTTTCAGAAGAAGAAGCCTGGACTAACTGGTGGAAAGTTCAAAACTTATTTTAGAAAGTATTATTTTAATGAAAGGGTAGTTGATGCTTAGAATAAACCTCCAGCAGAGGTAGTGAGACAGTCAACAGTAAATGGCTTCAAACATGCTGGGGACAAACATAGATCTATACTTAGACAAAGAAGGTAACAATTTTTTTTTTTTTAAATGGGCAGACTGAAAAACTGACGGGCAGATCTGATCGGACAGCCCTGTGAAACTCTGAAACAGCTTTAAATGTGAACTATAGCAAAAACAAATAATAAAATAATCTCTCATTCTGTGTTCATAATATTTGTGTTTTTGGTATGCAACATAAAAATATATTTATGGTCGGAGCCCTCTGTCTGAAGAGATATGGATCACATAAGCACGTCACAAGACAAATAAGACCTGAAGTGTGGCATGGCCTGCTGGACGGTATGCCAAGAGAAGGGGCCATACCTTAGATAGAAATAAAGGATAATTCTGTTGAGAATTGTTTGAGAGGAGTGCCCAAAAAAGGGGATATGGGTGGGTGGGTACCGCGCACTAGAGCTGACGCTGACCATCGTGGATGGTCTGCTTTAAGTACCCCTCCTCCCATAATTTCAGGCCAGCATACTGGCCTTCCTATATATATATATATATATATATATATATATATATATATGTATATATATATTTTTTTTTATCTAATAAAGTGCACCCTAGCATTATATCCCTTCTGTATAACTACAAGGAGTAAAGCCATCAGTTCAGATTAAATTTAAGCTTTAGCCCAGGTTCACACTGGGCTGCGGGAGTGAAGCCGTGCGAGTTCTGCCGAACGATTTCACTCCCGCTTGTCAGTCTCGATTTCGGCCGTGATTACAGCGACATCTGTGCAGGTTTCTGCACAGATGTCAATGTAAATTGCGGCCCGAAATCGCTAAAAAGTAGTACAGAAACTACTTTTTGAAATCGGTGCAGCGCCGCAGATGCGGCGTTGCGCCGATTAGGATGGTGCCATTGCCGGCAATTGCCGCCGATTTGACATGCGATTTGATATGTCAAATCGCATGTCAAATCGCACCAGTGTGAACCAGGGCTTATGCTGAGGAAGCATAAAAAAGTCAGATGAGGTCCACAGTCGTCACTTCTAATGAATGGGAGAAGTAACTCCTCCGTTTTACAACACAGAAGGTTCTGCAAAAAGTAGAGTTTAAAATTAAACCTGTTGGAAGGAAATATGTCACAGCTAGATCAATGTTCAACAAAGGAGGAAACTGCTTTTAACAAAGGAAAATCGGAAGTTCTGATGTCTTTATGTGCATCTCGATAACAGCATGGATCTGTGGTATCTCCACACAGCTTTGTGCCAGGTCACTGGAGATAAACATTCTAAATAGCTGTGCTTACAAAGAAGTTACCACTAAATCCATTACATTACAAATTAACAGACGCTGAACAACTCAGCATTTGCTTGTTATAGTATCTAATTAAGGAACTGATGCATGTACAAGCGTACATTTCTGGGGTAAAGGTTCTCTTCAAATCTGTGAATTGACGTCAAATCAGGCAACACTGTGTCAGAAGGACAGGAAGCTGTATCTAAAAATTCTGACAATCACACGTGATGAATTTAGCTGAAATCAGATCTGTATGTACTGCATGTATATTTCTCAGAATTTTTATTGTCAGCTATTCTCCTTTTAGACAACTGAATGAGAAATATCTCCCTAAAATTATTTATAATCTAAGTGGAAGAACATGTTTTGTTAGACCAGACTACCAATCAGATATATCAAGACTCAAGACTCAAGCTAAGAATAGTTATTTAAAACCCCCCCACTTAAGGGTGTCTTCAGTTACTTTTGCCCCACCCCTGCACACCTACGTGTTCATCTTTGAAGGCCTCTGCTCGGTCTTTAGTACCCAGCAGTCATCTGCACACATCTTAGCAGAAGTGAAGGTTTCCCGCACATGTGAACACACTGCTTGTCACCGGAACCTTGATACCTGCAGAGTCTGCATGCATGCGTGGCAAACACCTACATGTACTGGATCCCCAAGCAAATCTGCACATGCCCAATCCTAAAACTATCTTTTGGGATGTGTCACATGGACATTTCAGGAGGCAGTGGGGGGGTTCTGTGTCATTCTCTCCTAGGCGAAAGATGGAAATGCAGCAAATTGTCAGAATCCCTTAAAATCTAATTGTGGGAGAGGAAGTGGGAGGAGCCAGGTGGAAAAAAAATGTTTTATGGGGTGAAGTCTGCTTTAATAAACTTGACAACACTGATCAAATTTATATATATATATATATATATATAAAAAAAAATAAGTGTGCCGCTGAGAGCCTGAGCCTCGGTCTTAGAGCCGGCGGGCACAGCTGCAGCATCGATCTATATAGGTGAGAATGTTTGTTTTTTCATTTTCCACACTTTTCCTTTAAAGCTGAATTCCAAGCAGGTATAAACTTATATCATTACAAGGTAATACAGCTCTGTCTTCATTATTACATCATTGAATTTTTAATGCAAGCAGCACAAGCTCCTGATTCTGGTATGGTATAAGCATCTTGAAATCCACTGTACTGCAAAGCTCAGATTGGGGAAGGAGAAGTAGCACAAGGATTGTTGTGCTACACTGTAAAGAGCATGCTAATAGGAGGGAAAAGCAGAGTGACAAAGAAATTAACTCATTAGTGTTCTATTTTTCCTTAAAGCGGAACTTCGGTCATTTTTTCAACTTTCCATCTATTAAATCTTCTGGCCTTGTTGTTTTAACTTTGGATAGTAAAACATTTTTTTCTGCCAGTAAATACCTTATACAGCCCACTTCCTGTTTCTTGTCTGGTCATTAGCCTAGGCTTATGACATCATGCACAGCTCTCTCTCTCTCACTCTTGTGAGAGTTTGCCAGGAAGAGAGGGGGGGTGAGTCATAAGAGGGCCAATGAGAGCTGCAGAGCTAGAGGCGTGTGTCTGTGTAAATCCAGGAAGTGAACAGGCAGCAGCTTCAGCTGCCCACAGTTAAAATGGCTGCAGTCAGACTCAGTGGAGGCAGATTTCTGCAGCATATTTTTCAAATACAGAATCACAGAATATATAAAATAATATGCAAAGTGGTTGAAGGGAAGCTTCAGAAGGGCAAAGATGTTTTTATTACAAATTATGTGAGCAGACTGCAGTTCCTCTTTAAATAGTTCAGTCACAGACTGGAGTTGGAAAGAAGACATATGTAACTGAACTGCAGGAAACAGGGATGTGCTGTGTGGCGGATCTGCATATATAATTCATCTGTATATTTGGCTATTTTGCTTAGAGTCCAGCTTTAAAATTATACTAAACACACACTGTGTAATTTACATTGTCCCTTCTGTTTCTGTATATGGATGATTGCACTGTAATTATTTTAATAAAAAAGAAAGTACCTTTTTCCTAATCAATATACAGCTGTCACATGACCCAGCTCTTTCCCAGCCTGTCTGCAGGAAAACATAAGCAGGGAGAGCTTCTAGTCCTCTGCTGCTGGTCACATGGTCAAAATAAAAAAAAACAGCCTTTGGAATACAGAGTAAAAATACTGTATATACTCGAGTATAAGCCGAGTTTTTCAGCACATTTTTTTGTGCTGAATATGCCACCTTCGGCTTATACTCAAGTCCTCCCGGCGCTGAGCCCATCTGCAGCCTTATTATCTTCCGGCGCTGTGATATATTCAGTGTAGTCGGCGGTCATGCAGCGTACCAAAGCCCGCCTCCTCCTCGTCCTCGTCCGTGATAGGCTGAACACTGACTCACTGATGGGAAACCGAGTCAGTGTTCCATCACGAACGAGGACGAGGAGGTGGTGGGGCTTTGGTACACTGCATGGCCGCCGACTAGACTGAATATATCACAGCGCCGGGAGAGAATAAGGCTGCAGATGGGGACAGCGCCAGGAGATCATAACCCTGGCACAACGGCAGATGGGCACAACGCCGATCAGGTGAGGCTGAGGCATGCAAATGGAGGACACAGTGAGGCTGAGGAATGCAGATGAGGGACACATTGAGGCTGAGGCATGCAGATGAGGGACACAGTGAGGCTAAGGCATGCAGATGGGGGACAAAGTGAGGCTGAGGCATGCGGATGAGGGACACAGTGAGGCTGAGGCATGCAAATGGGCACAGTGAGGCTGCAAATTGGGCATTGTTGACCCTATTTTCCACTTACAATAGCTGCTGCATTTTCACCCTAGGCTTATACTCGAGTCAATGTTTTCCCAGTTTTTTGTGGTAAAAGTAGGTGCCTCGGCTTATATTCGGGTCGGCTTATACTCGAGTATATACGGTAAATAAATAATATCAATAAACTGTTTTAAATTGTCATACAAATATAAATTTGAAATCAAATCTTTATTATTTTTTGGCAATAACATCTTGTGGGCGAAATTCTGCCAGTCACAGGCTGTGTCACGCCCCTCCAGCCTGTGTCTTAGAATAATTGGGGGCGAAGCCTCCAACAATCTACATGTAATATCCCACTCCCATTGTGTTAACAGGTTAGTGGAGGAGGAGGCAGGGAGTGGGCTGTCATTTACCACTGTGTGTATGCCCACATGTGTGACTCTATATTCACATGGGTTGCTCAGATGGTATAGGGAGGAATTGCTCAGCATAGAAACTCACTGAAAACTGAGCATGTGCAGAACAGCCAACACTGCTATGCAAAATCCCTAGCTGCATTGGGGACTTGGACAGAAGATGGAGATAGAGAGCAGCATGATCAACCAGGATTTTTGCAGAATACAGAAAAAAAATCTCATAGTAACTGAGTGTGTATGAACAGTATGTAATACACCATTTATTGATAGTTTTTTTATGATGTGGCTATTTAAAAAATGAAACTGTATTCAATGATAGTTACCACTAATCTAAGTATATTCACCAAAGAGGTGGTTCTATGCTTAGTCTAAGGTTAATTAGCACCAGTGGCACACATTCCCTGTCTCCAAAATCACAGACTTACTTTACTGTACATCATCGAAAAACACTGAAAACAAAGATAATAGACGAATGTTACTAGTTCTAAATAATTCATACCTGGATAATGGCACATGTAAGAGTAGAATCCTTCAGATTTAAGCATAATGAGCAGGGAGCCCCAACCCAAAAGTACTGCAGAGAAGAAAAGGTTTTCAATCACTGCAGTAACTGCCATCCACCATCGGCGCCGATGCGCTGTAGCCAGTGTAGGTGCCATTTTTATTTCTTCTCTTTATGGACTTTCAATCTGCAAAACAAGACATGGAATATTACCCACCTATTCCAAGCTAAAAAAAAATCATAAATAACAGTATCTGTGCATATTACAAAATACCTGTCACAATTACAATCTATAGCATAGCTCCCAACTGTCCCTGATTTCGAGCAATGTCCCTCTGTCCTCCTCATTTGTCCCTCATTTTGGTCATTTTGATTCCTATCAAAAAGTGTTCCCAGTGCTAAACCTTTCATCTGATATCTAAATTGCTGCATTTGTAAATTCCAAAAGCCAATATAAAGGAAAATTTGTGGTAAAAAAAGCACTTTTGGGTTTAACCAATCTTGGTTTTTTGTACAATTCTCCTTTAGGCTGGGTTCACACTTGTGCTGTGCAAATTGCAGCTCTGTTATCTCTGCAAAAAGATAAGAGAACTGTTCAGCAGATCATCTCTGTTTTAGCTGCAAATTTGGTGACCTGAGAGAGAGGAGGGGGAAGTGTAGTGAGGTGAAGGAGAGAAATCCTGATGAGAACTGAACACATCTGCGAATCAGATGCGTGCCCATAGAAGATAATGGGCCTGAATTCGCACCTAAGACGCACTGCAATGCCTAGAAAACGCACATGTTTTTTGGGCAATGTGCAGTGCGAATGCATCGTAGAGGAGGCCCATATAAAATCAATGTCAGGTGCCACCACTGTTCACATATATTTGTATTTCCAACATGTGGCTAGGGACAGATGAGTGACCCTGCACAGAACGTGTGCATCTAGGGTAACTCATCTGTCCCTAACCCCATGAACCGTTGGATGTGCAGTTAGTGCCGGTTCACACTACAGCGACTTGGGATCCGACTTGTCAAGTCGCTGGACATAAGAAATTCCATTGAAGTAAATGAGAGCTGTCTTAATGTACACTACTGCAGTCGCTCCGACTTCAGAAAAGCTTCCTGTACTACTTCAAGGCGACTTCTAGGTGACTTGTACCCATAGATTTCAATGGAAGTTGCCTCCCAAGTTGGATCTCCATCTTAAGTGAAGCAACTTTACATGAAAAGAAACTGATTTTTGCTGCTGTTTCCCACATATTAGGCCATTTGAATGAGTCCTCATATAGCTGGAAGTTCTGAAAAGAGAGGACCAGCAGAATTCACAACATGAAAGGGATTTTTCAACTAAGCTTATACAGTATTGGATTGTCAAAAATTACTATTGTTTGTATTGCTATTACAATGATGTTCTAAAATGTAAAGTGTATGATGCTGGGACCATAGATTTTGTCCGTTTTCTACAGGAAATATACAGTTTACATTTAAATTTCTTCTGTTATCGTACAAGAAAAATTTTCATGTTTTGATATTTTCGCATAAACTGTCATGATCAGCTCTTGAAAGCTGTATACTAATGAATAGATTATCGGACGATCGCTCTGAATGTGTTTCTTTTTCGTCCAATATTCTCATTGTGTGTATGGATAATTATATATGGACTCCAGATGATGAATGATGAATCCATGGAGACCATCCTTGCCTTATAACTCAGGTAAAACTGCCATTTCCTTTTCTACAGTTTTGGCTTTGCATATGAGACGAAAAGTAGCCTGTTCCCAACAGTGCATGGTGAAGGGGCATCGTCATAGAATAGTGTCTAGGTTTGCCTTAAAGGGGAGTTCCAGCCTTTTTTATATTATTAAAAGTCAGCAGCTACAAAAAAAGTGTAGCTGCTGTCTTTTAATAAACAGACACTTACCTGTTCCACTGTCCAGCGACACGGCTTTGCTCCTCTCCCCCCCCTCCGCCGGCGCCTCCATTCTAACTGTGGGCACCCGGCCGTGACAGTTTTCGGCTTCACGGCCGGGCACTCACTGTGCATGCGCGAGCGGCGCTGCGCAATCTGAGTGGACAGGCGATCGCCTGGGACCTGTCACTTGTCCCAGGTGATCGCCTACAGGGAGGGGCCGCCTTAGGCGATATGACGAGTCGCCTAAGCTGTCCCTGGGCGGAAGGAGGAAGTGGGACAGGAAGTCCCACTCCTACTGAAGCCCCCACCCCCCCCAAAAAATGACATGCCAAATGTGGCATGTAAGGGGGCGAGGAGTGGTTTAAGCGGAAATTCCACTTTTGGGTGGAACTCCACTTTAATGTAATCTGATACTTTGCATACACTAGGAAAATAAACGGGTTCCCTGCATAGAAGGCATTAGAAGTTGACTGGACCTAACTTTCCTATGCCTCTTGGACCAGCTGCTGGAGCCCCCAAAAAACGAAATACTCAGTATATGGTGAATAAAAAGAAAAAAAAAGAAACATAAGGCTCTTATATGGAGTCAGGACCATATTTGGGGACCTCAAAATCGAACTGATAGCCCACCACCGCTGTTTTACAGCCCAACTCCATTAAAAAGGTGTATTGGCTTTGGACAGAATGGGGAAGGGTTTGAGAGCCTCCAGGGTTTTTATATCTGTCTATGACCCGACAGAGAGGATTTCCCATTTTTGTCTTCGTAAAAACAAGACAAGAAATGAGGGAAGCAAGCATCAGTGGATAGGATGGCACAGATGAAGTTTTTAAGCCTTCTGTGCTGTACTACAGGTTCAAATTACCGTATTTATCGGCGTATAACACGCATAGGCGTATAAGACGCACCCTAACTTTAAGAGGTATAACACGCAGACACTGTTTACCCTCTATTTTCAGGGTAAAAAAGTGAGTGTTATATGCCAA
Organism: Rana muscosa; assembly: GCA_029206835.1. Lineage (NCBI taxonomy): Eukaryota > Metazoa > Chordata > Amphibia > Anura > Ranidae > Rana > Rana muscosa. The sequence goes on from CM055117.1 coordinate 193,071,429, forward strand.
TAAATACAGTAATTACTTTAAATACAGCCCTAGACATGCGTTTCACACAAACCTGATAGGAAAGCATTTAACCAGAGAGGAAAGAAGTCACCAGGTTCATTCTTATCACCTGCATGCTGAGAGGAGCAAAGATCTAATGGTTTAATTCCTTGGTACAGATTGAAGAGTGCAGGTTGGAAACTAATCTAAAGATAACCAAACAGCTTCCTTAAAGAGCCAACAAACATCACAGATCATGATAAGGCACAGACATTATTTGCTTGGTTCAGGTGCTTCCTATTCTGAGCTTGGTTTATTGTTGTAAAAACATTGTATCTGCAAGGTGACAACATTAATGCTTTGACCCTTCCTTTTCACACCTGGACTCTCCAAGTTTTATCAAACAAACGTTAGGAAACACTTCTTGTGGACCTATAATTTATTTTATTGTATTTGTCAAAGAGAGGAAACTTTTGCTGGGTAAACAAGGAAGGTTTAGAGGCGGTTCACACCAGGGCGACTTGTCAGGCGACTCGGTCACCTGACAAGTCGCGTCCCACGATTTTCAATGGAACCGTTTTAAGTAAGAGCGACTCAGGTCGCTCCGACTTAGAAAAAGGTTCCTGTACTACTTTTGGGGGCGACCCAAGGCGACCTGCATTGACTTCTATACAGAAGTCTTATGCAAATCGCCTCGGCGGCCGTCTCAAGTCGTCTTGAGATTGCGCCGCCGAGGTCGCCCCCACAAGTCGTGCCGCGTCGCGCCACCCTGGTGTGAACCGGCTCTTAGGAACACCAGCATTCTGCTAATGCAGCTAATCTGTCTTCTAGTCCTGAACAGCTTGTTTTCTCCAATGTTTGGGATGGTCTTCTTTTAACTTCCCATTCATAAAAAAAACCCTATCTATGGCAGAGTTTTTTTAAGGCCTCTTTCACGCGGGCAGACTTATCGACAGGCGGACACGATTGGACCCTCTATTATCCCCTATGGACGGGCGAATGTAAACAGATGTGTCCGTTTACACCCGCTGACATCCAATCAGATCTGCTAAAAACAGACGGATGGGGGCTCAGTTCCCCATCCATCTAGTGGATTGAAACAGATAGCAGTTGGTTATAAACGGACAGGCGGTCCTTTCACATTAAACCACCCATAGAGGAGAGCAGGTTGTGTCTGTGTCCACTCTGCATGAGCAGAATTAGGCCCCTTTCACACTGAGGAGTTTTTCAGGCGTTTTAGCGCTAAAAATAGCGCTGTAAAAACGCTGTGTGTATGCAAGCCAAGCTTGAGCGGAATTCCGTCGGAAAAAACATCCAAGGTTTTTCCGACGGAATTTCGGCTCGTGTGTACGGGGCATAATAGATATATTCTTGTCATATCTGAGTGGAATCACCCTTTAGCAATGTAAAATAAGTAGGGCTGTTACTGATTAAAATTTTCGTGTTCGATTAATCGATTTTTTTTTAATCGATTAATCGACTAATTTCGATTAATTATAACGCACATAGATATCCAACTACTTTTAGCTGATCTCCTTGCAGGTGGATTCCCAGTGCAGCTACCAACCACTGGAAAAATGGATAGCAGAATACAAAAAACACACAAAGGCAGCGCTCGATGGGAATAGCATTAAAACTTTTATAGTCTTCAAGTAGGTAACAAAATAAATATTGCACTGGAGATAAAATCGATGGTAGCAAAAGCAGTCATAAAAACATGTGTCTAAGTATGATACTGGTATAAAAATGTGTACAACGATACCACTGCTGAATCCAGATGAGAAGGGGCTAACATCAGTCCGTCGGCATGTAGATGTCCTGTGAGGGGAACTATCACAACTCCCAGTGGATGGCTGTAGAATCCCAGGTTGATAGAGGGAAATGTAACAGCCCTTGCGTGTGGCAGATAGTAAGGTCCTGCCGGCATGCAGATATGAAGGCACAGCAAAGGAGCCATTCAGATGGACACGGCAAGCCCAAAGAATTTTGATCGAATTTTGATCGATCAAAATAATTTTGATCGATCAAAGCAATTAATCGATTAATCGAGGAATTAATAATTAATTTCCACAGCCCTAAAAATAAGTCATTGTGTACCAAGGTCATCCAAGAATGGGCCAAAAATGAGACAGCCTTACTTACAGTATGTACCTAAGCTTGCTAAGCTCAGTGGAGCTATAATGTAAATATCAACCGCACTAGTATTGTAGGAAAGTACTGACATTTACTAATTCACTATCACAAGGCTAAGTACATTTCAGCAGCTTTTGGGAAATCCTTTCCTTCCAGCCCACAAATATCTACATCAGTTCTTCTGACCAATGCCAGCCACTTATCCAAAATGTAAAGAATAAACCCTCTTATAAAGCTTTGGACCCGTTCTGAAGATTCTTGGTGCGCTGGTGACATACTTCTCGCTAGCTACCAAGCACACTGTGTGGCAGGGGCCACCTGCTTCCAAGCAACCGAGCACACTGTGTGGTAGGTGTTGCCAATGTTTAAGCAACCAATAAAAAAGGAGGGGGGGTGGAAAAGGGGAGCTGACAAGCCCCCTCACCCTGCATACCTAGTGATGCCACTTGTCTCAGGAGAGTGCCTGGCTCCCAAGACAAGCACCATCAATCATAGCTGGTTAAATATTCATCTGGTGGGGGTGGGGGTACGCTGTCAGCCATGTTATCTCAGCAAAGAGACAAGCTAAAAAGATGAGAGAAAATGCTACGTGTCCCTTGTCACCTAGTGGACAGGAACGTTCTACAGGTGTCACAGAGACAGGAAGTAAGAGGAAATCTCCCAGTAGGGTCGCAGTGAGTATAGTTTGCCTCTGTGCAGAGGGACTTTTCTTCTCAACACCAATTTGTAGCAAGAATTGCTATGACCACTCCATCCAAAGATGGAACAAAAAATAAAACTGGGCTGGAGCTATTCTTGAAAGTGGTTCTAAAGGTCAAACTGTTTTTTTTTTACCTTAAAGTGGCTCTGAAGGCTGAAGGTTTTTTACCTTTTTATTCTATGCACATGAAGGTAAAAAAAACTTCTGTGCAGCGATGTTCATGATAGCCTCGGATGTATGGGGATTCTCCCTCCTCATTGGCTGAAACAGCAGCGGGAACCCATTGGTTTTACGCACAGCAGCCCTGATCCTCTTCTTTTCGGGGGCCCTGTCAGCGGTCTGTACAATATTGTTGCACAGACCAGGTAAATATAACTTTTTTTAAAAAAATTGAATGAAAAAAAAAATGTAGTCTTTTTTAACAGGTTGTAAAGGCAGAAGATTTTTTATTTTATTTTTTACTTAAAGTGGTTGTAAACCCTTTAATGCATTAAGATAAAAAGCCTTCTGTGTGCAGCAGCCCCCCTCATACTTACCTGAGGTCCCTCTCTAACCACGAGTGTCTCAGCCGTCCGAGATTCTCCCTCCTGATTGGCTGAGACAGCACCTGCACCATTGGCTGCTGTCAATCGAAGTCAGCTTGCCAATCACAGGAGAGAGGGGATGGGACGGGTGAGGGCTCTGTGGCTGAATGGACACAGGGAGCTGCGACTCGGCTCAGATGCCCCCATAGCAAGCTGCTGTCTGGGGGGGGGGGGGCACTGAACAGGAGGGAGGAGCCAGGAGACCCGAAGAGGGACATGAGATGAGGAGAATCCGGGCTCCTCTGTGCAAATCTACTGCAACAGAGCAGGTTAGTATAACATGTTTATTATTTTTATAAGAAAAAAAACGAGACTTTACAATCACTTTAAAGTGGTTGTAAACCCTGTTACACCACTTGTACCTAAAGGTAAGTCTATAAAAAGGCTTACCTGTAGGTACTGTAAATATCTCCTAAACCTGCACAGTTTAGGAGATATTCACTGTATCCGCCGTTTCTTCAGTAGCCATGCCGTGACCGGTGGCTGCCACGTGCATGCGTGGGAGTGACGTCACCGCGTCTCCAGCCAATCACAGGGCCGGGGACTGCGAACCCGGAAATAACTCCGGGAGACATGTCGCTGGTCACAGCGGTGTGCGAGGACCACTGCAACAGCTTCGACCTAAGGTAAGTATTCCATAATGAGCTAGTATGATACACACCAGCTCATTATACCTTTGTCTTACAGGTTTTTTTTCTCCAGAGTTTACAACCACTTTAATCATGAGTATGAGGCTGTGTTCATATCGGAGTGACCTGTGCCCTGTGGGTAGGGCCGCCCATTCATCTTTATCTCCACAGACACGAGGAAAAAGTCCTGGAGCCTTTTTCTATAACATGCCACAAGGAACTACATGGCGCGGTAGCGCACACGTTAAAAACGCAGGCGTTTTGCAGATGTGTGTGTGTAAGGCTATTAAGAATTATTGGCGCGTCTGATAAAAAGCCGTGCGTTTATCTCACACGTAGTAAACACGTGCGTTACCAGGGCGCGATAGTCTGAACCTTTCCTCGTTGTTCTAGTTATTTTCCTGGAAGAAATGGAAAACATTTCTTGTTTTTTCACCCTAATTATTGCTTCTAGACAGGATGTGGAAGACATTAGCAGAATCATTGGCTTATATAAATGAGTATGGAGTGTGGGACAGGTAACTGCTGCAATTAGTGTAATGTAATTAGAAAGGACTTTCCTATCGCTGTATAGAGGAATGTACGTGCTATGTGCAGTCTGTCTCCGTACAGCCAGAACATCCTATGATTATGGAGACGTCCGGGCTTATCCCGGGTACAGCGCCTCATCCTCTCACAACAACATCCTCCATCCCCGGTCGCCCGCCTCACACTCCCCTCCTGACTGAGGTGAAACAAACAAATAAGCGCGCTCCAGACGTGAACTACCCGCCCCCTCATAAGCCGGATTGGCCGGTCGATAATAGTGCACGACCAGTGATTGGTCGCTGAGCAGCAGCAAAGCACGCGGAGGAGACAGGTGTCAGAGTAGCCGGTTTGAACCGGCAGGCGCGAGACTGCGGTTCTGCGGCTGAAGTGCACGAGAAGAGAGCCGGGAAAGCGCGAGGGTGGGAGGAATTGGGGGGAAGGAAGACGGCGGAGAGTGTGTGTGAGGGAGACATGGAGGGAATGTCACCGAGGGGCGACAGAGAATGGTTTATAAATATTAGTGGGTTATGGTAGAGGGAGGTGAGAAGTGAGAGAAGACACCACGGAAGTCAGCCATGTACAGCTCCTCACCCGGGTCACACAATGATACAGGATGGGGGAGGAGGACGGGGGTGTGCAGGATGGGAAGCTGAAAGGACATGACAACCGAACAATGGGCTTCTCTCATTGCGGCCTTATGGTGTGTCACATATACCATGGGGGGGGGGGGCACTCATATTATGGTGTGTCACATATACCATGGGGGGGCACTCATATTATGGTGTGTCACATATACCATGGGGGGGCCACTCATATTATGGTGTGTCACATATACCTTGGGGGGGCACTCATATTATGGTGTCTCACATATACCATGGGGGGGCCACTCATATTATGGTGTGTCACATATACCATGGGGGGGCCACTCATATTATGGTGTGTCACATATACCTTGGGGGGCCACTCATATTATGGTGTGTCACATATACCATGGGGGGGCACTCATATTATGGTGTGTCACATATACCATGGGGGGGCCACTCATATTATGGTGTGTCACATATACCATGGGGGGGCACTCATATTATGGTGTGTCACATATACCATGGGGGGGCCACTCATATTATGGTGTCTCACATATACCTTGGGGGGGCACTCATATTATGGTGTGTCACATATACCTTGGGGGGCCACTCATATTATGGTGTGTCACATATACCATGGGGGGGGGCACTCATATTATGGTGTGTCACATATACCATGGGGGGGCCACTCATATTATGGTGTGTCACATATACCTTGGGGGGGCACTCATATTATGGTGTCTCACATATACCATGGGGGGGGCACTCATATTATGGTGTGTCACATATACCATGGGGGGGCCACTCATATTATGGTGTGTCACATATACCTTGGGGGGCCACTCATATTATGGTGTGTCACATATACCATGGGGGGGCACTCATATTATGGTGTGTCACATATACCATGGGGGGGCCACTCATATTATGGTGTGTCACATATACCATGGGGGGGCACTCATATTATGGTGTGTCACATATACCATGGGGGGGCCACTCATATTATGGTGTCTCACATATACCTTGGGGGGGCACTCATATTATGGTGTGTCACATATACCTTGGGGGGCCACTCATATTATGGTGTGTCACATATACCATGGGGGGGGGGCACTCATATTATGGTGTGTCACATATACCATGGGGGGGGGCACTCATATTATGGTGTGTCACATATACCATGGGGGGGCACTCATATTATGGTGTGTCACATATACCTTGGGGGGCCACTCATATTATGGTGTGTCACATATACCATGGGGGGGCCACTCATATTATGGTGTGTCACATATACCATGGGGGGGCACTCATATTATGGTGTGTCACATATACCTTGGGGGGCCACTCATATTATGGTGTGTCACATATACCATGGGGGGGCACTCATATTATGGTGTGTCACATATACCATGGGGGGGCACTCATATTATGGTGTGTCACATATACCATGGGGGGGCCACTCATATTATGGTGTGTCACATATACCTTGGGGGGCCACTCATATTATGGTGTGTCACATATACCTTGGGGGGCCACTCATATTATGGTGTGTCACATATACCTTGGGGGGGCCACTCATATTATGGTGTGTCACATATACCATGGGGGGGCACTCATATTATGGTGTGTCACATATACCTTGGGGGGCCACTCATATTATGGTGTGTCACATATACCATGGGGGGGCCACTCATATTATGGTGTGTCACATATACCATGGGGGGGCACTCATATTATGGTGTGTCACATATACCTTGGGGGGCCACTCATATTATGGTGTGTCACATATACCATGGGGGGGCCACTCATATTATGGTGTGTCACATATACCATGGGGGGGCACTCATATTATGGTGTGTCACATATACCTTGGGGGGCCACTCATATTATGGTGTGTCACATATACCATGGGGGGGGCACTCATATTATGGTGTGTCACATATACCATGGGGGGGCACTCATATTATGGTGTGTCACATATACCTTGGGGGGCCACTCATATTATGGTGTGTCACATATACCATGGGGGGGCCACTCATATTATGGTGTGTCACATATACCATGGGGGGGCCACTCATATTATGGTGTGTCACATATACCTTGGGGGGGCACTCATATTATGGTGTGTCACATATACCATGGGGGGGCACTCATATTATGGTGTGTCACATATACCTTGGGGGGCCACTCATATTATGGTGTGTCACATATACCATGGGGGGGCCACTCATATTATGGTGTGTCACATATACCTTGGGGGGGCCACTCATATTATGGTGTGTCACATATACCATGGGGGGGGCCCGGGCCACTCATATTATGGTGTGTCACATATACCATGGGGGGCCACTCATATTATGGTGTGTCACATATACCATGGGGGGGCACTCATATTATGGTGTGTCACATATACCTTGGGGGGCCACTCATATTATGGTGTGTCACATATACCATGGGGGGGCCACTCATATTATGGTGTGTCACATATACCATGGGGGGGCACTCATATTATGGTGTGTCACATATACCTTGGGGGGCCACTCATATTATGGTGTGTCACATATACCATGGGGGGCCACTCATATTATGGTGTGTCACATATACCTTGGGGGGCCACTCATATTATGGGTGACACATATAACATGAGTGTTCCTAATGCCATGGGGGCCACACATACTATGGGTGTCACATATACCATGTGGGCACTCATACAATGGGGTCACATATACCATGGGTGTCACTAATACAATGGGGGCCACTCATACCATGAGTGTCACTAGTGCCATGGGTGTCAGTAATGCCATGGGTGTCACTAATACAATGGGGGGCAGCAATGTCCAACACACAAGGAAATTTGCCTTGATTCCTATGAGTTCAGATCACATTATTAGGGGAGGACATGTAAATCACACTTGTTCCCACACCCCTGGACAAAATGTGTTACCCGTTACCAGACATGTGGGGTGCTATAATGGCACCCCCACACAATGGAAAAGCTGCAAGTTTTCAGGTGAGGGAAACCACAAAAGCCTGGTGGCTGCCCTATTCTTATTATTATACAGGATTTATAAAGCACCAACAGTTTGCGCAGCACTTATCAAAATAAAGGCAGACATTACAGTTACATTACCATTGGGTAGAAGAGGAATCAGAGGGCCCTGCTCATTAGAGCTTACAATCTAAAAAGGGAGGATCAATTGATACAAAAGGTAGTAGCTGTAGGGGATGAGCTGATGGAGGAAGTAAAACAGTGTTATTTAGAAGCAGGTGAGTTTAGGAAGAAGGTCCAGGAACCGTTTCCCGCAGGTACGGCCACCTATTCCAATGTATTGGTTGCTGATGCTGTGCCTTGTGCAAACGCACAGAGCCACAATAGTGTGAACCTGAAGACTAGAGGCTTGTTTACACCAGATGCAGTCAAGTGCATTCTTAAACGCAGAACAAAGGCACATGCAAGAGAAATGAATGTATTCCAATGAGTCCAGTTTACCCCATTGCAGTGCTTTCATGTGCGTTTCAAAAAGTACAGCATGCTGCATTTTTCCACACCGAAAACACAAATGAATGTGCACAAATGCACCACAACTTAAAAAAAAACATTGAAATAAATTAAATTATTAAAAAAAACACAGTAAATGCACTGTAAACGAACATGTAGACACACATAGTGAACGCAGAGATTGTAGTGTAAATGAGCCCTAAAAGTAGGACATCGCATTGCACCCCCCCCCCCCCCCCATAAAGAGGAATGAAATGTAATTTTGTAACTTTTCAAAAAAGTTAAAAGAAAAAAATATTTTACGACAAATCGGCTCTGTGCAAACAACTCCTACAAACGTTCTGTTATACCTGCCCGAGGAACTCCAAAAATACAGATTGACCCCCCCCCCCCCCCAGAAATGTTCCCAGCTGGTCAGCTGACCCTCCTCCTCCAAAATCAGTTACATTGTTCCTAGTTTTTCTTTGAGGACAACATACCCCTCCCCCCTAATTTTATGGAGAAGAAGAGTGGGGGAGTGTTGTTCTATTCTATGGTGACAACGTTGCTCCTCCAAAGATACAGTAGAGTGAGTGTTGTCACCTTATGACAGAAAGTGTGGCAGGATCACCAGGTGAAAATGAAGGGGGCAAAAAAGAAAATGAAGGCAGCCAGCACATCTATAGCCTGATATTCTGATAAACTGCAATGTGTGACATTTTTGTTCTTGGGTTTTTAGATACACTTGACTAAAGGGGGTGTTGGATGGTAGAGGGGGACGTTGGTGTGGACAGGGGCAACTGGTGAGGGGAGAGGAGGTCACCCTATGGGGGGGGGGCGCAGTCAAAAGAAAGAGGGGATCCCTGTTCTATAGTATTGTTCTATACTAGTATGTCATTAGCTGGTAGTGCAGGACAAACAGCAATGGTACACTGTAACCCATAGTGATAATCGCTGTAACCCATAACAATAACGCTGTTAGTTATATTGCTGTAACCTAGAATGAAAACTGTAACCAATAGCGATAACGCTGTAACCCATAGCGATAACAATGTAACCAATACCGATAACGCTGTAACCCATAGTGATATTGCTGTAACCTATAATGAAAACTCTATAACCCATAGCAATAACTTTGTAACCCACAGCGATAACACTAACCATAGCAATACCATGGTAGCCCATAGCAATAACGCTATAACCCATAGCAACCAGCCCAAGCCATTTAACAGCTGACTGCTTGTGTTGGGATATGTGAGCCCCTCGATCGGCGGGAGGTGCAGTGATCGGTGGGGATTTTCTCCTCTTCTATTCTCTACACAGCCGTCCCCTCCGCTTCCCCGGTCACTGCGGACTCTCTCTCCGCACTCCGGACAGTGATCGGGCTGTGCGGTGACAGAGAACACGGAGCGATCACTGAGCACAGGATTAGACGGTGATCACTGTCAGTGTACAGCAGTTAGGATATGACAATACCGGACACCATAGTGACTGACAGAAGCTCATCATCATCATCCCCCCATCATGTACAAGTTCCCGGACACAGTACGGGGAGTGTACGGTTCTCAGCCCCGTCCTAGGACCGATAATCACTGTCAGATCTCTATGATGTGTAATGATGGTAGTCATTGATCTCACGTCTCCCTATCACCTCCCCAGCCCTCTGCCTCCGTCCCGTACACGGGACATCACTGGCCACTTGCTGTCTTACCGGCTGATCAGCTGTGAGGATGACAGTGCACACGGGCCGGGGATCTGGGCAGCTCAGTTCGTTATGTGGCCAATGACGGCGGTTGGGGGCCCCGGGACTGCTGCGGATCTCAGGTTGTGTTGGACCGGAGGGGTGCCGGTGCCGCAGCCTCTTCTCGTCCTTCTCGGGCCCGACCGACTTGTTTTCTCATTTCTTTATTCAGGTCCTTTTTATTATTGCGGAGCCTCGGAGAAAAACAATGAGCGCATTTGATTGGCTGACACTGGCTAGAGACAGAAAGCAGCCAATGAGAATTCGGCTAGATAGAGAGAAGAGATGGAAGGAAGACACAGAGTGAGCGGAGAGCTGAGTGAAGTCAGAGTGGAGAGAGTAAGATCGGACCTGATAACTATACAATGGGCTCCTCTATACACAGGACGACCCAAACCCCAGCTCTTCGTTCATCGCCTATTTATTGGAGGATAATAGGATTTATTACTAAGATTTATAGTCCTATGAGGAGCTGACATGAGCCTGATCTCCTTGTGTTATACATCACATACTTCAACAGCACCATGGGGGAAAAAATAAATAAATCTGTACTCTTCACAATCATTTGTAGCCAGCTTATTAGAGTGTAAGCTCCTATGATCAGGGCCCTCTTGTATTGTATTGTAACTGTAAAGTTCCTCTTTATATTGAAAAGCACTTCACAAACTGTTGGCACTATATAACTCCTGTATAATAATAATAATAATAATAATACAGAGGTTCCATCAGGATCACTATGGGAAAACTTCTCTGGATTTGTATAGCTGCCAAACATGTCTGTTGTTTGCTTAGAAGGAAACCTGACTCCAGATACACCGGGCCAATGGCAACTGAGAGGAAAGACAAAGAAGACAACGTACCATCACCCACCAAGCCAACAAAAAGACATTGGAAGCTGCCTTCACCCTCCAGACAAAGACATTGCTGAATAATGACTGGTCAAGCAATACAAATGAAGAAATAAGTGTCCATTCTTGGGACTGTATACTTCTATGACATGGGACATCTGTATTTCGGTGATTATTCACCATCAAATATTCTTTCCAATAGCTATTGTTTTTGAGATCACAATGTGCAACAAATCTCACAAAAGTGAGTACACCCCTCACATTCTTGTAAATATTTTATTATATCTTTTCATGTGACAACACTGAAGAAATGACACTTTGCGACAATCTAAAGTAATGAGTGTACAGCTTGTATAACAGTGTACATTTGCTGTCCCCTTAAAATAACTCAACACACAGCCATTAATGTCTAAACCGTTGGCAACAAAAGTGAGTACACCCCTAAGTGAAAATTTCCAAATTGGGCCCAATTAGCCATTTTCCCTCCCCAGTGACTTGTTAGTCTCAGGTGTGAATGGGGAGCAAGTGTGTTAAATTTGGTGTTATCGCTCTCACTCTCATACTGGTCACTGGAAGTTCAACATGGCACCTTATGGCAAAGAACTCTCTGAGGATCTGAAAAAAAGAATTGTTGATCTACATAAAGATGGCCTAGGCTATAAGAAGACTGCCAAGACCCTGAAACTGAGCTGCAGCATGGAGGCCAAGACCATACAACGGTTCAACAGGTTCCACTCAGAACAGGCCTCGCCATGGTCCACCAAAGAAGATGAGTGCACGTGCTCAGCATCATATCCAGAGGTTGTCTTTGGGAAATTGACGTAAGAGTGCTGCCAGCATTGCTGCAGAGGTTGAAGGGGTGGAGGGTCAGGCTGTCAGTGCTCAGACCATACGCCGCACACTGCATCAAATTGGTCTGCATGGCTGTCATCCCAGAAGGAAGCCTCTTCTAAAGATGATGCACAAGAAAGCCCGAAAAACAGTTTGCTAAAAACAAGCAGACTAAGGACATGGATTACTGGAACCATGTCCTGTGGTGTGATGAGGCCAAGTTAAACTTATTTGGTTCAGATGGTGTCAAATGTGTGTGGCGGCAACCAGGTGAGGAGTACAAAGACAAGTTTGTCTTGCCTACAGTCAAGCATGGTGGTGGGAGTGTCATTGTCTGGGCTGCATGAGTGCTGCCGGCACTGGGGAGCTACAGTTTATTGAGGGAACCATAAATGCCAACATGTACCGTGACATACTGAAGCAGAGCATGATCTCCTCCCTTCGGAGATTGGGCCGCAGGGCAGTATTCCAACATGATAACGACCCCAAACACACCTCCAAGACGACCACTGCCTTGCTAAAGAAGCTGAGGGTAAAGGTGATGGACTGGCCAAGCATGTCTCCAGACCTAAACCCTATTGAGCATCTGTGGGGCATCCTCAAACGGATGGTGGCGGAGCGTAAGGTCTCTAACATCCACTAGCTTTATGATGTGACGTCCTCACGGAGGAGTGGAAGAGGACTCCAGTGGCAACCTGTGAAGCTCTGGTGAACTCCGTGCCCAAGAGGGTTAAGGCAGTGCTGGAATATGATGGTGGCCACACAAAATATTGACACTTTGGGCCAAGTTGGATCCCAGGTCGCAGAAGTGCGAAAGGAGCCTCTTAGACTTGCAGTTGGGAGTCCTTTAGCAGATTGCGGCCATTGATTAATGGCAGGGAACTTCTGAATGGCTGTGTCAGAGGGAACGATCACTTTGTTTCTTTTCCCTACTTTGATCTGTATGTGAAAAGCAGCACATAGATCACTGCACTAAACTTGCATAGTTCGTACAGTGTCTCCAACCCGTGCTGTCAGTTTTTTTTTCGTGAAACCCGCTGGATTGCACCAAAAAAAAACTGTAGTGTGTACCCAGCTTAAAGTGTTTGCAAAGTCTTGTTTTTTTGTCTTGGATGGCCAAGGCACTCGTGGACATCGCTGGAGAGAGATGGGGCGCAGGTAAGTATTAGGGGGTGTGTCAAGGTGAATTACTGCGCTGTCTAAAGTGACCATCTATGCCAAGCATAGAGTAATAAGAACTAATATGTGTGCTGCTGCAATTCTAATGTGAGATACACACATCAAAACAAATATAAACTAACCGAGCTGCACTGCAAATGACTATTAACAAAAAATAATATAAATATTAAAATGAAAATGAAATACACCATAAATTAGATAATAGTAAATGATGTGATATCAAAATCGTGAAAACAGTGATAAATAAGGGAAAACAAAAACAAGTGAGTCCTTGAAATCCAATGTAATGTGACAAGACACTAATGGACCCAGATGGTAAATGTATGTCACATAAATCCAAAGATGAACACCCTTCCAAATGTCCGTGTCACTAAAAACTATGATGACAGAAATAGTGTGTTCCGCACTGGAAGTGATGGGATACAGTTCTACAAAGAAAAAGTTCTTCAAAGCGGAGGTGTAGCCAGTTAAAAAAAAAAGTCAGCAGCTACTAACGGTGTAGCTGCTGACTTTTAATAAGGACAATTACCTGTCCTACTCGCCTGCGATGTCGGTCCCGCCACGGCGATCGTTCGCTGCTGGCAGGTAACGGCTCCTCCATCCTGACTAAGGGAAACAGGCACTGAAGCCTTACAGCTTCACTGCCCGTTTCCTACTGCGCATGCGCCACTCGCACGGCGCTTTGTGAATGGGCGGCTTGCCTCCTGGGATACACACAGTTCCCAGAAGGCAGCGCACCCCATTCACAAGAAGAGGAAACGGAAGTTCTCAATCCGAGGACAAGGAAGAGGCACAGTAGAGGCAAATTAGAGGACTTCCGCATAGCAACAGGCATTTCGGGTGAGAATAATTTTTTTTTTTCTATTAATTTTTTTCTTTTTTTTTTTAGGATTTTTAAAGTAACATTTTTTTCTGGGTGGACCTCGGCTTTAATATTTTGATTGCTGGTGACTTCAAACAGAAAAGCATCCAAGAAGAAGTGATTAGATAGAAAGGAATCCTCCACCTCTAAGGCTGGGTTCACACTGGTCCGACAAACGCTCCGACATTAGGAGCTCATGTCGCATGACGTGTGAAAATCAATGTTTCCCTATGAGAGCCGTCTTAACTGGTCCGACACAAGTTGGTCCGACTTTGAAAATGCTCCCTGTACTACTTTGGTCCGACTTTGATCCGACTTCAGCCTATTCAATGTCATTGAAGTCGGATCAAAGTAGGAGCCTTGTCCTTATCATCCGACTTTTGACATCCGACATGTGATTACAGCAGCAGTAAAACGGAAAATTTATTTCATATACTTACCGTAATTTTCCTTTCCTGATGGACTCCATGGCAGCCTACGTGTGGGTTAATCCCGCCTCTCATACCTCATAGGACCCTACTCCCATAAATCTTTGCTTCTAGCCAGAGACCGTGTTCCGTAATATAGCCTACTCCAGCAATGGGAGGGAACTCCTGCTGCCATGGAGTCCATCAGGAAAGGAAAATTACGGTAAGTATATGAAATAAATTTTCCGTTTTCCTGACAGACTCCATGGCAGCCTACGTGTGGGAAATGACTAGCCAAACACACCCGGGTGGGCAAATGCTGGTTAAAGAAAAAAAAATGGTTTAATTGACACCGTCAATAGATAAGACATGTAAACCAAAATTAACTGAAGACAAAGACGCCGGTTCTACACAATAGTGCGTCATAAATGTGTTTATCGACGACCATGAGGCCACTTTGCAGATCACTTCTGGGGAGACATGACGGGCGGCCGCCCATGATGTGGAGACGCTCCTGGTGGAATGAGCGGTCACTGCCTCTGGTGGAGCCAGACCTTTCGCTTTATACGCCCCTTGGATGGCCTGAACGATCCAGGCTGCGATGGTTCTGGAAGAAGCACGCACACCTTTGTTTTTCCCTTGAAAGAAAATGAACAGATGATCCGATTGGCGAAACGATTTTGTGGCTTCCAGGTATTGTTTCAAGACTTCTCCCACATCTAAAGGATGGACATTAGAGTTCTCAGGTGACCAGAAGGTAGGAAGAACGATTTCTTGATTCTCATAAAAAACCGATGTTACCTTAGGATTTGACTCAAGCATGGGAATCATAACTACACGATCCGGAAAGAAGGTCAGGAATGGTTCTTTGGAACCTAGGAAACCAATTTCAGAAACTCTTTTAGCCGATGTTATTGCTACAAGGAAGACCAATTTGAGGGTGAGCTCCTTGATAGATAGTTGACCCGTGTGATGTCTTTCTCTATCTGAGAAGAAATCCAAGACCAGAGGAAGGTCCCATTTGGAAAATCTTGGTTTCCTCTGAGGTCTGAGCCTTATAGCTCCTCTGAAGAATTGTCTGACAAGAGTGTGTCTAGCCCAGGATATTCCAGTAAAGGCCGAGATAGCCGAAATCTGCACTCTTAGGGAACTAACTGACAGGGCCAGATCCAGGCCTGTTTGGAGAAAACCTAGAACGTCTTGTATCCTGGGTTCGTCAGGAGAACCCTCAACCATAGAAATATAGTCTGTGAATCTTTTCCAGATCCTTTGATATACTTTATTGGTATTAGGCCTTCTGGCGTTCAACAATGTAGAAATTGCTCTGCTTGGGCAACCTAATGCCTCTAGCCTTCCCTTCTCAAAAACCAAGCCATCAGACGGAGATGGGATGGGCATGGATGAAGAGCTATTCCCTGGGCCAGGAGATCTGATCTGGCTGGGAGGGGAACTGGACTCTGGAAGCTCAGCTGTAACAGGAGAGGAAACTATGGCCTGTTGGGCCAGTATGGAGCTATTACCACAATTTCGGCCTTCTCCCCCGAGTCTCGATAGGAACCGTAGAATGACGGGTACCGGGGGAAAGGCATACGCTTTGTTGAATCTCCACTGATCCGTCAGAGCATCCACCCCGAAGGCCTGGGGACAACGACCTCTCGTGTAATATTTCGTTAGTTTGAAATTGCACGGGGAGGCAAATAGATCTACTTCTGGTACAATTCCTAGGGATAGGACCCAATTGAAAACTTCTGTGTGAAGAGACCACTCGTTGTTGTCGAGGGTTGTTCTTGAGAGAAAATCCGCCTGTAGGTTCTGAGATCCGGGAAGATAGACAGCCGTCAGGTTCGTTAGATTTTTCTGGGCCCATGTCATAATTGGTTCTACCTCCCTCAGTAGAGAGAGACTGCGAGTGCCTCCCTGTCTCTTGATATAGGAGACTGCTGACGTGTTATCCATCCTTAGGAGAACCGAGGTACCCTTTATCAGGTGAAGAAAGGTTTGTAGAGCACAGAAGGCTGCTCGGATCTCCAGTACGTTGGACACTATCCTTCTGGATGGGAAGTCCCATTTCCCCTGAGCTACTTCCTGCATGCAGAGAGCTCCCCAGCCTCTGTTGCTGGCATCCGTCGTGATTGTGACCCAGGAGATGGGGGATATGGAATGACAGTTGAGAAGATTCTTCCGTAGTAGCCACCAGGGAAGGCTTTCCCGCATGGACGGAGTTATCCGTATCCAATGGTCGCGAAATCCTGGCTCCCACTGCTGGAGAAAACCCTTCTGAAAAGGGCGCATCTTCCATTGAGCCCATTTCACCATTGGGGCTGTGGATACCATGGTACCTATTATCCTGAGGCACTGTGAAGCTTTGAGGAGAGGAGAGGCCATTGCCTGACGAATCCTGTCTCGAACCACTGGGATCTTCTCCAGGGGTAAGGAGATGGTACTTTGTATCGTATTGAATTGAGCGCCGAGAAAAACCAGAGATTGCGTAGGTACCAACTGACTTTTCTCTTTGTTCAACAGCCAACCGAATTCTGTCAGCGTGGAGATGACCTGAGACTGATGTACTAGAAGTTGCTCCCTGTTTTGGGAAAGTAATAGCAGATCGTCCAGGTAGTGATGTAGCCGGATTCCTCTGGTCCTGATTAGAGCTACTACAGCCAATAAGAGCTTTGAAAACACTCGCGGTGATGTTGTAAGCCCGAACGGGAGACATACGAACTGGAGGTGAGTATGGCCTACTGCAAACCGTAGGTATTTTTGAAATTCCACAGCTATCGGGACGTGAAAGTAAGCGTCCTTCAGATCGATGGATACAAGCCAGTCGCCTGGCTGAACTGTCTGACGTATGGTGAGTAATGACTCCATTCTGAATTTCTCCTTTTTGATGAAGGCATTTAGATGAGTCAGATCTATCACTGGCCTCCAAGAGCCGGTCTTTTTTTGAACCATGAATAGGGGTGAGTACATCCCTTGGAATCTTTCGTCTGTTGGTACATGTATGGCGGCACCTTGGGCCACAAGAGTGTCTGTGTAAGAGAGAAGTATTTGTCTCTTTTCTTCCGAGCAGGGTAGTACTGTGGGTACGAACTGAAGTGTGGGTGGACTGACAAACACCCAGGAGTGACCTGAAGAGACTGTTTTGACAGTCCAGAAATCTTTTATCGAGGCTGCCCAGACGTGTCTGAACTGAAGTAGCCGAGCACCCACTTGTTCCGTCTGGGCCGACCCAATATCAAAAGGACTTAGGGGCCTCCCGTCCGCCTGAAGAGGCTACTTTTGTGGATCTTTGACCAGAAGGCTGATTTCTTCTCCAGTTCTTTCTGAATTCTCGACCTGGCCTATAACGGCGAGCATCTCTTGCACGATCCTGGTCTTGTCTCTGTTGAGGTCTTTTTTGACTGAAAAAACGACGATCCTGAGGAAGGAACCCTGACTTACCCCCTGTGGCACGGGTGATAGCGCTGTCAAGCTTATTCCCAAAAAGGGAAGATCCTTGAAAGGGGATCCTGCACCAAGCCTGTTTGGAGGCAGGATCAGCTACCCAAGGACGTAGCCACAAGGCACGTTTAGCTGTAACGGAGGAGAGCATGACACGTGCCACCAGGCGAATAATATCAAGGGAAGCCTCACCCAAAAACATCGACGCCATTCTTAGTTCATGGATCGGCATGCTTCTGGCTAACTCCACAGAGACATTTGTTAAGGAAGAATCCACTTCATCTGTCCAGGCCTCCATTGCTTTGGACAGGGTTGCAAGGGCTAATGCTGGCTTACAGGCCATACCCGCAGTGATATATATACGTTTAAGGTCCGTATCTATTTTTCTTTCCAAGCCGTCCCTGAAGGAAACAGAGTCCTCTAGTGGAAGGGTAACATGTCTCACCAACCTCATCAAGGTTGCATCAATCAGGGGAGCTGATTCTAGATGTTTCACATCTTCATTTTTGAATGGGTACATCTTTGCGATTTTGGAAAGTAATGAATTTTTTTCTTTCTACGCCAGTCGATTCATCTGTAATAATATCCCCAAGTTCACCCAAAAAGGGGAAATTTGGGCGCTCCTTCTTAAGTTGTTTGAAGTACTTCCTTTGTTTAGAAGGAGCTTCTATTGGTTCATCCCATTTTAAAGCGTCTTTGACTGCTTTGATCAAGTCTGGGACTGAAGAGAAATCAAATCCTGTGGTATTGCTGACCTCTTCAACATCACAATGTGAAGATTCGCTTGAGGAGCAATCATGCCAAGAAGGACCCGGGATTTCGTGGTTATCCTGCACCAGAACTGGTGCTGGGTCAACAGGAGGAATGGTGGTACGGCTGGAGTCAGTCTTGTTCAGGGATTCCTGGACCACTCTTCTGACTAGTGCCTCCACTTGGTGGTCTCCACCTTCTCTCTCTCCTACTGCTCGGGAATAACATGGCTCACAGAGGGATTTACCTTCTGGGACTTGAGCCCTACAACCCCAGCAGACTCTCTTCTCAGAACGGCTAGAATGGCGGTGAGAGTGGTGTCTAGACCTAGACCTGGGCTCCTTACTATGATGTCTGGAGGACGATCTATGATGTCTAGCACTAGAAGAATGTTGATGTGTTTTAGATTTAGCATTATCTTCACGTGCTGAGTGTCTATTTTCAGACCTAGAGGGGCTGATAAAGAAAAGACAGGAAGAAAGAAATACATTGGCTCATGTAAAAAACCCAAAAACTGCTAAGCAGAAGAAAGAAAACAAAAAAAACCAAAACAATTTCTACCTGCAGCGCAAGGGTTGGCCACTGGGGGGCGGTGAGACGTCCATAGCTCAAGCTTGGAAAACTGCAAAAATTTAACCATACAATAAATATAGGGAAGGAAAGTCTGATATCAGCCATCCCTGTAATAAGACAGGTTTTCCTACCTTCACCACGTGGAAACGAAGCACCGGGAAGTAGCTGTCTGAGCCTGCAGGACATCCCAAGTTATAGCTGTATCTGACAGCTATTTAAACTTGGCGCCGACGATGACGTCACCGCGCCCCCAGCGTGAAACGGCGGAGCTCGTGCGCATGCGCGAACGCCGCCGCGATCCGAATTGCGCATGCGCGAACCAAGCCTCGATCTCGGATGAGGAACACTGCGATGCATACAACCCGGAAGAGGAGGCTAAATGAAACGCAGATGCGCTCCAGCCGCCATAGAGCCGAGGGAGACCGGACAACAACAACACACAAATACTGCTGCCATATTAATTAATAAGCGATGCATACGATACCACTCAGCACGATCCTGATCCAGCCTGGAACATAGGAGCCATCTCTCCACTGCACGACCTGGGCGTTTTTCTTAATGGGCCTCCTGCTAATAGCTAGGACGTTTGGCCAAGTTGCCGCTTGCCCGCCAGTGGCCGGGTTAGTAAGCTCTTCATGGCACCGCAAAAAACTGTCGCCCGCATCCACCCTGCTAATAGCTGGGCTTGTTGGACCTCCAAACAGAACCGCCATAAACTCGTGCAACCAGGACTGAATCTTCCATGAAAACTTCTTTATGGTAAGAAAGCACACCTTGGTCCTAGGAGGAGGACAAAAAAGGAACACGGTCTCTGGCTAGAAGCAAAGATTTATGGGAGTAGGGTCCTATGAGGTATGAGAGGCGGGATTAACCCACACGTAGGCTGCCATTGAGTCTGTCAGGAAAAGTAATTTATCTCACTCTGGGATTGTTTTGGTTGGTCAAAGAACAAGTCAGACTATCACAAAGTCGTATCAAAGTAGTATCCTGTTCATTCAAGTCGGATGGATGTCGGACCAATATAGGACTGATGTCACAGAGCAAAGTAGGATGAAAGTCGTATGACTGTCGTGTCGTATCAGTGTGAACCCAGCCTTATATCAAAGCTGCTTACCAGCTGTATAGATCTCTTGTCAGAAGATCGTAACTGCTTGTGGCTAATTACCCCAGCCCTGGGTCTCCTATTGGAATACTGCTGCTGACACTCCTGGGTCCTCTGCATCCGAGATCCTCAGTTTTCCTCAAGGTTATTATTTCCCCATGAAAATACAAAGGCCACCATAGCGTAATACTGTCATGGATTTTATTGTAAACACAAAGATGTAAACTTACAGTTATGTAGTAGATTAAAAGCATGTGATAAAAAATTCAAGCCGGCCGGCTCTTTCTCTCCGCTCGTTCCTTCCGGGACTGATGCGTTGTATCACGGTGACGTCAGCACGCCGCTCCTCCCTACGTCCCCGCGATACAACGCATCGCCAGTAATGTCCTTAGTCTGTGCTTTTTTGTTTTCCCTTATTTATCACTGTTTTCACGATTTTGATATCACATCATTTACTATTATCTAATTTATGGTGTATTTCATTTATTAATATCCATATAATATTCATATTATTTTTTGTTAATAGTAATTTGCAGCACAGCTCGGTTAGTTTATATAAGTATTAGGGGGTGCTGGAGTATTAGGGGGTGCTGCTGCACACAAAAGTTTTTTTTTATCATAGAATGCATTAAGATAAAAAAACCTTCTGCCTTTACAACATCTTTAGGTCAATAATCACCGCCATTACTAGTATTAAAAAAAAAATTCTGTATAAATATATATATCATAGTTTGTAGGAGCTATAACTTTCACCCAAACCAATAATTATACACTTATTGGGATTTTTTTTACCAAAGACATGTAGCAGAATACATTTTGGCCTAAATTTTTGAACAAATTAGATTTTTTAAATTCTTTTGTTGGATATGTTTTATAGCAGAAAGTAATAAAATATAGTTTTTTCAAAATGTTCAGTCTTTTCATTTATGTATGAAAATTAAATAAAAAACCCAATGCCGGGGCAAGGTCTTCCAGCACCCAGAACAAAAATGCCCCCCCTTTCCGTTAGGCCCCTTTCACACGGGACGGATCCCATGGGGGGATCGGATGAACGCGGACTGTCTGTCCGCGTTCATCCAATCTGCTCTGCAGATGGATAGAAAAATAGGATTTTCCTCCGTCTGCAGAATCGGGGGATTGCGGACACGGAGGAGATCGGGTGTCAGCGGATGTTCATCCGCTGACACCCGCAATCTCATAGGGACCAATGTATGTCCCTTTTTCATCCGTAAACGGATGGATAAAAAAGCGGACATATGGTCCACTAGTGTGAAAGGGGCCTTAGTGTTAAGGTCAGCGTGCTCAGGGTGCCCCCATCCCTGCAATAAACCATTGCGCTCCAAGGCGCTCCTTATACTGGCCCTGGTGATCAAATACCACCAAAAGATAGCTCTATTTATGTGAAAAAATTATTACAATAAATTTTTTTGAGTACAGCATTGCATGACAGCGCAATTACCAGTTAAAGTAGTGCAGTGCTGAATAGAAAAAATGGCCTGGTAATGAAGGGGGTAAAATCTTCCAGAGCTCAAGTGGTTAAGCTGCAAAAGCAGCGGACAGGGGTGTTTTACATGCCACAATCAGGATGCTTTGTTTCATGTTCGCAGCAAAAACTATTGCTCCTATCATGTACTACAGACAGTAAGCCCACCAAACGTGACCCATTCAAGTGAATGGGAAAGCGCCACAAATGTTCTACAATTGTGTGCAATGCATGCAGTTGTGGTACGATGGTGCTCCAGTTATGAAGTTGAAACAGCACCTCCGCACCTCTGAAAAGTTATCCATGTTCATATTGCTTTTCAGGCATCACATCGCCTCCTCAGCGCCTATCAAACAGCTCTGAAAAGCGATACAAGCGCTTTTCTTTTACAGAAGCGCAGCTTTCTAGCTATAGCCATAGCTCAGAGTCCCACCTGTCCCTCATTTGGAGGGACTGTCCCTCTTTTGGAACCAAATCCCAATGCCCCACTTTCCTTCGCTTTCTCTCTTTTTGATCTATTATTTAACTGGTAAAGGTGTTTTACTGCATTAAACTTGTTGTCTAACCTTTTCATTATTACTTTTGTTATTTTGAAATGCCAGTAGTGATGAAAAAATCTATTTTAGGTTATACCAATCTTCTTTTGCACATTAATCCTCATGTGTTACTAGAGGTGTGTCCTTTACGTAGAAACCTCTTGCTATAACGTGTCCCTCTTTTCCATCTCACAAAGTTGGGAGGTATGTATAGCAATAAACCACAGATGTGTAGGTCTTTCCCTAGTCCCAACACAATTCTTTCCATACCTTAAATGCAGACACACACACTATACTTTAGATCTTTGTTTTTCCTGGAAGAATTGATGTAAATGTTGCGCCCTGCTCCTATTGGGTAGGCGCTATTTGTAAATTTAGTTGTCTGAGTCGTAGTTTAGCTCAGAATAATTGTGTAAATTACTGTTTCTGTTTCAGTCCAGCTGTGCTGCGCATATTTCCACTTGACTGGGTGTTGCTGTCACCCCAGGTCAAGGTTGGAAATGCGGCAGGCTGGATGTATTGAGTACCTCTTGCCCAGAAACCGCTCAGTGGGATTTTGAGCTGTGCATTCTGGGAGAGGGTACTTAAGGGACAGACACCATCTTCCGGGTCTCTCTGACCTGATGGCCCTCCTGGCCTAAGGTGTACGTAGCAGTTTCCTGCCTGGGGGCCGGCTGGCCCGAGGCCTCGTTACTGGAAGTAGGCCCAGGAGTTTCTGAGGCCTACTAATCAGGGGTGGTCCTTTGCTGTCTTGCCTGCGGGAAGAAGCCCAGCAATTGAAGAAACAAGGGGAGGACTTTTCCCAGGAGAGGACCGAGCAAAAAGGCTGGTGCCTCGGGAAGAGCCTGGAGACTCAATTGGAGGATGCATCCTTACATATCTACCTCACAGTATCGCCGGATCGGCTGAAAGAAACTGGTACTGTGTGACTGTACTTAAACTTTGCAAAAGTTGTGGATTCTTGAAGTCTGTGGCAGAGACTATTTGTATTCTTGAAGTCTGTGGCAGAGACTATTTGTATTCTTGAAGTCTGTGGCAGAGAATATTTGTATTCTTCAAGTCTGTGGCAGAGACTATTTGTATGAGATTGCAGGCCACACCCGCCCAGACCAAAACTTCCCCAGATACAACTACTTAAATAAACACCTGAAACATTTTATTTGGCAAAAACTTGGCCGCGACACCTTTATTGGTTTTTCACAAATAATTTTCCATAAGGCCCCTTTTACACTGAGGCGCTTTGCAGGCGCTATTGCGCTCTAAATAGCGCCTACAATGCGCCCCAAAAAAGCCTCTCAATACTATCCAATGTGAAAGCCCGAGGAAAAAAAAAACGGTATAGCGGCGCTAAAAATAGCGCCGCTATACCGCCAGCACATCCAGCGCCTCAGTGTGAAAGTAGCCTAAATCTTTATTACCATTCAAAACTTCATAAATATTAAAATAACATTTCTACCTGCTCAGTTATTAGAACTCGAGCAGTAGCACAACTTCAAATATAAATAACAGTCCCCACACGCCGGTCTTGAGCATCAAGACCGGCCCACCCCAAGCGTCGCGGCCTTCTCAATCATGTTCTGCAAACCCACATTAAAGATATCATTACCCACTTCGGATAAGTGAACGCCATCCAGTCTGTATAGACCTGGATAACCCCCTTCCAAGTCCACATGCCGATACGACTATCCCCCCACCTGGGGCATGAACTTTTTAAGAGCCCTATTGACTCTTTTCCTCATTTTTTCCATAACCCTCCTCTGTGCAGAGGAGAGCCATGAAAGACAAGGAACCACCTCAGAAAAAACTAACGTTGTACCTAGGAAAGTCGTACTGAAGCGATGCAAGTCTCGCTTGATCATGAACAGCAAGTCTAATGTTTTAGCGTTTCTCAAATCATTACCTCCCAAGTGAATTATCAGGATAGATGGCAACAACCATAGGTGACACAACCTAGATAAATGAAAGTTCAGTTGAAACCACTGAAGGCCTCTTATACCTTTCCAAAACAACCGAAAAGAGTCCGGGTGCAGAGACAAATTTCGATGAATAGCTGCATTGAGCCGCTCTTTTTTGTGCCCAATAAATAAATGAGTGCCCCAGAATCCAAACTGTGTGTTGGGTACCTAAAATTAAACAAACAAATTAGGACGAACATATAACTTAAAACATTTCGACTTCCACTTCCCCATTGCTGTAATATCCGATTCCGGGACACCCGATCGAGCCGCCTCCGAGGCTGCGCCAATCCGAAAGGAGTGGGAGGAAAACCTGAAATTACTTAATCCCATGTTACCCAAACTCTTCTTTAGGACTGCATCGAATTGGTACTTTGTCAGGGGCAACAAATTAACGTGAGTGAGAAAAAATCCTGCCCCGGGAGGCCTAAGTCCCATGAATTGCTTAACTAAGGCTACTGGGCACATGAAAACATCATTGTGCTCCCTTAGATGAACCCATCTGCCCTTGCCACATTGATCCGTTTTGGAATGCTGCAGCCACACATGAACACCCGATCAAATCGAATTCCAGAACCACCCTGCTTGCTTCCCGGAACTAATTCCGAGATACGGAACGCCCCAAAAAAGGCAAAAACAAAGGCTGCCCTAAATAATAAAGTAAAGTAAGAGGAAAAACAGACAACTGAAGTAATTCTGCAAAGGCCACTGAGAATGTCAAGAGAGATCGGTCTTCTGTCATCTGTGACGAAAGTCAATCTCTTGTACCCCTTAAGCACCTGTTTTACAGAAAAATAAGAAGTACAAGGTCTCAGACCTAAGAAACGGAAGAAAAATGACATGCCAGCCAACATTTTTGTCACATGACTATGTAAAAATTGCTGCCACATTAAACTGGACAGAAAAGCCAAAATAGCACCCTCAGAAGGTCAATTAAACTGAAAACCTTCAGTACTGGCAAAGGCTATCCAGCTGCTCCAAGCTGCGGAGTAACTTGACCAAGTCTTAGGAGCTAAGGAGCCCCTAATAGCATCTGTCACAGCACTCAGATCATCTCCCACAAATAGGCCGGGCACGGGATGCCAACTGCGTCCGCCTCCGGAAGCCAACTCCGAAAAGCTCCACCTGAAAACGAGATAGAGAATGTTTTTCAATATCCCCGGAGTATACCTAGCCTTCAACCAAATGTTAAATTTGAGGTATCTGAAGACCACCTGAAGCAAGATTTCGATTACCAACCAAGAACTAGACGAGAGACAATTCACTGCATATAACACACCTTTGTTATCAGTTTCCAACAAGATGAGCCTATTAGCAAACTCTGAGCCCCACAACTCCAGTGCCACTAAAATTGGAAACAACTCTAGCAATACCACATTCTTGGTAGCTCCTGATCTCACCCAGGACTCCGGCCAAGCCGCACAGCACCAATGCGATCTCCAGATGGCTCCAAAACCTGTAAACAGACAAAAATCCCGTGCCACAACAAATTCAGCCTGAAAAAAGGACTTACCATTATAACAATCAAGAAAGCTAGCCCAAACCATCAAATCCTCTTTAATAGGGGTAGCTATCCTAACATGATCCAAGGGAGATTTCGAGCCCAAAATAACCAGGTAAAGCCGACGTGAAAAATTCCTGCCAACAGGCATGATTCTGCACGTAAATGCCAGAACACCCAAGAGTGACTACATTTCTTTCAAAAGTATCTTCTTTTGCAACACTGTCGCGATCAACCATTTTATTTTATTAAATTTTTTCGCTGGCAAACGGAATTCCATACTATCTATCTCAATGCCCAAAAATTCCAACAAAGTGCTGGGCCAGCAAGTTTTTTCCTCCGCCAACGGGACGCCAAATTCAAGAGACACAGCTTGAAATGATAGCAACAAGTCCGAACATAAACTAGAGTCTGCTGGACCAACAAATAAGAAATCTAAATAGTGCACTGTACTATCAAACGCGGACCGAATGCCAAGTACCCAGTGAAGGAATGTGGAAAATGTTTCAAAGTATGAGCAAGACAACGAACACCCCATAATAAAAACCCAAGGAATTAAAGGCCTCCGGGAAAACGGGCAAGAGCCGAAAAGCTGATTTTATGTCAGCCTTCGCCAACAACGCCCCCGGGCCAAACAACCTGATCTTACCAATCGCTTCCTCAAACGTAGCATAAGACACGGAACATAGGTTCCTATCAATATCATCGTTCAATGAATCACCTTTAGGAAAGGATAGATGGTGTATAATACGAAATTCATTAGGTTCCCGTTTGGGCATTACTCCCCATGGGGACATCCGAAAATTACAAAAAAGGGGGGTGCTCAAAAGGGGCCCCGAAATCCTAAAAAAAAAAAAAAAAAAGGTAACGGAAATCCTTGTGCAAATCCCTCACTGAGCAAACATGCCTTCTCCCTGTTTGGGTAGATGTCCAGCCACGGGCACATTTTTTCCAGCCTCACTGGCGTGCAGGCTTTTGGAAAAAATATGCTGCGCCTGGCTAGAACCTGCAGCTGCATTTCTCTTAAAACATTTTTGCAGCTGGGTGCGTCCCCCGCACAGATGGAACATTCATGCCGGTATTTGCAAGAATTATTCCAGCGACATTGACTATCATTAAATGCAAAACAGCAGCCTTTTCTAAAGGCCGCCGTGGAAGAGTTAACAGTGAGTTCCCTATGTGCTACCTGCTTCTGCGGCAATATCAAATTGAGCCACAGGCCCACATCTTTCATACCCCACCTAAGTGATGGGTGAATGGACAATTTCTGACAAAAGCATTCGTCATAATAGAACCAACCCAGGCCACCAAAATTTTTGTAGGCTTCTAGGATATGCACAAATGTTGGAAAAGTCCCCCACACCGCTCTGGGTGCTTTTCCGCCATTATACCAGAATAAATACAAAAGGCTTGCAGCCAATTGTTTAAATGACCTAGGGATCACCCTGCACCTTTCCTCCTCACTTCTCTCCTCACCCCTCTTGTCAGCTCTGACCATGAAAACCGTATGAGCATGCAGGAGGGAGAGAATGTCTACATATTCCCCTTTCCAAATTTTGGCTTTAATATTTGCATTTAAATGATATCCTAAAGGGGACATCTCACAAGGCATGACATCTTTCATATATGTCTCAGGTACATGGATTTTAGCATGCACAGCTGTCTGTAATGAGGGGCTAACCTGACTGACTGTAAAACACTAAAGCCCTGTACACACGATCAGATTTCCTATGGATTCTAGTCCGATGGATTTGTCCATCGGATATCCGATGAAACTGTTTTCCATCCGTCTTGACCACACACCATCAGTCAAAAAACTGACCGTTCCAAACTCGGTGACGTAAAACACTCTGATGAGCCGAGAAAAATGAAGTTTAATGCTTCTGAGCATGCATCGACTTGATTCTGAGCATGCGTGGGTTTTTGATCCGATGGACATGCCCATAGACGATCGGCGTTTTCGATCGGTTTTTTATCCATCGGAAAATTTTAAAACAAGTTCTATTTTTTACAACC
The DNA here is from genome assembly GCA_029206835.1 of Rana muscosa. NCBI lineage: Eukaryota > Metazoa > Chordata > Amphibia > Anura > Ranidae > Rana > Rana muscosa. The sequence continues at coordinate 193,099,269 of CM055117.1, forward strand.
GATGGAAAAAAGACCAATGGGTACCATACACGATCGGTTGGTCTGATGAAAACCATCCATCGGACGGTTTTCATCAGTCAAACCGATCGTGTGTACGGGGCTTAACAGTACTTTTCTTGTTGAGAGGATAAACTGACAGGAAGATTAGACAACACAGGAGTATGAGAGGAAACAGAAGGGTTAACAGGCAGAGAGACCAGGGAAGCTGAAGACACAGCAGGAGCTGACACTTTGGACAGTGATTGAATTAAAGAAGACAGTGAACCTACCAAACCAGATACACATGTAATTGAGTCAACTCACCACCTGCTGGAGCCTGTAACACCTGCAACCTGTGGAGTCTGCACACCTGGCACCTGTTGGGGCACCTCTGCATGCTGAGTGCCTTATTGCGATGATACGCGCTGCTGCCTGGGAGACTGCTGCACAAGCTGTCTCCCCCTTGTGTCCTGTGCAGCCTGCTGGAGCTGGGCCACGCCGTCCGCTTCTTCCTGCTGGTGACTGCGAACAAGTCCGCCTCTTCTGATCTCCGCAGCGGCACTGTGATGTCACGCCGCTGCCATCTTCCCTTGGCTTCCCTTGAGGCACCCGAGTCTCTTCAGCTTCTTCCTCAGCCCGTCCTTCTCGCTCTGGAGGCACGCTTCTCCTTGCTCTTACAGGCGGTGCGGGCACAGGAACACCCCGCCCTGTATCTGTGTCCTCCATCAGCTCACCGCCCACTGCCAAGCCTCCTCCCTCTTGCTCCATAAGCAGTGCCTCCTCCTCCGGAGCTGACGCCAGGCAATGTCTCAGCCATGCCTCTCCTCCTGAGCTACCTGCATTCTCCAACAGCTGCATCACCAGAGCTTCCATCAGGTAAGAGAAACGTCTTCACAGCTCAAGCTCAAAACTTCTTTGCTGTCCGCCGGAAAGAGGAAGAACTCTGCACCTGCTGGCCCTTTTATAGCCAATCCCTATAATTCCAGAAAATTCCCTTAACCCCCATTGGCTCTTCCTGACTAGCTGTAATCTAGCCCCTTAAAGGGGCAGGCTCCTGACTAAACTAAACTACTGCCAATCTAACCAAATTTTTTATTAGGGAGGCCGCAATCTCAGGAAAGTGGCCCCATAATGTCACCCCTTTATTATTTATATGTGTTGGTGCTGACATCTATGAAAACTCTTCAATAGGACCCCTATGACGGATACGGTGGAACAGACAGGTAACGACAAGACCCAAATATATAACCAGCAGCTCCTACGGGGGTAGTGCTACATAAACATTTGCCTTTACCATGCATGGCAAAGCATCAGGTTCGCTTTAATGCCAACCTGACCAGCACATACTACATACCTTTTTCTTTGTCATGCTGCCGCTCCACTCAGCCATTTAGAATGAAAGAGAGGAAGCCCTGTGTGAAGTCCAGTTTGCAATCTGGGGTGTAGACAGGGCTGAGGGTTCTATAACCTTTCCTAGGTGCCCAAGCTTTCAATCTACAAGAGCCAGTACGGTCCAGTTGGCAGGGAAGGGAATGAGTCACATGCTCCGGTATACCATGCATAGACAAGGCACAGGTAAATGTTATGGGTCAGTCTTGTGCACAGGGAGATTTTTCAATTAAAAAGATTTCCCCATGTAATAATTAATACTTTTGAATGTCTAGGGACCATGTTTTTTTTTTTTTTTGCATCTAGCACAGCCATTCTCAACAAGAATTACATGGAATCCTAGGGTTTCTCCAGAGGATTCTAAGGGTTCCTTGAGTTGTGCCTGATAGTTTCAGAGCCAACACCACTTGTAAAAACCAGCAACATGACACCAATTATATTTTTAGCTGTTTTGTAAGGGTGACATTCTGACCAGCACTGTAAAGACTTTCACTAGATGGCAGTAAGAACATTTGGTTCAGCCATCGTTGCTGTGGATTAGTCCCATTAAAAATTGCCCTTGGGGAAAAAAAACAGGCTTTCAGGAATCAGCAGGATTGCCTACCGCTTAGCCGCACTCTGAGAAGCAATCCGCAGTGGTTTCCATTTCAGATAATCAACAAGTGTGAACCTATCTTTAGGGTTGCATTCCTTCTACTGACTGCCAATATAAGGAGAATTATTCCTACTGAACACCAATGTAAGGACCATTCTTCCTATTGACCCCCAATGTATGGAGCAGTCTAACTACTGACCCCCAATGTATAGACCATTCTTCCTACTGACTACAAATTTAAGGAGCATTCTTCGTAGTGACCCCCAATGTATGGAGCATTCTTCCCGCTGACCACCAATGTATGGAGCATTCTTCCTACTAACCACCAATGTATGAAGCATTCTACCTACTGACCACCAAATTTAGGAGCATTCTTCCTACTGACCCCCAATGTATGGATGATTCTTCCCACAACCATCAATGTATGGAGCATTCTTTCTACTGACCACCAATGTATGGAGCATTCTTCCTACTGACCACCAATATATGAAGCATTCTTCCTACTGATCCCACAGTATGGAGCATTCTTCCTACTGACCACCAATTTAAGGAGCATTCTTACTACTGACCCCAATTGTATGGATCATTCTTCCCACTGACCACCAATGTATGGAGCATTCTTCCTACTGACCACCAATGTATGGAAAATTCTTGCTACTGACTAGCAATGTAAAGAGCATTCTTCCTACTGACCCCCAATTTAAAGCAGAGTTCCATCCAAAAATTGAACTTCCGCTTTAAGGGAAGGTGACCCCCTGACATGCCACATTTGGCATGTAATTTTTTTTTTGGGGGGGGCGGAAACCCTCTCTTTAGAGGGTTACAGCTCCCACTTCCTCTCGGTGCACCGCGGCCCCAGAAGGAAGTTCACCTCTCCCTCCTCCCTCTCGGCAATCATCTGGGACACGTCACAGGTTCCAGATGATTGCCCGGCCAGTCACAGCCGGGCGCCCACAGTGACACATTGACAATGCTGGTGCCGCGGAGAGGAGGGGGAGAGGAGCAGGGCTTCGTTCCCTTGAATCGTTGTACCCTGTGACAGGTAAGTGTCCAATTTTTAAAAGTCAGCAGCTTAAAAGTCGTATTTGGAGCTGCTGACTTTTCATTTTTTATTTTTTTAGTCGGAACTTCGCTTTAAGAAGCATTCTTCCTACTGACTCCCAATGTAAGTGTAACACCCCTTAGCTGTGTTGCTAGAGTGCTAGTATTTTTTTTTATATAGTAAGCAAAATGTTTACGCTTGGCTGGCAGCCAAGCCTGTGTGTTTTATCTGAGTCAGGGGAGTGACTCAGGGAGGCTGGTAAGACTCGCAGGCAGCATCTCTAATACCTCCTCTCAACTTCTAGAAACTTGCAGAAGATTCTAGAAGAATGGGAGTGGAGGTGAGGAGGAGCTGCGCCTGGAGTATTCTGAGGGCCCTGACCAATCCCCAACAGATAGGTTGATGGGGGCAGGTCACCTCAAATACTCAGGGTCAGCCCTGTTGGGGCAGTGGAGTTTGGGTAGAAGATGGAGTTTTAGGCTGTTGGTGGCCCTTGAGGGTAGCCCCCTAGTCTGGGAGGGAGAGAGGTGACCTCAGGCCTGGGCTCGGGTGCCGAAGGGACCTTCTTCATGACACACAGGAGTGTCCTGACCAGAGGCACGGTAAAAAATGGAGGACAACAGGAGAACACTGCTTGGCAAATCTCCAGGGAGGAAGACAGCCAGGTGGGCTGGTGAGTGTTACAGCCAGAGGACTGAGAGGCATGCCTGAGAGAACTGGGTGCAAGCAGTCTGAGATGGATGCAGAGTCAGTCTGGGAGGACTGCGGTGTCTTAGCCAGGAGGGCTAGTGAAAGGGGCAGCTGCAACCAGGTGGGCTGGCAGTGCCTGAAGAGGTGGTGCTGAGATCAGTAGCCACAGAAGGAGGACAGCTGAGCACTAGAACTTTTTTATACACTACCAAAGGGGCCTGCGGTCTCTGCCTGCAAAGGGCATTTGCTACAGATCTAACTCTGAGCCTTTGATAGATTATCCTAACAGCACCAGCTGGTCCTGGGAGATGAAATTCTATAAGCAAGATTGTGCTGCAGGTAGAAGGAGAAGTGTAGTTGTGTCCCTGAAGAGTTCAACTACTTTGATCAAGTGGGCATCCCATAATACCCTAATCCCTATCCAAGTTTATACCCCTCAATAAAACTAAAAACACGAAGCACTGAACCGTTCTTCTGACTCAAGTGTGCTGTGAAGATGGGGTGTGCCTGGCTGTGCAGGGTGGGGGATCCATTTCTACCTGCGGCTCCTTAGGGGGTGTGCTACATAAGGAGCATTCTTCCCACTGACCACCAATGTAAGGAGCATTCTTCCTACTAACCAACAATGTAAAGTGCATTCTGCCCTGGATGAGGAGTCCCTAACAACGTAGACTCACACTGCGGTTTTGCGACTATTGTATGTCGCCCGTAAACTGATCGCACAATCTTGGATTACTCCCAGGGTGCCCACCAGACGACAATGGGTGTAGCAGTTTAATAAACTGCTGATAAGAGAAAAGTTGATGTACCAACATAGAAATGCCTCACGCAAATTCTATTCAATGTGGCAAGCCTGGCTAGATGTCCCGGGAATAGCACCGCATCAGCTTATTAGAGACAGGCTCCTACAGGGGTGAGGATATAAGTAATCCAGAATAGTAGCTGACTGAGTCCAGTGTCACATAGGATCCCATATGGCATTGGTGACTTTGGTGGGTCGTGGATATTTGTTTTTGGGTCTAACCTCAGGGCTCTGAGAGTTTAGACAGGTTAAACTGTTACTTTTTTCTCTTAGTTACGATATGTCCGCTTATATATGTCAATTTTTGTCATTTTGGTTTACATGTTTCTGTATACACTGTACGACATGGCAGAATGTCATGGAATGACCAATGCTATACTCCTTTAATATTGTATACTGAATAGCATATATCTTGTACTGTGAACGACAAAATAAAATTTCTCTTTTCTGATTTAAAAAAATAAAAAGTGTAGTCTTTCCAGTGAACATCAATGTAAGGAACATTTTCACTACTGACCTCCAATGTATGGAGAATTCTTCCTACTGGCCACCCATGTATGGAGCATTCTTCCTACTGACCACCAACGTATGGAGCATTCTTCCTACTGATCCCCAACGTATGGGGAATTCTTCCTACTGGCCACCCATGTATGGAGCATTCTTTCTACTGACCACCAATGTAATTGACACTCCCATTTAATCAGTTTTAGGGACTCATTTACATGGGTGCTCAGCCATTTGTTTACTTTTTTTTTCTCCCGCTGAGTTGCGTGCAGGCTGCCCAGAGAAAGGGAATGTGGGAATGGATTGGCTGTACAGACTCACCCACACAGCTGAGTTTGACAGGTATGCAGGGATGGATGCACAGACCTGGATGTATAGGTGTTGCCTCCAGGTTCATGCACCCGTCCCTGCATACCTGTCAAATACGGCTGTGCGGGTGAGTCTCTATAGCCATCCCATTCCCTTTCTATGGGCTTCCATCATGCAACTCAGCTTTGAAAACAATTAAACAAATGGCTCTGGCCAATGTAGGTCACATAATCAGTTGTATCTAGTTAGTTCATCTAGATTACATGTGTCAAACACAAGGAGGCCCGCGGGCCGAATCTGGCCCGCCGGGCCATTTTTAATGGCCCACTCCCCTCCGCTTTGCCCCCACGCTGTGTCAGCAGCAGAGAGGAGAACAGAACTCCTCCTACAGATCCTTCACCTCTCTGTGCACCCCCTTGTCCCCGCCCCCACCTTGTCAGCAGTTGGGAGCAGAGCGGAGGGCAGAACTCCTCCTACAGATCTTGCGCCTCTCTGTACAGCCGCAGCACCCCCTCGTCTCTGCCTTCCCTGGTCTCAGCATTCAGCAGACTTTAGCAGCTGACTCCTGCCCTTCTCGTTTCCTCCTCCAGACAATGCAGTTTCTGCTTCCCTGCTCCACCTTCAGCTTCTTCCTGTCAGCAGCACAAGATAAAGAGGGGTGCACTGTAATGTAAAGGCGGGTGGAGGACTTGACTTCTGATGGTGGAGGCACTCTTGACATCCGATGTAAAGGGGGTTGCGGTGCTCTGGACATCTAGTCCGGCCCTTTGAGGGCAACTATAATACTGATACGGCCGATGATGAAATTGAGTTTGACACCCCTGATTCTAGATGGTACTTATGAAAAATATCTGCTGAATTTCCTGCTGCAGCGAAATACGTTTCAACAACTTCCTTTTGCTGAGGAATGATTTCATACCTTTGACAATAATAGAACTAATATCATCCTGCTGGAAAAATCAATATTTGGCAATAATTTTTAATCTAGGGGGTGCCAAAGAAAAAATATGACCATGTGTCTGTTTTGTGCATTGTGATTGCTCATGCAGGTGTAGTTTTACAGCTTAGCCTTTATATTTCTCTGATCCTTCCTCTTTTTCTTAATCTCCTTCATCCTCATATCTTCAAGTGGGTTTACTGCCTCCCTCCCTCCTTCTTTGTTCCATCCAGGCCAAGATTAGGATTCAAACAGCAGCGCTGTCCTTTATAGCACCCCAGTCCATATTTGTGTCACCTAACAAAATTTTACTTAAAATAATCAGTCAATATTGTTTATGCATTAGCGTTATCACCAATTTAGTGGCATTATGAGGCCCAACAAGTAAAGTCTATAGGCTATAGTAATGAATGCTGTTTTATTAAAACACGACTGACTGAGGATAAGCAATGGGGTATCATACTATGGAGGGCTAGGACAAGGTCCTTTAGCACCAAGGTGAAAAGGCTAAACTGTGCCTCCTTACTAGCTGCTTTCTTGTAATATAACATCACTGTCTTTTAACATGGCAGCAGTAAAGCCAGTTTTCAAGTGCGGTGCATGTATAAAATATATGTTTGTTGGTTAGGTTGCCTGGTTAAAAGTGTCCGGCAGGCAGGCAGGTAGGTTGTGGATCTAAAGAAATGTATCTGCATGTGTCTTTAGTGCCATTCACTAAAATACACGTGTAACACTGTCCCTGTAGGGCTTGCTGAGTGTTGACTTCATAGGCCTCTCCCCGGTTACCTGCAGCTGGTTTCTCATATTTTCCACTTGGTTGCTAGAGGTTTCCACTTGTCACACCCTTACTCCCGCTTGCTCATTACTCAATGACCAGTCCAGGGTATTTGGTTTTTGTATTTTATTTTGGAACTTGGATGGGAGAAGGGATTAGTGGGATACTCCAACTAGAACTATTCACAATGGCTAAGGACAACTCTCACTTTGCCTCACCAGATTAGTTGTGGAAGCAGTCACACTACTTTATCCACACAGCCACATGTACGAAGGAATTAAGTCTTCTTGCTCTCACTAGCAGCAGACTTGATGCAATATGTTATCTTCAGGACACTCTCTAGCATCTCCTTTACTGACACCCGTCCACTGACTCTTCTAGCTAAAGGGGGTGACCCTCACTTGACAGGCCCTCAAAGACACAGATCTGTACTTACAGTAGGCAGAATCAGATCCTTGCTGGTGTCTCCCTTCCAGTCAGCTCTGCAGGACCTTCGGGTTCAGCTTCTCTCTCTCTCTAGGCCCCCTGGTTCGACCACTCAGGGTTGCCCGACCACCTCCACTGAGGAGAGGGCAGCTCACTTGTCAGGTCACCTCCCACTGTCCAATATGCCTCTCTATTGGACCAGTGAGGGACAGTCAAACAAGCTGAGCTGCACCTGAGCACAATGAGCAGACCTAACCAATAGATCCTGCTCCCTGGTAGGCAGAGAGTACTCTTTATTTTATTTTATTTATATTCTCTTTATTAATTTTCTTGCATATTCAAATCAACATCGTACATGCTCATCTATATTTACTTTTCACAACAATAAATTAGCAAAATATTATCAATGTAAGTTTCACTCTGTTAACCCTCATCCCTCCCTCCTTCCCCCCTCCCCCTTTACTATTTTCTCATATTAGGTTTTTTCCTATTTTCCTTTCTTCCATTTTTACACCTTATTCAAAGTTTATTTCTGTTTTCATTTATTTTCCTTGTGCCATTTTTCTTACTCTCTTTCCCTCTCACTCTCTGCTTTACAGGGGTATCCCTATTTTTTCCAACCACGGGTTCCACACCTTTTCAAGCTCTCTTATGTTCCCTCTCTTAATATATACTACCCGCTCCTTCCATATTGTTGCGGTAACTGTGTTAGCCCATTCTCTCACTGAAGGGGGGTCTTCTGCCTGCCATCTTTGCGCTATCAATTTTCTAGCATGAAAAAGGCATCTAAGCACTGCTTTTGTTATGCTGATCGCTGTTTGTTCCCTCCTCTAGTCCCAAGACACATATTCTAGGGTCCATTTCTATTGTTGTCATATATGTCCTATTTATACTATCCAGTACCCCTGTCCAATACCTAAATAATTTCGGGCACCTCCATAGCATGTGTATCAGGTCCCCCATGTCTTGACATCTGGGACACCCTGCATCTGCTCTCCACCCAAAATCAAACAGCCTTTTTGGTGTATAGTATGTCCTATGTAATAACATTAAGAATGAAAATTTCTGGGCCGGTGAAACAGATACATGGTGTCCACTCTCTAGTACCTTTTTCCATTGCCCCCCGGATATGGGCCCGAGATCTTCCTCCCATTTCCCTCTGCTTTTGAGATGTTCAGGAGCTGTAATACTTCCTTTGCATAAGTGTGGGTATATTTCGGATATACGGCCCCCAGTCTCACTCTGGTTGCCCACTCTCTGAAAGATAGGGGATTTATGCCAGGTTGGTCCCTGTCTGTCAAACTGCATATCTAATGCATGTCTAATTTGCAAATATCTGTAAAATGTATGTTCAGGGACATCATATTCCCCTCTAAGTGCAGCAAAAGTTTTTAGGATTTCTCCCTCATACAGCTGGGCCAACCTAGTTATCCCCTTCCCTTCCCATTCCTTAATTTTCCCCATCGGCTCCAACTCCTGAAGATTCCTATTATCCCAAAGCGGTGTATATTCTGTCTCTCCTTCTAATCCCCCTATTGCTTTCACAGCTTTCCACACCTTTATTACCATCTTGACCGTAGGGGATTTGTATATAAATGAATTTGCCTCCAGTGCCTCCATCACCAACTTATGGGGTGACCCCATTATCATCAGCCGCCCATTTGTATCCCCTCCCATCTCTAGTCTCATTCCTATATGCTGCAGCTGTGCTGCCAGGAAATAACACCGTGGGTGTGGTACCGCCATACCTCCCTCCCGTGTTGACAGTTGCAGGGTCTGTAGTCCTATCCTTGCTTGGCCTCCTTTCCATATTAATTCTCTAAATAGTGTATCAATTTTCTTAAACCATTTCTTATGTATCCATGTTGGCGTATTATGCAATACATATAATAATTGTGGCATCCACAGCATTTTGATCAGGTTACATCTCCCTGCAACTGACAGTGGGAGCCGCTGCCATATTTGAATTTTATTTTTAAATTTAGACAGTAGGGGAACTATGTTATTATTTATATATTTATTGGGGTCAGTTGTTATATGTATTCCCAGGTATTTCATTGTATCCACCATTTCTAATTGGGGTATTTCTGCTAAGGTTTGATTGGCAATGGGATCCACCGGCATCAAGGCTGATTTTTCCCAATTTATAACCAATCCTGAGAGTCTACCAAATTCTCCAAAGATACTCATAGCCTGCTTAAGTGAATGACCTGTGTCCCCCAAGAAGAGAAGAACATCATCCGCATATAATGCGATTCTCTCTTCTCCTGTCGGTCTCACAAATCCTTTCATTTTTATGTTCGTTCTTATTGCTATGGCCAGTGGCTCCATTACTAGCGCAAAAAGCAGGGGTGACAATGGGCACCCCTGCCTTGTACCCCTCTCCAAATTAATCTTACCTGAGTAATCATTGTTAACTCAAATTTTTGCGCTTGGGTCACTATACAGAATTTTTATCCATCTAATCACTGATGGACCAAAACCAAATGTTCCTAGAACATGCCAGATATATCTCCACTCCACGCTATCAAACGCCTTAACCACATCTAAGGACATAACTGCCCTTGTACCCATATTCTGTGTTGGAATTTGTAGGTTAAGGAATACCCCTCTAATATTCATACTAGTTGATCTACTGGGGATAAACCCAGTTTGATCTTGATGTATTAGTCTTGAAATAATTTTGTTTAATCTAGTTGCCATTATTTTGGCCAATATTTTAGCGTCTGAGCAAAGCAGGGAGATGGGCCTATAGGATGAGGTCTCTAGTGGATCTTTCCCTTCCTTATGCAGGACTATAATTATTGCTTCTGACATTGACTTAGGTAATTCCCCCTCCTCCCTTGCCCAATTCAGTGTTTTAAGGAGTTCCGGCAATAGCACTTTCCCGTAATGTTTATAAGTTTCTATAGGGAGTCCATCAGGTCCGGGCGATTTCTGATTGGCCATCTCTGCAACTGCTGACTGTACTTCTTCAAGAGTTATTGGAGCCTCCATTCCCTCTTTCTCTGCTTCAGTAAGAATTGGTATTTTAATTTTCCCAAAGAATATTTCCAATTCCTCCTCCTCCGCTGCACCCTGCGATTTATATAATTTATCATAATATTCCCTAAAGGTATCTGTGATCTCTGATACCCGAGTAGAGATTTCTCCTTTCGAAGTCCTAATCGCGGGTACTGCAGATGGGGAGGAGTTGGTTCGCACTAAATGTGCCAGCATTCTTCCCACACTCTCCCCCTCCCCAAATGCGGCTTGTTTCTGAAATATTCTTTTATTCTCAGATTTTTTAATCATTACTATTTTATGTTCTTGTTGTTTATTCATCCATATTCCTTGTCGCTCTGATGTGGGGTTTTCAATATATTCCTTTTCTGCATTCACCAATTCCTGCCTTATCCTATTCTCCTCCTCTCTGGGTGCCTTTTTAACTTTTGCCACTTGTTGAATACATATTCCCCTTAAAAAAGCCTTCAGCGTATCCCACATCACTCCCTGTGTCACCGTTCCTTCATTAAATTCTATAAACTCTTGTAATTTGTCTAGAATCTCCTCAGGGCCTCCGATAACTTCAAACCATAAAGGGTTCATCCTCCATACTCCCCTGGTTTTATTCCCTTCTAAATTTACCAGAACTGTCACTAACGAGTGATCTGACACCCCTCTCGGCTGATATTCTATGTTTTTTATTATCTGTGATGCTTCCGTGTTACCTAGAACTAGGTCTATCCTAGAAAGTGTTGAGTAGGAACTAGAGAAACAGGAATACTGTCGCACATCTGGGTTCCTCACTCTCCATATATCAAACAAACCAGCTTCTTGTAGAATTTGATACAATCGACTCTCTGGAGGATTTGGTTCCCTTCCCCCTGGAAACCTATCCCATTTTCTATTTATGACCTCATTAAAATCCCCCACTGCTATAATTGGCATCCCCATCTTATCCACCATAAATTCCATTAGCTTATATATAATCTCCATTTTAAAGGGCGGGGGTATATAAATATTTGCAAGAACATATTCTCTACTCTCTATTTCACAGTGAAGAAAGATATAACGCCCCTCCTCGTCTATGCTGATCTGTATGCAAGAAAACACCACCCCTCTTTTAAACATTACTGACACACCTCTGGAATAAGAGGTGTGTACTGAGTGGTATTGGTGTTGGAACTTCTTACTTTGAACTTGTTGTATAGTAATTTTAGTCAGGTGAGTCTCTTGGAGACAGATCAGTCCCACCTCATACATTTCCAGCATATCAAATACTGCAGCTCTCTTAGCAGGGGTACCCAACCCACGGACATTCCAAGACCCCATTTTCATTACTCTGGACTGCATAAAACAATCAATTCATTCAAGAAGGTATCAACTAACCAAAGCACAAGTTGCCTGAAATAAATTACCAACAGAGTCATAAATCTCTCATAGCAATGCATTGTGATTAAAACTTTTGACTTCCCCCAATACCACACTGTGCAGAAATATTCTATCCTTTTCTTTTCCCATCCTTTCTCTTTAAAAAATATGATTATATGATTTACTCCACCTTTTACCACCAATTTACTTAATTGTTTTATCATTATTTAGTGACGTCATTATACTCCTTTCTTTTTACCCCTGCAAAAAGTGATATATTTCTTTTTTTTTTCCAAGAAAAAAAAAAAAAAAAAGAAAACAAATGTGCTCCATATATATATTTGTGTAAATTTTAGCCATAATTTTAAATTCCAACCTTTTTGTGTTCCTTGTGATAATTCATTTTGGTCCCTCCCTCCCCCCTCCCCCTACACCTTTCTAGGTATTCCCTAGGGGCTTTTTTTGTGAACGGTCCATACATCTCCCCACTCCCCCCTTTTATATCTTCCAGCCTCCCTTCCTCCCTCCCTCCCCCCCTCCCCCTAAATTCTATTTTACTACATTCTCCACCCATCCTTTTACTCCTCCCGTGATGTGTGTCTCCCCTCACCCTCATCCTCATATCTGTGAACCTTCCCTTCCCCTCCCAAAAAAAAAAAAGGGGGGGGAGGGAAGAAAGGGAAAATCAACAAATGAGACCTTAAATGTATCACATCATTAAACTAAATGTCACTTCGCTTTGTTGATAGCTGATCCTTTTTATCTTCCAACCACCCCAGCACTCCTTCAGGGGTATCAAAAAATTGTGTCCCTCCTAACGCTACCACCCGTAGTCTTGCTGGGTACAATAGTGCATACGTGACATCAAGAGTTCTCAATCTACGTTTGGCTTCTGTGAAACCCGCCCTTTGCTTCTGCAGGTAAGGAGAGAAATCAGGATATAATGATACCCTGGTTTCTCCATAAAAAATAGACCCCATCTCTCTACCCTTTCTTAGTAGGGTTACTTTGTCCCGGTAATTAAGGAATTTCATTAACATTGAACGTGGGTGCCCTCCTGCGGGGGGGGGGGGGGGGGGTTTAGAGGGGACTCTATGCATTCTTTCTATCGAAAATTGTTGCGAAAAACTTTCTCTTCCAAACAACTTTATGAGCCAATCTTCCAGAAACTCCACAGGGTTAGTCCCTTCACACTTCTCTGGTAGTCCCACCAGTCTTATGTTGTCCCTATGATGTCTGTTCTCTATTTCATCTATTTTTTCCTCAAGCTTAGTCATTTGTCCCAGTAGTTTTCTATGCTCTTGTTTTACCGGGTATAGTTCATCCTCTATCTGTGAGATCCTTCCTTCTGTTTCAGTAATCCTTTCATTTGTTTTTTGGAGTTCAGACCGCATTGAGACTAGTTCTTCCTTAATACCTTTCATTTGGTCACATACCTCCTCCAGTGACTGTTTACACGCATTGACCGTTAGGAACACATCCTTTAATGTGGGGATCCCCTCTATAGCAGTGTTTGGTCCCAAATTTATCTCTGTCCCTTGGATGGCCATAGCCGTGCTTTTATTATTGATGTTTTTAACTGTGGCTGCCACCGTGTGACCTTGGCCTTTCCTGTCTGCTGTCCCTTTAGCCTGGGTCTGTGTCCGCCCTTTAACTGGAGTGTGTTCTGGGGTGTGAGTAAATTTCTCCAGTTTGGCAGCAGCTGCTGCTGCAGCCTGGCTACTTTTGGCCGATCATAGTGATTGTGGCCCCACGTTCTCCTGGCCAGGGTTATCATCCCCTTTTTTCTTCCCGGACATAATGCCTTATGCACAGTTTTCCTTACTAAGTATAAAAAAGTATTTTAAAGCCAGTTAGTAGCTAGCTGCAGGTCTGATTTGACATGTGGCTTAGTTCAGTTTTTTAAATCTTTGAATTGTATCAGCACATACCCCGCACACATAGAGCAAACCAAAAAAAAAAAAGGAAAAAAGCTCTAGCAGTGTACCATATCCAATGAAACCCGAACTGCGGTTCCAAAGCGTCCATACAAGTGTATTCAGCGGACATCAGCCAAAACAGTAACACAGCAAAATAGAAAAGTCTATAACCATCAGCAAACTATATTTTGCTAAGTGTCTCTTTAGGTTTAGGACTAAACCATAAACCATATACAGTGTGTCATGTGTGGATCCTTTACTCACGATTCACAGACTCCAGCGAGACTTCTCCTTTCCAGGATACAAGATTGTGACTGGTGGATGGGACGGGATGGGATGGGATGAACCAATCCGGGGTCACTGCAATCATAGCAGTGCAGCACACAGCAGTTAATCAGGCAGCGTACCTCACCGACGTTCTTAGATGCTCCTCTGCTCTGCTTGTTGACACATAGTACCTGGTGTGCTGCTCGCTCCGCTTCCAGCTCCAGCTCTCACTTCCGCATTCCTTCTCCCGCCGGGAGACCTTGATTGATCCTGTCTCCGCTAGCAGCAATCTCGGGTGACCGAGTCAACGGCAGGTGGAAGCGGTGTTGCTCATAGTGGAGGCCCCATCAAACACGAGCCACGAGGACGCATTAGGATGGCGTTAGGACGGCGTTAGGACGGGAGGATGGGGGGAGACACACCTCACACTCCTCTCTCCATACTCCTCACTCCGCACTCCGCATCTCCATCTGGTCACGCCCCCCCAGGCAGAGAGTACTCTAAGTTTTACCTGACCTTAAACATGTGTAGCACCCTCCTAGGTAGGTGCTAGAAGAGAGTATAGTTTTTGATCTTTCTGCTTACCAGGAAGATGGTCAGGTAAAACTTAGGCAGAGAGTACTCTAAGTTTTACCTGACCATCTTCCTGGTAAGCAGAAAGATCAAAAACTATACTCTCTTCTAGCACCTACCTAGGAGGGTGCTACACATGTTTAAGCTGGCCAACTGCATCAAACGAATCCCTCGCTGGCCAGTCCCTACTCTGCTCTGCAAAACATAATTGCTCCAGTGAATATAGTGCCAATATGGGGCAAATAGACACAAGTTGTAAGAGGGCTGCAGGTTCCGGTCTGGCCACTGACCCGCGGTGCAATAGAAACAAGATATACCTGTGCTCAAATCCCAAAAGCTTATACCTATACTGTATATAACACATCAGGTGCTAAAGGGGTGTGACCACATGTTACCATTAAAAATTCAGAATGAATCAGAAACATGACTTAGCCAAAATCTGGCAAGATTTAGGTGTGCTAAATAAAATGTGGCTTGTTTGCTGTAACAAGTCTTAGACTTAATTAAAGTGATTGTAAAGCTTAGAATGTTTTTAATTAAAATAATAAACATGTTATACAGTACTTACCTGTCCTGTGCAAGGTTTTTGCAGAGAGCAGCTTCAATCCACCTCTTCTGAGGCTCCCCGTCAGCACTCCTGGCTCCTCCCCCAGCCGAATGCCCCTATAGCAGTGGTCATCAACCCTGTCCTCATGGCCCACTAACAGGCCAGATTTGATGTATTACCTTGAGGAGATGCAGACTGGAATACTGCAATCACTGAGCAGCAAATGATATCACCTGTGATGTATTTCAGTTATCTTGCAAACCTGGCCTGTTAGTGGGCCTTGAGGACAGGGTTGATGACCACTGCCCTATAGGAAGCAGGTTATGTGATCACTTATGAAAAAAAATGTTTAGAATTTTTGCGTATGTACACTACTGTGCAAAAGCTTTAGGCAGGTGAGAAAAAATGCTGTAAATTATTTAAGAATGCTTTCAGAAATAGAAGTGTTAAACCGGAGCTCCGCCGTAAAAAAAATATTAAAAGCCAGCAGCTACAAATACTGCAGCTACTGACTTTTAAAATTAGGACACTTACCTGTCCTGGAGTCCAGCGACGTCGGTAGCAGAAGACGAGCGATTACTCATCTCTCAGCTGCCCCCACCGCCATCATGGGTGAGGGAATCAGGAAGTGAAGCGTTGCGGCTTCACTTCCCGGTTTCCTACTGCACATGCGCGAGTAGCGCTGCGCATCTTTCACTGGTCCCCTCTGTGTTCTGGGAGCCGTGTGTTTCCCAGAACACAACAGGAGGGGGGGGGGGGGAACGGGAAGTGATGCACTACCCGCAGTCTACCCGCAGAGTGTATGCCCGGAAGTGGGTGCAAATACCTGTCTTAGACAGGTATCTGCACCCCCCTCCCACCCGAAAAGTGCCAATTGTGGCACCGGAGGGGGGGAGGAATCCCATAAGCGGAAGTTCCACTTTAGGGTGGAGCTCCGCTTTAATAGTTTATTTTTGTCACTTAACCTTCCTAGCGGTATTCCCGAGTCTGGCTCGGGGTTAAATTTCAGCACCAAAAGCGGTAACCCCGAGCCAGACTCGGGCTGCATCGCAGTGATCCAGGCAGAGTTACTTACCTTGTCCCCTGGATCCTGCGATGCCTCTCCGCTGTGTGATCGAGCTGTCTCCTCGCTCGATTCACACACTTCCGAGTGCCGCCGAGCTCCGTTCCCTGCGACGTTACGACGCACGGGGACGGAGATCGGCGCCAAATTCAAAAAAGTTAAAACACAGTATACATACAGTACACTGTAATCTTACAGATTACAGTACTGTATGTAATAATTACACACCCCCATTGTCCCTAGTGGTCTGCCCAGTGTCCTGCATGCCCATTTTTTTATAATAAAAACTTTTCTTTCTGCCTAGAAACTGGAGATTGTCCATAGCAACCAAAAAGTGTCCCTTTATGTCAAAAGTGGTTTTAGACCAGCTAAAAAACAGCGATAATAAATTAGAATCACTCGCAGAATTCAGCGATAGCGATTTGTGGGGAAATTCGTCATCAAACACTGAAAAACACTTTTATTATTATTATTATATTATTTGTTATAATTATTTTATAGTTATTTATTTTATTATAATGTATAATTTTGTTTTTTGAACTTTATCATACCCGGGATGTCTACTAGACTCTTGTTTGGACAGATTTAAGTGAGTTATTCCTAAGAATTACAGGCCTGCAATATAAAACGCCAAATTTCCATGCAGAATAATGGTACCGCTTTCAGCACCTAAAATCTGACAGAATCATACCGCCAGGGAGGTTAACAAAGTGGAAAGTAAATGAACAGAAGAGAAATCCAAATCCAATCAATATTTGGTGTGACCACCCTTTGCCTTTAAATCAGCATGAATTCTTCTAGGTACACTTGCACACAGTTTTTGAAGGAACTCAGCAGGTAGGTAGTTGCAAACATCATGGAGAACTAATGACAGATCTTCTGTGGATGTAGGCTGTCTCAAATCCTTTTTACACTGAAGATAGTTATTAATGACATTGGCTGTATGTTTGGGGTTGTTATCCTGATGCAGAATAAATTTGGGGGCCAATCACACACCCCCCTGATGGTATGTGGATAGGATCTGCCTGTATTTCTCAGCATTGAGGACACAATTGATCCTGATCAAATCTCCAACTCCATTTGCAGAAATGCAGCTGCAAACTTGCAAGAAACCTTCACCATGCTTCACTGTTGCCTGCAGACACGTATTATTGTACTGCTCTACCGCCCTTTGCTGACAAACTGCCTCCTGCCAGATATTTCACATTTTGACTCATTAGTCCAGAGCACTTGCTGCTATTTTTCTACACCCTAGTTCCTATGATTTTGTGCATAGTTTGGTCGCTTAGCCTTGGTTCTACATCGAAGGTATAGCTTTTTGGCTGAAATTTTTTCATGAAGACCACTTTTGGCCAGACTTCTCTAGACAGTAGATGAGTGTACCTGGAATCCACTGGTTTCCACCAGTTCTGTGCTGATGGCTCTGTTGGACATCTTCCGATGTCAAAGAGACGTAAACATGATGAAGGGAGATTTACTAAAATTGGTGCAGACAGGATATAATGCAGCTGTTCATAGTAACCAATGAGCTTCTAGGTTTTATTGTCAAAGCTTAATTGAACAAGCTGAAGTTAGAAGCTGATTGGTTCCTTTGCACAGCTGCATTAGATTCTGTGTGCACCAGTTTTAGTAAATCTCCCGCAATGTGTCTTCCGGCTTAGGGTTGCCACTTCATCCCTTTTAACCCGAACACATATGAATTACACAGGTTCTGAGGATAATTTAAAGCAGATAAGGCACCAAGTGAGTTTAATTACCACCTTAATCAGCCACAGAACCTGTGTTATTCATATGTGTTCGGTTTTAAAGGGATGAGGTAGCAACCCTATTTCGGCTGCATTAGGTTTCCTTAGCTGACTACTGCGTCTACGTCCTCAACATTGCCTGTTTCTTTGTGCTTCTTCAGAAGAGCTTGAACAGCACTTAAAACCCCAGTATGCTTTGAAATATTTGCTGGGGAGAGACCTTGCTGATGCAGTATAACTACTTTGTGTCTTGTTGCCATTCTCATGGTGTATGACCTGTGACATAAAACTGTCTTCAACAACCTCACCTTAGTAGTAGAGTTTGGCTCCTACACAGCTGTTTCAGTTAATAACCATGTTTCAATCTACATATGAAATTGACGATCATTGGCACCTTCTTGGTATAATTGGTTAATCATACACCTGACTCTAATCCTACAAAATTCCTGACTTTGTGCAAGTGTACAAAGTGTGCACGAGTAAGAATTGATGCTGCTTTGAAGTCAAAACGTAGTCACACAAAGCCCTGGTTCACACTGGTGCGATTTGACATGTCAAATCGCATGTCAAATTGGCGATATTTGCCGCAAATTGCGGGCAATGGTACCGTCCTAATCGGTGCAACGCCGCATCTGCGGCGCTGCACCGATTTCAAAAAGTAGTTTCTGTACTACTTTTTGCAATTTTGGCCGCGATTTACATTGACATCTGTGTCAGATGTCTTTGTAATCGCGGCTGAAATCGGGACTGCCAGCGATAGTGAAATCGTGTTCAGCTGAACTCGCACGGCTTCACTCCCGCAGCCCCAGTGTGAACCTGGGCAAATATTGATTTAATTTATATTTTTCTCCTGATCACTCACTTTGCATTTTGTAAATTAATACAAATAAATCATTAGAATGTATATTTCTGAACACATTCTTACTTTGCAGCATTTCTTCACACCTGCCTAAAACTTTTGTACAGTACAGTATATACACAAATATTTTGCCTTGCATTTCTATTTAAGCTGTGTGGGTTATTTTACAACCCAAAAGCAAACCTTTATTATATTTCAGTTTACCAATTGATGTGATGGTTGGATTTGTTTTTTTAAGCTTTTTTCTTTTATTTTTACCTGGTCATCCAGCCAGCAGGTGTGTATTTTTACAGAACAAGCTGTAAAAAGTTTTATCCCAAAAGGAACAAAACTGTTGCTACAACTACTTAAAATGCTAGCCAGAGTTTGGCTTCAATTTGTTTGTGTATCTAAATCTGCTAGTCCATCTAACATTACCCTTTCCAAAAAACGAACAATGCTGCTATCCAAAGACGTCTCTGTTGCTTCTCCATCCAAAGTGGGGGCACTGTAAAGCCTTGTACACACGGTCAGACTTCAAAAAAACTTTTCCGTGGATTTTTGTCCGAAGGGAGTTGGCCGGGAACACCCATAGCATACACACCACAGGACTTTTCTGCAAACTTTCCCAAAACGTTCCCAACATCACGTGTGTTTTTTCTGCTCTTTTCTGCTCTTTACTGCCACCCTTTGGTCAACTTCTGATATTGTTTGATTGATTTTAACATTGGTTCTGGGCATGCGTGTTTGTACTTCGGACAAAAGTCCGATGGACTTGTCTACACACAATAGGACTTTGCACCGTAGGACTTTTGTTGCCGAAAAGTTTGTCCGTTTGCAGAGCGAACTTTTGTCCAATGAAAACTGAAAAAGTTTGTCCGATGGAGCGTACACACGGTAGGATTTTTGTGAAAACTTGCTCATTTTGAAGTTTGTTGTCAAAAAGTCTGACCGTGTGTACGGGCCTTAACATTACCCTTTCCCAAAAACTAACAATGCTGCTATCCAAAGGTGTCTCTGTTGCTTCTCCATCCAAAGAGGGGGCACTTTAAAGCCTCGTACACACGGTCGGACTTCAAACAAACTTTTCCGTGGATTTTTGTCCGAAGGGAGTTGGCCAGGAACACCCATAGCATACACACGGCAGGACTTTTCTGCAAACTTTTCTGCAAACTTTCCCAACATCACGTGTTTTTTCTGCTCTTTACCGCCACCCTTTGGTCAACTTCTGCTATTGTTGGTTGATTTCAACATTGGTTCTCGGCATGCGTGTTTGTACTGTACACACGATAGGACTTTGCACCGTAGGACTTTTGTTGCCGAAAAGTTTGTCCGTTTGAACTTTGAAGAGCGAACTTTTGTCCGATGAAAACCGAAAAAGTTTGTCTGATGGAGCGTACACACTGTAGGATTTTTTTGAAAACTTGCTCATTTTGAAGTTTGTTGTCAAAAAGTCCTACCGTGTGTATGGGGCTTTAAACAGGACGTGTGTTACTAGCCAAATCACCATTTGAAAACAGAGGGAAAAAAGATTAACAAAAAGAAAACAGATGCAGTCACCACATCCAGTGATTGGTAAGGAGCAATATAATAACTTTTTGGTTTTGGGTATAATACCGAAAATAACATTGTACATCTCATCCACATGGCTGTGTAGCTTTGTTGTTACCATGGTCAGAGGTACTGATTGGATGAGAACAAAATAGCTGAAATTTGTTTGCATAATATGGACAATTTTGCACACTGGTAGAGCCAGAGCAAGGAAATGCCAACTTTTGGGCTATATCAGTGACAGAACAAGATAATTACCAGTAGTGTTAGAGATAGACCATGCAACCCAGAACCAAGTAATCCATAAAGCAAACTAGGTAGGAGCCTAGGGCCCTAATACAACCCCAATCATTCCCATCCTGTAAACCAGGGCAATATTGTCATTGGTCAAAACTGTGCACCTGCCTGTCACTTCAAAAGGGAGAATGCACTGGTAGGCAGTTAGTATGTAGGGCTAGCCATAGGGAGGCTTCCATGTGCCTACTCTAATCTTTATCAGTGCTAATCGGGAAGGAGGGGGGGGGGGGTGTTCAAAACTGCTACCTTGCCTGGGACCCCGTTCAGCCTTAATCCATCTCTGATGCTGCCTGTTTGTAGTATGAAAACATGCCACCTTAAATGCTGGGAAGAGGCCGTACCTTCTGGGTTCACTGAAAAATCAAGACACGCCACATGGCAGAAATAATACCCCACTTGCACATTAAGATGATGTGATCTGCCAAAAGTTCCAAATTCACAGCATGCTGGTTGTACCTCAGTCTAAAGGTTGCATACACTAGAGCTAAATTATAATACATGCCTTCAGTGCAAAAGCAGTGTATGTCACCTATCTGTAATAGTACTTGTCTTAGGACATTAGTGTTTTGGCCTTATCTGTGCCAAAAGTCTGGAAATTATGTAAGCAGTGGCGGCCAGTGGAATTTTTTTTTATTTTCCTCAGTTTAGGCCGATACGTATTCTTCTACATATTTTTGGTAAAAAAAATCGCAATAAGCGTTTATTGATTGGTTTGCGCAAAAGGTATAGCGTCTACAAAATAGAGGATCGTTTTATGGCATTTTTATATATATATATATTTTTTTACAAGTAATGGCGGGGATCAGAGATTTTTAACGTGTTTTCTTGTGAAAAAAAAGAGATTTTTAACGTGACTGCGTCATTATGGCGGACACATCGGACACTTTTAATGCTATTTTGGGACCATTCACACTTATACAGCGATCAGTGCTATAAAAATGCACTGATTACTGTATAAATGTGGCTGGCAGTGAAGGGGTTAACCACTAGAGGGGTTGGAAGGGGTTAAGTGTGTCCTAGGGAGTAATTCTAACTGTTAAGGGGCGTGGCTTACTGTGACACGTCACTGATCACTGATGAGAGGTAGCAGATGATCAGTGCTGTGTCACTAGGCAGTACGGGGAGATGCTGTGTTTACACTGGCCTCTCCCCGTTCTGCAGCTCTGTGACCCGATAGCGGGACACCGGCGGACATCGTGTCCGCGGGTCCCCTGTCCCGTGGGCACGGTCACAGAGCTCGTGGCAGGGGCGTGCACGGCGCGAAATTCAAAGTGACGTAAATATACGTCACTTTGCCAAGCCGTGCCATTCTGCACACCTTTTTTTTATACACCTGGAACCTAGGTGTTTAGCTGATTTAAATGTTTACAAATTTCAAAAAATAAAGTATGCATGTTGATTTTTTTATATATTTCATTTATTTAAGTCTTTATATTCACATGTTAAAAACGATTGGCCAAACATAAATAATCTGATTAAGCTTTTTCAAAAAGCTTGTTTTTCTATATACAGTAGCTTGTAACTGGACATGAGTAAACCATCTTAGCCTGTTGCATAAGCAGGCATTGTTTCCTGCTGATCCTTTTATTTTACTGAGAAGGCTTTTGTTATTGAAAGCACCGTACTTGTTGCAGTCTTTACAGATGTTAAACATGCACAATGCACATTTTTTTTCATGCCAAAAAAGGGGTACGTTTTTTACTAATGTAGCACGGCCCCCCAGAGGGCTGCTTTGATTTACCTGTTCATCTGCATCACCCTGACCCTGTGAACACTCCAACCCAACTGGAACTCTGGGTTCAAATATATTTTTGCAGGCACCTTTAAATGACACTCAACACAAGTCAAATATATATACAGTATCTCACAAAAGTGAGTACACCCCTCACATTTTTGTAAATATTTTATTATATCTTTTCATGTAACAACACTGAAGAAATGACACTTTGCTACAATGTAAAGTAGGGAGTGTACAGCTTTTATAACAGTGTAAATTTGCTGTCCCCTCAAAATAACTGCTGGCAACAAAAGTGAG
The DNA here is from genome assembly GCA_029206835.1 of Rana muscosa. NCBI lineage: Eukaryota > Metazoa > Chordata > Amphibia > Anura > Ranidae > Rana > Rana muscosa. The sequence goes on from CM055117.1 coordinate 193,121,905, forward strand.
TATAAGTGAAAATGTCCAAATTGGGCCCAACTTGTCAATATTTTGTGTGGCCACCATTATTTTCCTGCACTGCCTTAACCCTCTTGGGCATGAAGTTCACCAGAGCTTCACAGGTTGCCACTGGAGTCCTCTTCCACTCCTCCATGATGACATCACGGAGCTGGTTGATGTTAGAGACCTTGCGTTTCTCCACCTTCCGTTTGAGGATGCCCCACAGACAACATCTGGATATGACACTGAGCATGTGCACTCAAATTCTTTGGTCGACCATGGGCGAGGCCTTTTCTGAGTAGAACCTGTCCTCTTAAACCGCTGTATGGTCTTGGCCACTGTTCTGCAGCTCAGTTTCGGGGTCTTGGCAATCTTCTTATAGCCTAGGCCATCTTTATGAGAGCAACAATTCTTTTTTTCAGATCCTCAGAGAGTTCTTTGCCATGAGGTGCCATGTTGAACTTCCAGTGACCAGTATGAGAGAGTGAGAGTAAGACACTAACAAGTCACATGACACCAGGGAGGCAAAATGGCTAATTGGGCCCAATTTGGCCATTTTCACTTAGGGATGTACTCACTTTTGTTTGCCAGCGGTTTATACGGTAATTATTTTGAGGGGACAGCAAATTTACACCGTTATACAAGCTGTACACTCACGACTTTACATTGTAGCAAAGTGTCATCTCTTCAGTGTTGCCACATGAAACGATATAATAAAATATTTACAAAAATGTGAGGGATGTACTCACTTTTGTGAGATAATGTATATTATCTTTTACTGAAGCACAGTGGTATATATTTACAACAAGGGGGAATTGATCAACTGAGTTCCAATAACAGCCAAACTCAGTAGAAGAATCCCCTAAAGTAACAGCTTAATTACAGTTCAACAGTACAAACACAATATACATATATGTACAGAGGAATACCAACTAGAGAGTACGGTAAACTGGAGGGTAGTGATGAGCCGAACACCCCCGGGTTCGGTTCGCACCAGAACCCGCGAACGGACCGAAAGTTCGTACGAACATTAGAACCCTATTAAATACAATGGATGCGAACGTTCGAATTCTAAAGTGCTAATTATAACAACTATTATGCATGTTATTGTCCTAAAAAGGGTTTGGGAACTCGGGTTGTGCACCAGGGGACATGTATCAATGCAAAAAGAAGTTTTAAAAACGGTCGTTTTTCGGGAGCAGTCATTTTAATGATGCATAAAGTGAAAAAAAAAAAGTCAAATATTCCTTTAAATATCGTACCTGGGGGGTGTCTAAAGTATGCCTGTGAAGTGCCACGTGTTTCCCGTGTTTAGAACTGTCCCTGCACAAAATGACACTTCTAAAGGAAAAAAAAGCCATTTAAAACTGCTTGCGGCTTTAATGTAATGTCTGGTCCCGGTAATATGGATGAAAATCTTTAAGAAAAATGGCATAGCTACCCCATGACCCCCCCCCCCCCCCCTACCCCAGCCCATTACCAGCCCCTTTGGGTCTTGTATGGATATTAAGGGGAACCCCGCACATAAAATAAAAAAGGCCCTATATACTCTGGACAGCCGTATACAGGCGGTGCATACAAGACAGGGACTGTAGGTTTGTTCTTATGTAGAATCTGTTTGTAATTTTGAACAGGTACATTGTTTAAGTGTAGCTCCAGCCCAAAAATCTATTTTTAAACTTTTTGGAAAACATAGGTAAGGGTTATCACCCCTGTAACATTTGTTTTGCTGTCTGTGCCCCTGTTCAGAACATTTCACCTCACTTTCCGTCCCAATGACAACTGTTTTTGAAATGTGGTGTTTTTCTTGAAACAAGGATTGCTGATAAAGCATCAGTACAGAGGAGACACCTTTCTCCCATATTAATTCTTACAGGAGAGAATTTTCCTTCCAAGGGGTAGATTTCCTCTCACTTCCTGTTGTCTTCTTGCGTTTGCAAGTAGGAGTCGTTTGTAAGTTGGATGTTTGAAAGTAGGGACCTGCCGTATATACTCTGCAGAAATAGGCCCCTTAGTTGTTGGTGTTGGCACAACACTGTAAGCACTCACAGTTACTCTTGGTTGGTGCTGGAACGCCCTGCTGTCAACTATTATATCAGGAATTTTAATTACATATAATTGTTGAACAGTGGTAGTAAAAATTGGGCCTTTGATGGTGGTGCTGGTGCCACAACACTGTAAGCCCTGACAGTTACTCTTGGTGGGTGCAGCAATGGGCCCTGCTGTGAATTATTAGATCAACAATTGTAATTGCATGCCCCTGTTGAACAGGGGCTGAAAAATTGGGCCTTTCGTGGTTATGGTGGTGGTGGTGGTGGTGTTGCCACAACACTGTAAGCCCTCAGAGTTACTCTTGGTGGGTGCAGGAATGGGCCCTGCTGTGAATTATTAGATCAAGAATTGTAATTACATGCCCCTTTTGAACAGGGGCTGAAAAATTGGGCCTTTCGTGGTGGTGGTGGTGGTGGTGGTGTTGCCACAACACTGTAAGCCCTCAGAGTTACTCTTGGTGGGTGCAGGAATGGGCCCTGCTGTGAATTATTAGATCAAGAATTGTAATTACATGCCCCTTTTGAACAGGGGCTGAAAAATTGGGCCTTTCGTGGTGGTGGTGGTGGTGGTGGCGTTGCCACAACACTGTAAGCCCTCAGAGTTACTCTTGGTGGGTGCAGGAATGGGCCCTGCTGTGAATTATTAGATCAAGAATTGTAATTACATGCCCCTTTTGAACAGGGGCTGAAAAATTGGGCCTTTCGTGGTGGTGGTGGTGGTGGCGTTGCCACAACACTGTAAGCCCTCAGAGTTACTCTTGGTGGGTGCAGCAATGGGCCCTGCTGTGAATTATTAGATCAAGAATTGTAATTACATGCCCCTGTTGAACAGGGGCTGAAAAATTGGGCCTTAGGCACTGGTGGCACAACACTACAACCCCTCACAGATACTGTACTTGGAGCACAGCAATGAGCCCTATGGCAAATTATTGCTAAAAAAATTGTAATTACACGCCCCTGTAAAACAGGGGCTGAAAAATTGGGCCTTAGCCACTGGTGGCGGCACCCATAAACAAAAATGATCTTCCAAGCTATCATCATCAATCGTATCATTGAGGACTCGGAGGAGGAGGATAGCCAGTCAACATAACAGCACAGGCACTCAGCATCAGCATCAGTCTTGAAGGGATGTGACATGTTAAAATCAATTAGTCTGTTATATCAGCATCAGGTGTGTGGTAGCTGGTGGTGATCCAAGACTGGTTCATCTTGATGAAAGTCAGTCGATCAACCGAGTCGGTGGACAGGCGCACCCTGTGATCCGTGACAAATCCTCCAGCAGCACTGAATGTGCGTTCCGAAAGAACGCTGGATGCAGGACAGGCCAGTAGCTCAATTGCATACTGTGCAAGCTCTGGCCAGTGATCCATCCTCAAGACCCAGTAAGCCAGAGGATTTTCGGTGGGGAAGGTGTCCAAGTCTGACCTTGCCCATAGATATTCCTGCACCATGTTTATCAGACGCTGGCGATGGTTGCTGGAACCGATCATACTTTGGGGCTGCGGACTAAAGAATTGTCTGAACGCATCGGTCAGATGGCCACCTTCCCCACCACTCCTTCTTTGACTGGCCGAAGCCTCAGCAACTCGTTGTCCAGGACCAGGAGTTTGTAACCTCCCAGTCTCTGGGAACGCGTTGCACAGACCTTTCTGCAAGGCCTCCCGGAGTTGTCTCATCCTCTGCTCCCTCTGCGACGGTAACATAAGGTCCGCAACCTTACCCTTGTACCGTGGATCAAGGAGAGTGGCCAGCCAGTAATGGTCCCTCTCCTTGATCCGAAGAATACGAGGATCCTTCCGCAGACTTTGCAGGATCAGGGAGGCCATGCAGCGTAGGTTTGCTGAGGCATTCGCTCCGGAGTCCTCTGGGTCACTAAGGACGACATGATCCGCAGCCACCTCCTCCCAGCCACGTACAAGTCCACTGGTTTCTTGGGACTGTAAATCATCCCTAAAAGACTGCTGCTGATGATGCTGAGTGCCAGCCTCCACCTCCATGCTGACACAATCCTCCTCCTCCTCCTCCTCCTCCTCCTCCTCTTCCTGTGCGATGGGTGGGACAGAAGGAACACTGTCTGGGTAAAGGGGGCCTTGAGAGGCAAGGAAGTCCTCCTCTTCCTGCCTCTGTTCTGCCTCAAGTGCCCTGTCCATTATTCCACGCAGCGTGTGCTCCAACAGGTGGACAAGAGGTACAGTGTCACTGATGCATGCACTGTCACTGCTCACTATCCTCGTGGCCTCCTCAAATGGTGCCAGGACAGTGCATGCATCCCTGATCATGCCCCACTGGCGTGGAGAAAAAAAAACAAGCTCCCCTGACCCTGTCCTGGTGCCGTAGTCGCACAGGTACTCATTGATGGCCCTCTGCTGCGTGTGCAGCCGCTGCAGCATGGCCAACGTTGAGTTCCACCTGGTGGGCATGTCACATATAAGGCGGTTCTTGGGCAGGTTCAACTCCTTTTGCAGCTCAGCCAGGCGAGCACTGGCATTATAAGATCTGCGGAAATGCACACAGACTTTCCTGGCCTGCCTCAGGACATCCTGTAAGCCCGGGTACCTGCCCAAGAACCGCTGCACCACCAGGTTAAGGACGTGAGCCACACAGGGCACATGGGTCAGTTGTCCCTGTCGGAGGGCGGAGAGGAGGTTGGTGCCATTGTCGCAAACCACCATTCCTGGCTTAAGCTGGCGTGGCGTCAACCACCTCTCGGCCTGGCCCTGCAGAGCAGACAGGACCTCTGCCCCAGTGTGGCTTCTGTCCCCCAAACACACCAGCACAAGCACGGCATGGCATATTTTTGCCTGCGTACTTGCGTAGCCCCTTGAACGGCTACGGAGCACCGCTGGTTCAGAGGACAAACCACAGGAAGAGGCCATGGAGGAAGAAGAAGAGGAGGGGGTGGAGGAGAGAGGTGTGTCACAACCAGTAGTAGCATTTTGGAGGCGTGGCGGTGGAACAACCTCCAACACTACTGCACCTTGTCCTGCATCCTTCCCAGCTGCCAAAAGAGTGACCCAATGGGCCGTGAAAGAAAGGTAACGTCCCTGTCCATGCCTGCTGGACCATGAGTCAGCGGTAATATGCACCTTACCGCTGACCGCCCTGTCCAGCGAGGCCAAGACATTGCCTTCCACATGCCGGTAGAGAGCCGGAATAGCCTTCCGTGAGAAAAAGTGGCGTTTGGGAACCTGCCACTGAGGAACCGCACATTGCACAAACTCACGGAAGGGGGCCGAGTCTACCAACTGAAAAGGCAGCAGTTGAAGCGCTAGCAATTTAGCCAAGCTAGCATTCAACCGCTGGGCATGTGGATGGCTGGGAGTGAACTTCTTTCGACGGTCCAGCAGCTGGGGCAGGGAAATTTGCCTGCTAGAATCGGACGTCGGTGTACTGCTAGCAGAGTGGCCGCAAGTACTTGGCTGTGACACACCTAATTCTACACCTTCATTCCTCTCAGTGCATGTTTCAGAGAGGACTGAAGTTATAGTGGGGTTGGAGATCCCAGCTGATGCGGTGCAAGGAGAGGTCCGCTTTGTTCTTTAGTGTGGGTCTTTGAGGTAGGCTTGCCAACGAGCTGCATGGCAGGTCAACATATGTCTGGTCAGGCATGTGGTACCCAAGCGGCTGATGTTTTGGCCACGCGATATATGCTTGAGACATATGTTGCAAACAGCAGCTGTGCGATTTGATGCACTAGCCTCAAAAAAGGCCCACACCAAAGAACTTTTTGAATGACGGGCAGAGGCAGCGCCCTGCACAGGCGGAGCTCTGCGGTGTGATTCCGTCGGTGTACTGCCCTTACGCTGGCCACCAAAGGGCATCCTGCCTCGTTGGAGATGTGCCTCCTCCTCATCCTCCTCCTCCTCCTCTCTCCTATTAGGCACCCACGTGGAGTCAGTGACCTCATCATCCCCTCCCTCCTCATCACTGGAGCCAATCTGGCAGTATGCTGCAGCTGCTGGAACATGACTGCCAGATTGGTGTCCTTCTTGAGCATCCCCTCTGTCTGCTCTCACGCTACTGCCTTCCTGTAGCTGGGTTTCATCATCAGACCCTTCGAAACGCTGGGCATCCTCCTGGAGCATGTACCCAACACTGTGCTCAAACAGTTCGGGGGACTCCTCAGGAGGAGGACATGGTGGGTCTAGGGAAGGAGTGACTGATGATGAGTCTGACATTGATACCAGGGAAGAGGACGCTTTGGCAGCTGCTTTGCCAGTACCCTGAGCCTGGGTGAGAGAGGATGAGGAGGAGGAGGAGGGCTTGGTCATCCACTCTACCAAGTCTTCGGCATGATGTGGCTCAACATGTCCAGCTGCCGAAAAGAAGGACAAGCGTGTCCCATGGCCATGTGCTGATGACAATGCACCGCGTCCACGACCAGCACTGTTGCCCCCAGACACAGAGCCTGCTTGCCCTCTTTTATTGCCTCCTGACTGTCTGCCTCTCCTTGTTTGCCTTCCAGACATTCTAATAGATGGCCTGCAGGGAGATGGGAAAAAAGCAATAAGGGCTACCTTCAGGTGTCCTTCTCTGTCCCTTTACTTAAGGATTTCTAAATATGGTTGAGGATGATTGCTTTTGCACAGAATAGCACAACGACAATTTCCCTGACTGTCCAAAAAACAAGGATTTCAAAGATGGTTGATGAGGAATGCTTTAGCACACTATAGCACAAGGAGAATTTCCCTCACTGTCCTTCCCTGTCCCTAGAAACAAGGATTATCACAGTGAAAGAAACTGACACTCTTCCTACCTATAGTTTTCTGTCCCTAGAAAAAATGTTTTTTTAAAGCTGATTGATGATCAATGCTTTAGCACACTATAGCACAAGGAGAATTTCCCTCACTGTCCTTCCCTGTCCCTAGAAACAAGGATTATCACAGTGAAAGAAACTGACACTCTTCCTACCTATAGTTTTCTGTCCCTAGAAAAAATGTTTTTTTAAAGCTGATTGATGATCAATGCTTTAGCACACTATAGCACAAGGAGAATTTCCCTCACTGTCCTTCCCTGTCCCTAGAAACAAGGATTATCACAGTGAAAGAAACTGACACTCTTCCTACCTATAGTTTTCTGTCCCTAGAAAAAATGTTTTTTTAAAGCACACTATAGCACAAGGAGAATTTCCCTCACTGTCCTTCCCTGTCCCTAGAAACAAGGATTATCACAGTGAAAGAAACTGACACTCTTCCTACCTATAGTTTTCTGTCCCTAGAAAAAATGTTTTTTTAAAGCTGATTGATGATCAATGCTTTAGCACACTATAGCACAAGTAGAATTTCCCTCACTGTCCTTCCCTGTCCCTAGAAACAAGGATTATCACAGTGAAAGAAACTGACACTCTTCCTACCTATAGTTTTCTGTCCCTAGAAAAAATGTTTTTTTAAAGCTGATTGATGATCAATGCTTTAGCACACTATAGCACAAGTAGAATTTCCCTCACTGTCCTTCCCTGTCCCTAGAAACAAGGATTATCACAGTGAAAGAAACTGACACTCTTCCTACCTATAGTTTTCTGTCCCTAGAAAAAATGTTTTTTTAAAGCTGATTGATGATCAATGCATTAGCACACTATAGCACAAGGAGAATTTCCCTCACTGTCCTTCCCTGTCCCTAGAAACAAGGATTATCACAGTGAAAGAAACTGACACTCTTCCTACCTATAGTTTTCTGTCCCTAGAAAAAATGTTTTTTTAAAGCACACTATAGCACAAGGAGAATTTCCCTCACTGTCCTTCCCTGTCCCTAGAAACAAGGATTATCACAGTGAAAGAAACTGACACTCTTCCTACCTATAGTTTTCTGTCCCTAGAAAAAATGTTTTTTTAAAGCTGATTGATGATCAATGCTTTAGCACACTATAGCACAAGTAGAATTTCCCTCACTGTCCTTCCCTGTCCCTAGAAACAAGGATTATCACAGTGAAAGAAACTGACACTCTTCCTACCTATAGTTTTCTGTCCCTAGAAAAAATGTTTTTTTAAAGCTGATTGATGATCAATGCTTTAGCACACTATAGCACAAGTAGAATTTCCCTCACTGTCCTTCCCTGTCCCTAGAAACAAGGATTATCACAGTGAAAGAAACTGACACTCTTCCTACCTATAGTTTTCTGTCCCTAGAAAAAATGTTTTTTTAAAGCTGATTGATGATCAATGCTTTAGCACACTATAGCACAAGGAGAATTTACCTCACTGTCCTTCCCTGTCCCTAGAAACAAGGATTATCACAGTGAAAGAAACTGACACTCTTCCTACCTATAGTTTTCTGTCCCTAGAAAAAATGTTTTTTTAAAGCTGATTGATGATCAATGCTTTAGCACACTATAGCACAAGTAGAATTTCCCTCACTGTCCTTCCCTGTCCCTAGAAACAAGGATTATCACAGTGAAAGAAACTGACACTCTTCCTACCTATAGTTTTCTGTCCCTAGAAAAAATGTTTTTTTAAAGCACACTATAGCACAAGTAGAATTTCCCTCACTGTCCTTCCCTGTCCCTAGAAACAAGGATTATCACAGTGAAAGAAACTGACACTCTTCCTACCTATAGTTTTCTGTCCCTAGAAAAAATGTTTTTTTAAAGCTGATTGATGATCAATGCTTTAGCACACTATAGCACAAGGAGAATTTCCCTCACTGTCCTTCCCTGTCCCTAGAAACAAGGATTATCACAGTGAAAGAAACTGACACTCTTCCTACCTATAGTTTTCTGTCCCTAGAAAATTTTTTTTTTAAAGCACACTATAGCACAAGGAGAATTTCCCTCACTGTCCTTCCCTGTCCCTAGAAACAAGGATTATCACAGTGAAAGAAACTGACACTCTTCCTACCTATAGTTTTCTGTCCCTAGAAAAAATGTTTTTTTAAAGCTGATTGATGATCAATGCTTTAGCACACTATAGCACAAGTAGAATTTCCCTCACTGTCCTTCCCTGTCCCTAGAAACAAGGATTATCATCACAGTGAAAGAAACTGACACTCTTCCTACCTATAGTTTTCTGTCCCTAGAAAAAATGTTTTTTTAAAGCTGGTTGATGATCAATGCTTTAGCACACTATAGCACAAGTAGAATTTCCCTCACTGTCCTTCCCTGTCCCTAGAAACAAGGATTATCACAGTGAAAGAAACTGACACTCTTCCTACCTATAGTTTTCTGTCCCTAGAAAAAATGTTTTTTTAAAGCTGATTGATGATCAATGCTTTAGCACACTATAGCACAAGTAGAATTTCCCTCGCTGTCCTTCCCTGTCCCTAGAAACAAGGATTATCACAGTGAAAGAAACTGACACTCTTCCTACCTATAGTTTTCTGTCCCTAGAAAAAATGTTTTTTTAAAGCTGATTGATGATCAATGCTTTAGCACACTATAGCACAAGGAGAATTTCCCTCACTGTCCTTCCCTGTCCCTAGAAACAAGGATTATCACAGTGAAAGAAACTGACACTCTTCCTACCTATAGTTTTCTGTCCCTAGAAAAAATGTTTTTTTAAAGCACACTATAGCACAAGGAGAATTTCCCTCACTGTCCTTCCCTGTCCCTAGAAACAAGGATTATCACAGTGAAAGAAACTGACACTCTTCCTACCTATAGTTTTCTGTCCCTAGAAAAAATGTTTTTTTAAAGCTGATTGATGATCAATGCTTTAGCACACTATAGCACAAGGAGAATTTCCCTCACTGTCCTTCCCTGTCCCTAGAAACAAGGATTATCACAGTGAAAGAAACTGACACTCTTCCTACCTATAGTTTTCTGTCCCTAGAAAAAATGTTTTTTTAAAGCACACTATAGCACAAGGAGAATTTCCCTCACTGTCCTTCCCTGTCCCTAGAAACAAGGATTATCACAGTGAAAGAAACTGACACTCTTCCTACCTATAGTTTTCTGTCCCTAGAAAAAATGTTTTTTTAAAGCTGATTGATGATCAATGCTTTAGCACACTATAGCACAAGTAGAATTTCCCTCACTGTCCTTCCCTGTCCCTAGAAACAAGGATTATCATCACAGTGAAAGAAACTGACACTCTTCCTACCTATAGTTTTCTGTCCCTAGAAAAAATGTTTTTTTAAAGCTGGTTGATGATCAATGCTTTAGCACACTATAGCACAAGTAGAATTTCCCTCACTGTCCTTCCCTGTCCCTAGAAACAAGGATTATCACAGTGAAAGAAACTGACACTCTTCCTACCTATAGTTTTCTGTCCCTAGAAAAAATGTTTTTTTAAAGCTGATTGATGATCAATGCTTTAGCACACTATAGCACAAGTAGAATTTCCCTCACTGTCCTTCCCTGTCCCTAGAAACAAGGATTATCACAGTGAAAGAAACTGACACTCTTCCTACCTATAGTTTTCTGTCCCTAGAAAAAATGTTTTTTTAAAGCTGATTGATGATCAATGCTTTAGCACACTATAGCACAAGGAGAATTTCCCTCACTGTCCTTCCCTGTCCCTAGAAACAAGGATTATCACAGTGAAAGAAACTGACACTCTTCCTACCTATAGTTTTCTGTCCCTAGAAAAAATGTTTTTTTAAAGCACACTATAGCACAAGTAGAATTTCCCTCACTGTCCTTCCCTGTCCCTAGAAACAAGGATTATCACAGTGAAAGAAACTGACACTCTTCCTACCTATAGTTTTCTGTCCCTAGAAAAAATGTTTTTTTAAAGCTGATTGATGATCAATGCTTTAGCACACTATAGCACAAGGAGAATTTCCCTCACTGTCCTTCCCTGTCCCTAGAAACAAGGATTATCACAGTGAAAGAAACTGACACTCTTCCTACCTATAGTTTTCTGTCCCTAGAAAAAATGTTTTTTTAAAGCACACTATAGCACAAGGAGAATTTCCCTCACTGTCCTTCCCTGTCCCTAGAAACAAGGATTATCACAGTGAAAGAAACTGACACTCTTCCTACCTATAGTTTTCTGTCCCTAGAAAAAATGTTTTTTTAAAGCTGATTGATGATCAATGCTTTAGCACACTATAGCACAAGTAGAATTTCCCTCACTGTCCTTCCCTGTCCCTAGAAACAAGGATTATCATCACAGTGAAAGAAACTGACACTCTTCCTACCTATAGTTTTCTGTCCCTAGAAAAAATGTTTTTTTAAAGCTGGTTGATGATCAATGCTTTAGCACACTATAGCACAAGTAGAATTTCCCTCACTGTCCTTCCCTGTCCCTAGAAACAAGGATTATCACAGTGAAAGAAACTGACACTCTTCCTACCTATAGTTTTCTGTCCCTAGAAAAAATGTTTTTTTAAAGCTGATTGATGATCAATGCTTTAGCACACTATAGCACAAGTAGAATTTCCCTCACTGTCCTTCCCTGTCCCTAGAAACAAGGATTATCACAGTGAAAGAAACTGACACTCTTCCTACCTATAGTTTTCTGTCCCTAGAAAAAATGTTTTTTTAAAGCTGATTGATGATCAATGCTTTAGCACACTATAGCACAAGGAGAATTTCCCTCACTGTCCTTCCCTGTCCCTAGAAACAAGGATTATCACAGTGAAAGAAACTGACACTCTTCCTACCTATAGTTTTCTGTCCCTAGAAAAAATGTTTTTTTAAAGCACACTATAGCACAAGGAGAATTTCCCTCACTGTCCTTCCCTGTCCCTAGAAACAAGGATTATCACAGTGAAAGAAACTGACACTCTTCCTACCTATAGTTTTCTGTCCCTAGAAAAAATGTTTTTTTAAAGCTGATTGATGATCAATGCTTTAGCACACTATAGCACATGTAGAATTTCCCTCACTGTCCTTCCCTGTCCCTAGAAACAAGGATTATCACAGTGAAAGAAACTGACACTCTTCCTACCTATAGTTTTCTGTCCCTAGAAAAAATGTTTTTTTAAAGCTGATTGATGATCAATGCTTTAGCACACTATAGCACAAGGAGAATTTCCCTCACTGTCCTTCCCTGTCCCTAGAAACAAGGATTATCACAGTGAAAGAAACTGACACTCTTCCTACCTATAGTTTTCTGTCCCTAGAAAAAATGTTTTTTTAAAGCACACTATAGCACAAGGATAATTTCCCTCACTGTCCTTCCCTGTCCCTAGAAACAAGGATTATCACAGTGAAAGAAACTGACACTCTTCCTACCTATAGTTTTCTGTCCCTAGAAAAAATGTTTTTTTAAAGCACACTATAGCACAAGTAGAATTTCCCTCACTGTCCTTCCCTGTCCCTAGAAACAAGGATTATCACAGTGAAAGAAACTGACACTCTTCCTACCTATAGTTTTCTGTCCCTAGAAAAAATGTTTTTTTAAAGCTGATCGATGATCAATGCTTTAGCACACTATAGCACAAGTAGAATTTCCCTCACTGTCCTTCCCTGTCCCTAGAAACAAGGATTATCACAGTGAAAGAAACTGACACTCTTCCTACCTATAGTTTTCTGTCCCTAGAAAAAATGCTTTTTTAAAGCTGATTGATGATCAATGCTTTAGCACACTATAGCACAAGGAGAATTTCCCTCACTGTCCTTCCCTGTCCCTAGAAACAAGGATTATCACAGTAAAAGAAACTGACACTCTTCCTACCTATAGTTTTCTGTCCCTAGAATTTTTTTTTTTTAAAGCACACTATAGCACAAGGAGAATTTCCCTCACTGTCCTTCCCTGTCCCTAGAAACAAGGATTATCACAGTGAAAGAAACTGACACTCTTCCTACCTATAGTTTTCTGTCCCTAGAAAAAATGTTTTTTTAAAGCACACTATAGCACAAGGAGAATTTCCCTCACTGTCCTTCCCTGTCCCTAGAAACAAGGATTATCACAGTGAAAGAAACTGACACTCTTCCTACCTATAGTTTTCTGTCCCTAGAAAAAATGTTTTTTTAAAGCACACTATAGCACAAGGAGAATTTCCCTCACTGTCCTTCCCTGTCCCTAGAAACAAGGATTCGCACAGTAAAACACACTGACACTCTCCCTACCTATCCTTCTCTTTCCCTAAACTAAAGGAATCCAGGTTAAGCAAGAAAAAATAAATGTCACTGTCCCTGCCTATGCTTCTCTTTCCCTGCTCCGGAACACACTACACTAGGCCGCCGTGCTGGCGGCCTTTTATAGTGTGGGGCGTGTACTAAACACCCTCAGCAATAATTGGCCACAGGCATCCTGCCTGTGGCCAATCATTGCTCTCCTCGCTGCCGGCGCTGTGATTGGCCAAGCATGCGGGGTCACAGTGCATGCTTGGCCAATCACAGCGCCTGGATGACACTGCGATGGCGTAGTGCATTGTGGGCCGTTCGCGTCACTCGAATTAGGCGCGAACGGCCCAAATCGTTCGATCTTCGTCGAACAATCGAACAGCCGATGTTCGAGTCGAACGTATGTTCGACTCGAACACCGAGCTCATCCCTACTGGAGGGATTATAAAGAATCCATTTATTAATGCAATATGTTACCACACTAAAGAGGAATCCCAGGAAGTGCTACGGGTGATCAATAAGGCCACCGGGACTTGCGTCCCATGCAAGCCCATACACTGTTTGCTAGGACTGGTTGACCAACTGCCAATACTCAGAGCCAGGAAAAAACTCATATCCCTGTTGTTGTATTATGCACGCGAAGCCATTACAATGAATTGGAAACAATCGTCTCCCCCCTCTGTTAAATTTTGGAAAAACTTAATTAATGCCAGTTTGCCCCTATATAGAGCCACGTACTTGTCTAGAGGTTGTCCGCACAAATTTGAAAAGGTATGGAACTGTTGGTTAGATGACAGAAGCACGGCAAGTGATACAGTGACCACTGTCTAGACTTCTATTGTATCATTGAAATATCGATCTATTAACCCAAATAATGTTTCCAGGCTACCTTCCTCTATCAATACCACTTTGAAGCATGACGTATATTGACTGAACCCTCTCCCCAAGCTTGGGGTTGTAGTATAGACTAAGTTAAGTTTTTTGTTATTTGTCGCCCTGTGACGGTCTGATGCCGAAACAGGGTAATGGCCCCTGCGTGGGCAGCTGTTATGCCTAGGTGTAGGCAAAATGTGTGTATGTTTTATAAAAATTCAATAAAAAGATTTATAAAAAAAAAAGAAAAGAGGAATCCCAGGCCGACCTATTAAACCTTTACACCCCGTTCCAAATTATTATGCCAATGATATTTTTCCCATTTACCTAAATAATTGATGTAAACAACAGTCAGCATAATTCTCATGTTATCAACTATTAAGAGTACAATTCAAATTTTATTGAACAAACCTCCTAATGATAACAGTTGTTTTTTTTTCAAAATAAAAAACTTACAATGCACTGTTCCAAATTATTACGCACAGTAAGTTTCAAAACACTTTATAGGTTGTAAAGAACTGAAAATTGTCATTTGTTCTGTTTGCAGCATATTTACTGAAATCAAAAGCTATTTCAATCCAGATGTTTCTAAATATTATCAAGCAGCACATCTGGGAAGGGTCATAGACTGGTGCAGACATGCAGAATGGAAACAATGGGTGGATCTAGAGCAAGATATTAGCAAGGTACCATTGGGTAGAGCATCTTGGTGCTATACAGAACTGCCGGACCCTCTAAAAAAACATCCCTTTATAGGACCAACCCTCCGGACGGGATACAAAACTTGTCAGAACTCAAAATATTCCCCTTTACAGTCACCACTGTACCCAGTAATGGGAAATCCAAGTTTCAGCCCGGGGATGGAGGGAGGGGCGTTCTTGAAGTTGCGGGAGAAAGGCTACACTCAGGTCTCACACTTCCTGGACTCAGACAATTGGCCGACAATAGAGACTTTGACTAAGAGGGGAGGTAGGTTTGAAGTAGGAAAGTGGCAGGCAATACAACTTCGCCATTTTTTTAACTCACTAGGCCCGGCAAAAACATATAGACGAGACCTGACAAAATTTGAGACATTTTGTGAAGAGAAGGAACCGCTGGCCCGAAAGATATCTAAAATTTATACGATGCTAACTTCACCCCCAGATAATTTTGAGATCCCAGCAATAGGGAAATGGGCAAGAGACATAAATAGGACGTTTACACAAGCCCAAAGCCAGAAGATAATATATCTCTCATTGAACACATCAGTTTGCTCTAGAATTCAGGAACTGAATTATAAAATAATGACCAGATGGTATTACACGCCTTCGAAAATTTGTAAGTTTAGCCCAGAAGCTTCTGACCAGTGCTGGAGATGTAATAATGGATGTGGTACCCTTCTGCATATATTTTGGACATGTCCTAAGATCAGACAATACTGGTCAGAAGTACGAAGGATACTGCAAAAATTTACAATAGACCAAATACAAGATGATCCTGCTTTTTTCCTACTACACCTTTCAGAAATACCGACACAGATATATAAAAACTCAGTATTATGTCATACGATCAACGAGGCAAAGGCGTGTATTGCACGTCGCTGGAAGGACCCCAGACCCCCTTCAATTGCAGAATGGCTCAATAGGGTCAGAAATGTAGGGGCCATAGAGGACCTGGTCCTGTCGGCCCAAGATAGAAAAGAGCAATATATTAATATTTGGACTAAATGGAATCTTTTTACTGAATCGGAAGAAGGGAAGAGGCTGATGAAAGGGGAATAGTCTAGTTAAAGAAGGGCAGAGGGGGGAGAGGGAGGAGGAAGGAGAGAGGAAGGGGAATAAGAGAAAAAAGGGAGTGCGACCCAACCCATTGGGGGAAGGCGGGGGAGAGATGCGGGGGGGAGACGGGAGTTGGGAAGATGTTTTCAATTATGAAGTATTATTGTGCTTTTTTTTTTTTTGAAGGGGGGGGGGAGGGGGGAGGATGAAGGTGGTAAGGGAAATAAAATAAAAAGGGGCAGGTGGGGGTACTGATAGACAGACGGGGGATGGGGGGGAATTAAGAGCAGTGGGACGTTGGAAGTAACTAAAAGGTGGATCCTGAGGGGATTGAATAAACCAGCTCAGATGAAAGGTTGCTAGAGACAAAAGAGGAGGAGATTATGTAACAGTATAGTTTGACCATGTCAATTTAGGAAGTTACATACTATAAATCTCGGGGGATTGGAATATATGCCTGCCTTTGATTGGTTATCTTTCAGGTACCTTTCTCCCCGCCCTCTGTTTCTTTTTTCCCTTTCCTACCGCTCCCCCCCCCCTACCCGCATATGGGTGGGGATGGGGGGTTCGAGGTATTGGCGGGAGGGGAGGTGAAATATGTATAAAATGGAATGAAGAGTTGTACCGTATTGTCTGTTCCTCACCTGAAACATAAATAATGAGAATAATAAAAAAAAAGCTATTTCAATCAAACTTTAAACAACATTTTAACTTTTTAAATATTTTAACAGGTCACGTTACATTTTAACATAGGACCCCTTATTTGATAGCAGCTTCACAAGTCTTGCATCCATTGAACTTGTGAGTTTTTGGACAGTTTCTGCTTGAATTTGTTTGCAAGATGTCAGAATAGCCTCCCAGATCTGCTGTTTGGATGTAAACTGCCTCCCACCCTCATAGATCTTTTGCTTGAGGATGCTCCAAAGGTTCTCAATAGGATTGAGGTCAGGGGAGGATGGAGGCCACACCATGACTTTCTCTCCTTTTATCCCCATAGCAGCCATTGATGCAGAGGTATTCTTTGCAGCATGAGATGGTGCATTGTCATGCATAAAGATAATTTTATTACAGAAAGCATAGTTCTTCTTTCTGTACCAGGGAAAGAAGGGGTCAGTCAGGAACTCCACATACTTTGCAGAGGTCATTTTTACACCCCTGGGGACCCTAAAGGGGCCGACCAGCTCTCTTCCCATGATTCCGGCCCAAAACATGACTCCACCACCGGCTTGCTGACGTTGCAGAAAAAATCTTCTGGACTGTAGCACTCAAAAATAAAAGCCTTTTAAAATAAGGAATCCAAAATACACACTGTACAACGGTACACAGGTCAAAAAAATTTGGCTGACATGTTTCGCACTGTGCTAGTGCTTATTCATGAGCTATGAATAAGCACTAGCACAGTGCGAAACATGTCAGCCAAATTTTTTGACCTGTGTACCGTTGTACAGTGCGTATTTTGGATTCCTTATTTTAAAACAAAGGCTTTTATTTTTGAGTGCTGCAGTCCAGAAGATTTTTTTCGTTCCTATTTGCTGTAAATAGCATTGCTTGCACCTTTGTCTGCTGGGAGGAGGTGATTTGAAGGATTCCCACACCTGAGCGGCTTCCTTTCTCTTGTTGCTGATGTTGCAGCCTTGTTGTAACAGCCACCAACCATCCACTACTCCATCCATCTGGACCATCCGGGGTTGGACGGCACTCATCAGTGAACAGGACTGTTTGAAAATTAGTCTTCATGTATTTTTCTGCCCAATGCAGCCATTTCTGCTTGTGAGCATTGGTTAGTGGTGGCCGAATGGAAGGTTTATACATAGTTGCAAGACTCTGGAGGACTCTACACCTTGATGTCCGTGGGACTCCAGAGGCACCAGCAGCTTAAAATATCTGTTTGCTGCTATGTAATGGTGTTTTAGCAGCTGCTCTCTTGATCCGATGCATGGATCTGGCAGAAATCTTCCTCATGGTGCCTTTATCTGCACGAAACCCGTCTGTGCTCTGAATCAGCCACAAATCTCTTAATAGTGCGATGATCATGCTTACGTTTTCGTGAAATATCTGATGTTTTTTTACCTCGTCCAAGGCATTGAACTATTTTCACTCTTTTCGGCAGCAGAGAGATCCCTTTTCTTTCCCATATTGCTTGAAAATGGTGCTCTGTCTAATAATGTGAAACACTCTCCTTTAGTAGTTTTTCCCTTAATTGGGCTCAACTGGCAAACTAATTATCACAGGTGTCCGAGATTATTTTCAGTAATCAAAAGAGCCCTGAGACACAATGCCATCCATGAGTTAAACTGAAAAACAAAATATTTAAAGTGGTTGTATACCCTGTTTTTTAACTTTTACCTACAGGTAAGCCTATAATAAGGCTTACCTGTAGGTAAAAAGAATATCTCCTAAACCTCTACGGTAAACCTCTGACTGCAGCGGCGCATGCGCGGCAGGGATTCTCGGCTAAAGTCCGGCAGCCGTCGGACCTTGCCGACGCGTGGGAGTGACGACATCGCCGCTCCAGCCACTCACAGCGCTGGAGCGGCGATACCCGGAAGACACGCAGAGGCAAGATGACATCTCCCTCGGCGTGGACCAGGTAAGTTCCCGACACCTCGTTCTAAGGTAAGTATTTCATAATGAGCTAGTATGCGGTGCATACTAGCTCATTATGCCTTTTGCCTTTCAGGTATGAAAAAATAAAAAAAAGTAGGAGCGGGTATACAACCGCTTTAATCTTTGTGACACTGAGAATTTGCATAATAATTTGGAAAAGGGTGTATATCCTAAGTGAAAAGATAGAACAAGAGCAGGATATGGGGCCCTCTAACCAATAACAACAGCAATGTCCAGAATGCAGGCCTGCAATAGTCTTCAGCGGCAGTTGGAGCTCATTAGATTTTATCCAGATATGTGATTTGATGACAAGCAAGACAACTTAAACAAGCTAGTGATATTCCTTGAAGTAGTTTAGGGTAAGGATGTCTATTTACAGTGTCTTATGTAATGCAGTAAAGTGTTTCCATGAGCAAGGTATATGTACACAGTGTTCAAGATAACCAGAGAAGGATGGTCGACTGCCCTCTCACCCAGTGGCGGTGCGTCCATATGGGGTGCACGGGCGCCGCCCCCTCTCTCCTGCCACCACTCTATCACCATAGATAGATTCATGCACCCCCTATTCAGGTCCCCGGCCCCTTTTCGGGCGCCGGGCATCGGAATTACAGCGGCAGGGTATTTTTTGGAAGCACCTGATTAGAACCATAGGCTCTAATAGGCGTCCAAAAATGTGAACAGCAGGCACCATGCTGGGCGCTCACAGTTCACTGAGCTTTGTGTTAAGAAAGTGAATGAATATTCGCTTTCCTAACACTGAACCGCCTCTCAGGCAATCAGGTGCTCGGGTCTGTTACCTGTCACCTGATCAGCTGAAACGACAGGCGCTGAAATTGGACGCCTGATAGAGAGGATGGGAGAAGACATCGAGGAGCGTGCAGGACACTGCCGCTGTAACCCGCTGGCCCACCGAGACAGGTATGTGCCGGGCGAGCGGGGGATGCACACTGGCAGCATTTGATGGGCACAGTAGCAGCAATTGATGGGCACACTGGCAGCATTTTATGGGCACAGTAGCGGCAATTGATGGGCACACTGGCAGCATTTGATGGGCACAAAAGCGGCAATTGATGGGCAAGTAACGGCAATTGATGGGCACAGTGGCAGCAATTGATGGGCACAGAAGTGGCAATTGATGGGCACAGTGGCAGCAATTGATGGGCACAGTGGCAGCAATTGATGAGCACACTGGCAGCAATTGATGGGTACAGTAGCTGCGTTTAATGGCACAGTAGTGGCAATTTATGGGTACAGTGGCTGTGTTTGATGGGCAGAGCGTCTGCATTTAATGGCACAGTGGCGGCAATTGATGGCACAGTGGCTGCGTTTGATGGGCACATTGGCTGCGTTTGATGGGCACAGTGGCTGCGCTTGATGGGCACAGTGGTTGCGCTTGATGGGCACAGTGGCTGCGTTTGATGGGCACAGTGGCTGCAATTGATGGGGGTTTTGTTTCAGTTTGTTTGTGCCCCCCCAAAAAACCTTGAGCACCAGCCGCCACTGCTCTCACCAATGACAGGACCGGATAGAAGCCTCTGGAACAGCAACCCTGGATGGGATGTCCTTCGGAAAGATGAACAGCGATGACCCACCAGCTGCAGGATACAGGCGGTCGATGGGTCCGTCTGCTGGGTTGATGCCACGTGGATGTCTGACGAACAGCCAGCAAAGTTGGGCCCTCCAGGGGCCAGGTTGGAGCTACTCGATCACCGTGTGGTAGGCCGCAGCCCTCTCTCTTAGCAGCAAAGAGGTGTGCACTCGGTCAGGCCCAGGAAGAAAAGAGAGCGGGTTTCTCCCAGAGGTTGCGCAGGGCTATCTGGGATGTATAGTCCAGGGGTAATACCACAACATCCGAATGGCTGATCCAAAGACTACTAGTCCCACAATCCTCCTTGTTTGGCTCACAGATATGATGACAGTTACTGGAACCCAGCACTAGAGGGACATTGGCATAGATGGAGAATGACTGGGGTAGTCTGTATAACTGGTAATTGTAGTCCGCTATCGCTACACTAAGAAAAACGTGTTTTGGTAATGCTGACATCTGCCCTATTGATTCTAAAAAGTGTTCATTTTAATGATAGGTCTTTGTTAAATGCTCCAAAGAAGTGTCTCTGATTTCATTTGTATGTTCGGTTTAAAAGGTTTTGTATTTATAAAAAGCAGAATACCCATCCAGAACTCTTGTACTTAGTAATGTGGGGGATGAGGGTATTTCCTGCATTTCACATCTCTTAACTAGCTCAACATTCTTACAAGAGAGTTTTGGGATTAAAAAAAAAATATGTCTGCTATCGGGTCTGCAGTGAGAACTGAGAAATCAAACACTGCTGATGGCTCAGTTCTCCCCCTCCGCTCTGCTGGTCCAGACTTCAGGGTAAATACCGACCATATGGTCGGGATCTTTCCTGAACCTTGGATTGGCTGAGTAACGTCAGCACTCCTGTGATCCATAGAAGAAGTATGGCTAAAAAAGCTTTGGTGATACTTCTCCCGTATAGGACTGCCTTGTGCTTCTCCTCAGTAAATTCTGCACTATATTGGCCCTCCTAAGTTTCATGTAGATAACCAAATTACTATACATCAGTGTGGACCAATTCATAAAAAGTCCAGAAACCCTTACAACTTAATCTGCAGCCTCTGGCTTCCTCTACGCCACTTCCCTGAACTTCTGGTAGGGGAGAGAGCACCCTAATGTTATGGAAAGTAATCTGAAGCCCATGCTTTAGAATACATAGCCCATAATTCAAAGCGCCATTGCACATATGTGGCCCCTGTGAGTCCATCACTAACCCTTGGAGCAGGGGAAGACACATGTCTTTTATATGTAGTGTTCTTGGGTTGCCTATGCATGTTGGTACAGGCAGTGTCATCATGCCAGCCTGTAATCCTGTCCCAGAAATGCCCACATAAGGGTGACTATGGTAGGGCTCCATAGGTCTCTGCAAGCCAAGGAACCACCCTGAATCTGGAAAGAGGAGCCAGCAAACAGTGGACTGGATGAAACTCACAGAAAGGAAAAATTTCAAACATGAAGAGGCTGCATATAATCTGTTACCCTTAGCAGTTGAAAGTGTTACAAAATGATGGTTTACTATTACTTTAAATGGACAGACTACAACAAAAGTTGAGGTGGTGCTGCTGCAAATCGAATCTACAACTGAGAGGCACTGAGACATTCAGGCTGATCTACTAAAGGAGTGAGAATCTTTACTCAATATACAGTGCCTTGAAAAAAGTATTCATACCCCTTAAAATTTTCCACATTTTGTCATGTTACAGCCAAAAACGTAAATTTATTTTATTGGGATTTTATGTGATAGACCAACACAAAGTGGCACATAATTGTGAAGTGGAAGGAAAATGATAAATGGTTTTCAATTTTTTTTTACAAATAAATATGTGAAAAGTGTGGCGTGCATTTGTATTCAGCCCCCTTTACTCTGATCCCCCTAACCAAACTCTAGTGGAATCAATTGCCTTCAGAAGTCACCTAATGAGTAAATATAGCCCATCTGTGTGTAATTTAATCTTAGTATAAATACAGCTGTTCTGAGAAGCCCTCAAGGGATTGTTAGAGAACCTTAGTGAACAAACAGCATTATGAAGTCCAAGGAACACACCAGACAGGACAGAGATAAAGTTGTGGAGAAGTTTAAAGCAGGGATAGGTTAATAAAAAAATATTCCAAGCTTTGAACATCTCACGTAGCACTGTTCAATCCATCATCTCAAAATGGAAAGAGTATGGCACAACTGCAAACCTACCAAGACATGGTTGTCCACCTAAACTGACAGGCCGGGCAAGGAGAGCATTAATCAGAGAAGCAGCCAAGAGGCCCATGGTAACTCTAGGAAACCTACAGAGATCCACAGCTCAGGTAGGAGAATCTGTCCACAGGACAACTATTAGTCATGCACTCCACAAATCTGGCCTTTATGGAAGAGTGGCAAGATGAAAGCCATTGTTTAAAGAAAGCTATAAGAAGTCCCGTTTGCAGTTTGTGAGAAGCCATGTGGGGGACACAGCAAACGCGGAAGAAGGTGCTCTGGTCAGATAATATCAAAATTTTACTTTGTGGCCTAAAAGCAAAATGCTATGTGTGGCGGAAAACTAACAATCCACACTGTGAAACATGGTGGTGGTAGCATCATGTTGTGGGGATGCTTTTCTTCAGCAGGGACAGGGAAGCTGGTCAGAGTTAATGGGAAGATGGATCGAGCCAAATAGAGGGCAATCTTAGAAGAAAACCTGTTAGAGTCTGCAAAAGACTTGAGACTGGGCAGAGGTTCACCTTCCAGCAGGACAAAGAACCTAAACATACAGCCAGAGCTACAATGGAATGGTTTAGATCAAAGCATATTCATGTGTTAGAATGGCCCAGTCAAAGTCCAGACCTAAATCCAATTGAGAATCTGTGGCAAGACTTGAAAATTGCTGTTCACAGACGCTCTCCATCCAATCTGTAGGAGCTTGAGCTATTTTGCAAAGAAGAATGGGCAAAATTGTTACTCTCTAGATGGGCAAAGCTGGTAGACATACCCAAAAGGACTTGCAGCTGTAATTGCAGCGAAAAGTGGTTCTACAAAGTATTTACTGAAGGAGGCTGAATACAAATGTCCCCCACACTTTTCACATATTTATTTGTAAAAAAGCTTGAAAACCAAAAATCCTTTTCCTTCCACTTCACAATTATGTGCCACTTTGTGTTGGTCTATCACATAAAATCCCAATAAAGCACGTTTACGTTTTTGGTTGTAACATGACAAAATGTGGAAAATTTCAAGGGGTATGAATACTTTTTCAAGGCACTGTATTGTAGTTATGTTCATGTTGAATAGTCACACATGTGCAGCTGATATGAATAAATTGGAATTTGCTTTTCACATGACTGAATGATCTCAGTGAATCTTTCCTCCACTTATCGTATGAAGATTCTCAATTCCTTTAGTAAATCATCCTTACTTAGCCCTGATTCACACTGGTGCGATTTGACATGCGATTTGACATGTCAAATCGCATGTCAAATCGGCGAAATTTGTCGCAAATTGCGGGCAATGGCACCATCCTAATCGGTGCGACGCCGCATCTGCGGCGCTGCACCGATTACAAAAAGTAGTTTCTGTACTACTTTTTGCGATTTCAGCCGCGATTTACATTGACATCTGTTTAGATGTCTTTGAAATCGTGGCTGAAATCGGGACTGCCAGCGGGAGTGAAATCGTGTGAGTTCAGCTGAACTCGCAGGCTTCACTCCCATAGCCCCAGTGTGAACGTGGGCTTAAAGTAAAATTCTAGGTTTCAATCACTTTATTGGGCCAAGCTGGTCTGCATTGGCCCAGTGCAGCATCTCTGCAGTTTTCTGCACTACACTGGATGTGCATGTCACTGCACAACAGTTCAACATACCGTGCTAGTGTGCAGTGACACGAATGACGTCTCATTATGTGACACTTTAAAGAATAATTCCAGGCATTGCAATGGTATACATAGTTACATTGGTCCAGCTTGGACCAATGTAACTGTGTACAGTATCTACCTGTGGTCTCCAAATTGCGGCCCTTTACTTACCTTTATCCAGCCCGTTTGGGCATTATTCCCCCAAACTGATACAAGGCCCTATTTCTCTTACTGACACGAACAATGAGGACCCATTCCTTCCACTGACACTAACAGTGGCACATAATTCCTCCCACTTCCACCAACAATGGGGCATAATTTCTCCCATTGACATCAATGATGGGGTACAATTCCCATCACTGATACCAATGTTTGGGCTCTATTCCTCCCATTGACACCAACAATGGGGTACTATTCCTCCAATTTATCACCATTGATGGGGCACTCTTCCTCCCACAGACACCATCTATAGGGTGCTATTTCTTCAACTAATATCAATGATGGGGTACTATTTCTGCTCTTACTGACTACTGCTTTGTAATTTTCTTTCTTGAATTGTTTTACCTTCTGACTCTCTGGCATTTTCTTCCCCCACTGGCCGCAGTTCAGCCCCCTAAAGTCTGAAGGACAATAAATTGGTCCTTTATTTAGAAAGTTTGGAGACCCCTGGTATGTACTATACCTGGCTGATCCCTCTGGAAGCTTGAAATCAATGAAGTAGACTCCACTGCTCCAGTGATCTCCACTGACCTGACCAGCCCAACTCTCTTCAACCGTTTCCCTACCTGCCCATTGTCAAATGACATCCGCAGGAGGGATCTCCCATCCTGGGTGGGCGTCATATGACGTCATGGGCTTCCCGGCCGTCTAGGGGGCGCGCGCGCCTGCCGCGTCACTCGGGAGCCGATGCGCACGCCCGGCGGCCGCGATGTCCGCCGGGCATCCGCGATTGGCCGGTAACAGATCAGGACCATGGATCTGTGGGTGTAAACACACAGATCAACGTCCTGTCAGGTGAGAGGAGACTGATGGTGTGTTCCCAGTACAGAGGGACACTGCTCGGTCTCCTCCCCTTGTGAGTCCCCCCTTGTGAGTCCCCTTGTGAGTCCTCCCCTTGTGAATGGTCCCAAAATTGTGTCAAAAGTGTCCAATATGTCCGCCGCAATGTCACAGTCACAATAAAAATCGCAAATCGCCGCCATTACTAGTAAAAAATAAATAAAAGAAATGCCATAAATCTATCCCCTATTTTGTAGACGCTATAACTTTTGCGCAAGCCAATCAATATACGCTTATTGCGCTTTTTTTTAACCAAAAACTTTTTTAGCCTAAACTGAGGAAAACATTTGTTTAAAAAAAAAATTGGGATATTTATTACAGCAAAAAGTAAAAAATATTGTGTTATTTTCAAACTTGTCGCTCTTCTTTTGTTTGTAGCACAAAAAATAAAAACCGCAGAGGTGATCAAATACCACCAAAAGAAAGCTCTATTTGTGGGGAAAATGGGTAGTGTCGCATGATGGGCAATTGTCATTCAAAGTGCAACAGAGCTGAAAACTGAAAATTGGCCTGGGCAGGAAGGGAGTGAAAATGCCCTGTATTGAAGTGGTAAAAGTGGTCCTAAAGGCAGAAGTTTTTTTTCCTTAATGCATTCTCAGCATTAAGCTAAAAAACCTTCTGTGTACAGGACGCCTCCCCAGCCTCCCCTTATTCTTACCAGAGCGGCTCCTTGCTCTCTTTCTCCCCACTGGACATGGATGGGAAAGAAAAGAGCCCTGGACTGCCGCACTCTGTATAAACGATTTATTTTCAAAATTCCAAAATTAAAATCCAAAGTTAATCCATAGATTCAAAAGTCCAAAAACAGACAAAAACAGAAAACTGACATGCAGGGGTGGATAGCTGACACGTTTCACATCAAAGATAGATGCTTACTCATAGCTGGACATGGAGGCAGCAATTGGAGCCATTGGCTCCTTCTGCTGTCTATCACACCCTGTGAGGAGATAGCGGGGGGCAAGGCCAACTGCGCTCTGTGTCAATAGACACACAGAGCCCAGCTCAAGATCGAGCCTGCACACGTGCCCCCATAGCAGGCAGTATGCTATGGGGGTGCTCAGAAGGGGGAGGAGCCAGAAGCATCGGCAAGGGGACCCCTGAAGAGGAGGACCGGGAATGCTCTGTGAAAAATTATTACACAGAGCAGGTAAGTATGACATGTTTGTTAAAAAAGAAAAAAATCCATTACAATCACCTTAATTCAAGCAGCAGATGGGAAGTTGCCCACAGCGGCACATACTGTATATAGATAATGCTACTACAGTATATTATAGCAAACACAGCAGCAATATTGTTCAGCAATGGAAATAGTTCTTTGGGCCAGCTTGTCCCAAACTAACTATTTATTAACTTGCCGATACCAATACGCATACATACGTTGCGATTTGCAAGTGGTTTGCCGGGGGTTATGGTTGAAGCTATTAGCCATGACTCGTGTACCTTTTTCTTTAGCCGGTGGCTGGCTTTCTCATGAAAGTGCTCTGAGTGGCTCATATACCACTGGAAAGCTTTTAGAAGCGACAGGAGGGGACGTCCGATGTCCCCCCCTCCCGCTGGTGTTTCTCTGGCTTACCGTTTCCACCAGCGTGTCCGAGAAGCGATCTGACGGTGCAGCCGGCTGGTTACAGAGGTGATAAAAGACTAGATTGTCTTTGCTCACGTCTATGGCCTTGCAGGACTGGAGCGATGTCATGACCTAACTTCCGGTCCTGGGTGGAAGTAAACATTTTTATTTTTTTTAAGCAAAGGATCAAAAAAAAAAAACGTTTTTTTTGATCTTTTGCTTTTAAAGGTAAAGGAGAGATTTGAGGTCTTTTTGACCCCAGATCTCTCCATAAAGAGGACCTGTCATTCTTTTTTCTATTACAAGGGATGTTTACATTAGTAGGAATAAAAGTGATTAAAAAAAAAAATTAAAGGGATAATGTAAAAATAAAAAGCAGAAGCAAACGCATACGTAGGTCGCACGCGCATATGTAACCTGTTAGTACACATGTGAGGTATCGCTGTGATTGTTAGAGCGAGAGCAATAATTCTAGCGCTAGACCGCCTCTGTAATTCTAAACAGTTAACCTGTAAAAAAATGTAAAGTGTCGCCTATGGAGATTTTTAAATACAGTACCACATTCCAGGAGCGTGCGTAATTTAAAATGTAGTGCCCTGCTCCTGTTGGGTAGGCGCTATGTGTTAAATTTAGTTATCTGAGCTTTATTTTAGCTCAGAAGGATTAAGCTAAATTGTTGGCTCTGTTTTAGTCCGGCTGGGTTGCATGGTTTTCGCCTTGACAGTAGGTGTCACTGTCACCACAGGTCAAGGTTGGAAATGCAGCGGGCTGGGTGTATTGGGTATTCCTTTCCCAGAAATGGCTCAGGGGGCGTGGTCAACCCGCCGTGCATTCTGGGAAGGGGTACTTAAGGAACAGAGACCACGCTATTGGGGTTCGTTTGCTGGATCCTGACCTGAGGGCCCTCCTGGCCTCAGGGATGTGCGAGCCCGAGGCTCTGGAACTGAGAGTAGGCCCAGGAGTTTCTGGGGCCTACTAGTCCAGGGATGGTCCTACGCGGTCTTGCCTGCGGGAAGAAGCGGAACAATTGGGGACTCAATTGAAGGACGCATCCTGAGCTGTGTACTTTCTGAAGGAACTTTTTCAAAGTGTCAGTGTGGTTGCACGATTTTGTGGCGGAAGATTGTGAAACGACTTAACGGCACTCATCAAGTCTGTGGGAGAGACTTTGAACGAGCTTCGCACCGGTTGCTAGGCCAGTGAGAGTAGGCCTATCCGGTGGTTGCTGAATCCAGTGTGGAACTGATTTGTCCTCTGGATCTAAGATTGTGCCTGATCCGTAAAGCAAGGTACCTGAACCTTCCCTATCCCTCTAACCCTCTGTTGAAACTCTTTAATAAAACTCTTGAAGAAAAAGAAACCAGGTGTTGGTGTGGACATTCATGAAAGCTCTTCAAGAGGGACCCCTAAGACGAGTGTAGTGAACAGAAAGGTAATGGCAGGCCCAAATCTAAACCAGCGGCCCCTTCGAGGGTATTGCTACACGTGGGGGCTCGAGTCCGGGATTTGCCGTTGCCTCTTGCAACTCAAAGTAAACTGTTCACTTGGGAGTTACAGAGGGCCCTGGACTGTGTCAATTTTTACCAGGAAAAGAGGGGAGAAGTTTGCGATCACTTCTAGGCCGTGTGGGCTGTGGGCGGAGCCAAGAAAGTAAGAAAGCCTGCGAGCTACATGCCAAAAAGAACAAGTGGGAGGAGTTCCCGCCTGCTTGCAGCGTGAGACGCTGCATGTGTGTCCAACCTGCAGAAAGAAACGGAACACCACCATGTCTTCAACCCTGTCAACGCAGTCTGCTATGGTGTCCAGGATGTTTCCTGTGGGTACCGCTACAAGTGTCATACTGCCGGGGACTGTACTGACGGACATTGGCATTCGTCTAACACCGCATGGGCAGTTCGTACTCTACACAATCGGTGATGTGGAGGTGTTGGGTATGCTGTGCAACAGGTGCGAGGGACTGATTATACACCCCTGTCCATTTGTCCGATGTCTACGTTGTGGGGAGTACCTGTTTGCTGTGGAGCAGCCCACCATGCCGCCTCGTTCCTACAGAGTGGACTGGGCACGGGCAACGTAACAGAGGAAGTTGCGGCCTTCGATCCAGTGGTTAGGCCTACACCCACCACATCTGCTGTCGTGAGTAATCCCGAGGGGGATGGCGCTGTTACCACTATTGGAAAGTCATCAGCGGACGTCGCCGCTGTTGTTACCTCAACCGTATTTACCTCCGCTGCACCTGCCCAAAGGAAGGTGGGATACGTGAAGACCTCCAGCGGCCGTGGTCGAGGCCTACCCCAGAGACTACCCGAACCGGTCCCGGAGAAAAGTCTGATTTCCGAGAAGTCCACGACAGGAACGGGTGAGGGATCAAAGGGGAATATGTTGGGGACTGTGTGTAATTATCTGCCGGCGGAGGTGCTGGGAGATTCGGAGATAGACTCCTTGTCAGATACCTGCGGGAATATATTGGAAACTATGTTGCAGGAGCTGTTATGAGCAAATAGCAATGATTTTGCCTCAGCTTTTACTTTCTCCGATTACGCAGCTATGGACTCGGGGGAGACAACACCCAGGGTGGAACCCCCAATTGTTACTGATGAAATCCTGGCCCGCGGTACCAGTTCGCTGGGTTCAGGAAAACTGTTTACAAATGTCATGGTGCACAAGTCTACAGATGCGTGTGTACCTCCTGGATATGGAAGTACCAGGTCCCTGCCCAGGCTTGCTCGGTCACAAAGGTTAATCAA
Source organism: Rana muscosa (assembly GCA_029206835.1). Classification (NCBI taxonomy): domain Eukaryota; kingdom Metazoa; phylum Chordata; class Amphibia; order Anura; family Ranidae; genus Rana; species Rana muscosa. The sequence goes on from CM055117.1 coordinate 193,150,902, forward strand.
CAAGCGGGTGGCCAGAGAATATGGACTGGAATTTCCCTATGTTCCCAGGGAAATTATGCAAGAAATTGAGTCTCGCAGAGAACAATGGTACAACGAGGCTGTTTGGGACTATATTTCAGTGCCATAACGGTTCCGGAAGATGGGCTATTCCCTTGCCATGGATGAACACTTCAAGGGGTGTCTGCTGCACTGGAAATATGGTGGACACATTCACGCAGACAAGCTGGTCATTTGCCGACCAGGGAAGGACGATGTGGTCTATTTTGTCACTTGATAAGCAGGGAAAACCTATAACCTTACCTGATCCTCACTTTTACTGGTGATAAGTTACAGTGACTGTCCTGGTTCTTTGTTTCCACTTTGCCAAAAAGAGAGGAAGATTTTCTTTTTTTGAAAAGGACTGTGGGTATGTAGCTAGGTAGTGCTAGGTTACCAGAAGATGTTGGAGTCAAGATCTCTTCTATGGGTCCAGTACCTACAACTGAGGACTTTGTTATGTTATGTTCTGCCACTAGGTAGTGGGAGTTTGCTCAGCAAAACTGGACTCTTATATTTTCATCCTTAGCTACCTACACCTAATAATGTATATATGTAGAGAAAGAGAGGCTAATTTCTCTAGGAAGTGAGGCTTTGCTTCTCAAGAGACATTCTATTATTGCCTATGTCTGTTTGTTTTGTTCTCTTTCAGGTGCATTGGAACCTTCTATCAAAACCACCGGAGAGTGGGTGGGTTAGATAGAGAGAGCTAGGAATACTGTAATGTATATTGATGTGCTTTTATTGTGTATGCATGTCAAACTTATATTTTCTTGTACTGTTTTGCCCCCCTCCCTTCCCGTCCAAGTTTTTGTGGGGTCCAGGTACTGACTCTCAGGAGTGAGAGTAAATTTTTTTCCCGACGATGAGCACATCATCTTTTTGCGGTGGGGGAAGTGTGTAGCGCCCTGCTCCTGTTGGGTAGGCGCTATGTGTTAAATTTAGTTATCTGAGCTGTATTTTAGCTCAGAAGGATTAAGCTAAATTGTTGGCTCTGTTTCAGTCCAGCTGGGTTGCATGGTTTTCCCCTTGACAGTAGGTATCACTGTCACCACGGGTCAAGGTTGGAAATGCAGCGGGCTGAGTGTATTGGGTGTTCCCTTCCCAGAAATGGCTCGGGGGCGTGGTCAACCCGCTGTGCATTCTGGGAAGGGGTACTTAAGGGACAGAGACCGCGCTATCGGGGTTCGTTTGGTGGAACCTGACCTGAGGGCCCTCCTGGCCTCAGGGATGTGCGAGCTGTTTCTCGGCCTCGGGGCCTGCTGGCCCGAGGCTCTGCAACTGAGTGTAGGCCCAGGAGTTTCTGGGGCCTACTAGTCATGGGATGGTCTTACGTGGTCTTGCCTGCGGGAAGAAGCGGAACAATTGGGGACTCAATTGAAGGACGCATCCTGGCCAATTTACCTCACGGTGCTGCCGGCTGGCTGAAAGATTCTGGCACCGTGAGCTGTGTACTTTCTGAAGGAACTTTTGCAAAGTGTCAGTGTGGTTGCACGATCTTGTGGCGGAAGATTGTGAAACGACTCAACGGCACTCATCAAGTCTGTGGCAGAGACTTTGAACGAGCTTCGCATCGGTTGCTAGGCCAGTGAGAGTAGGTCTATCCGGTGTTTTCTGAATCCAGTGTGGAACCGATTTGTCCTCTGGATCTAAGATTGTGCCTGATCCGCAAAGTAAGGTACTGAACCTTCCCTATCCCTCTAACCCTCTGTTGGAACTGTTTAATAAAACTCTTGAAGGAAAAGTAACCAGGTGTTGGTGTCGACATTCATGAAAGCTCTTCAAGAGGGACCCCTGAGACGAGTGTGGTGAACAGAAAGGTAACAGCAGGCCCAAATCTAAACCAGCGGCCCCTTCGGGGGTATTGCTACATAAAGCATTACATGTTAGGTATCTATTTACTTAACATCATCATCTTTCATATTTTACCCAAAAAACTATTGGGGTACATATTGTGTGTGTTTTTTTATTTTTTATTCATTCAAGTTTTTTTTTCACAAAAAGTTTAGTTTAAAAATACGCTGTGCAAATACTGTGTGACCTAAAAAAAATGAAACATCACCATTTTATTCCCTAGGGTGTCTGCTTAAAAAAATTAAAATATAATGTTTCAGGGGTCTAAGTCGTTTTCTAGCAAAAAATACTGATTTAAACTTGTAAACAAAAATGTCAGAAAAGGCTTGGTCTTCAAGTGGTTAAAATGCATTGAAACCTGTAATTTGGCTTTAATTTTCAGCAGACCACTTCAATGTATTCATTGCCTGCAATGAATTAAAGGGGTTGTAAAGGTTCATTTTTTATTTCCTAAATAGGTTCCTTTAAGCTAGTGCATTGTTAGTTCACTTACTTTTTCCTTCTATTTCCCTTCTAAATATTTTTTTTCTTTGTTTTCTTTGTCTGAATTTCTCACTTCCTGTTCCTCCTCAGTAAGCTGTTCAGTAAGCTGTTCTGGCTGACTAAACACCACTCGGATGATGGTGTGAAGTTTAGTGAGGAGAAACAGGAAGTGAGAAATTCAGACAAAGAAAAAAAAACATTTAGAAGGGAAATCGAAGGAAAAGGTAAGTGAACCAACAATGCACTAGCTTAAAGGATCCTATTTAGAAAATAAAAAACAAACCTTTACAACCCCTTTAAAGATGATAATGTAACAAGACAGTTCTAGAGGTTACATGTTTTGGTAACTCTGCTGCATATACATCTTTACAGAACTGCAATAAAGCTGGCTTGCTCTGAGTAGAATAGATTTGTTTTTGTACAGATGTTCTCCTTTTTCCAAACAGTACATTATTCCTTGATCTGAATTCATAGAACAGAAAGTCTACAAATTACTGGACTAGAGAAGAATTTTAAACCCAGACTGTTTGCAGGAGCCAGCCGTATTTTTATTCATTCAAATCTCTTGGAAAGATTTGAGATTAAAATGACTTCTTTTAGAGGTTGTTGTTGAACAAGAGCCCTAAGCGCATTGTGTAAAGCTGTCTTCTATAGGATGGAAAAGAGGCCACACAGCGCCCTCTTCTGGATTTTTCTGACCAGTCCATGTGTTTACAATTTGAGGTTGCTTGCGGTCTATACTCCTTAGGATTCATTAACACCATATCTATTGAGCTGCATAGATCAATGCAGTCTCAACACAAAGGCACATAGAAAACATTAGTTACATATATATGCGCTGTATGTATGCATTTTTCTTTTCTCATTCAAGTTTTTATTTTCATCATAAAAAAAAAGGTCATTACAATATAATCATCATATAATAGTCATTACAGTATAAATCACAGAGAAATCATGAGAAGTTTCCATATGCTATTAGTTATCGCTGTGACAGTTAAGAAATATCAATATAGAAAAATAAAATATAAACATATGACTTTGACTGTGTCAATTCAACTTCATAGTATGCACACCATAAATCTAAGAAAAGTTAGAACCCCACTCCCCCTCCGACACCCCTAAAGGGATCACGCTGTGTCCAAGGAGGAGTGAGGGACCCCCCTCCCCACTTACTAGTATCTTCTACAAACTTCTAGTTAAAGCGGAGCTCCACCCTAAAGTGGAACTTCAGCTCATCGGAACCCTCCCCCCCTCCGGTGTCACATTTGGCACCTTTCAGGGGGGTGCAGATACCTGTCTAAGACAGGTTTTTGCACCCACTTACGGGAGTCCTCTCTGCGGGTATTCTGCGGGTAGTACATCACTTCCTGCAGAATACCCGTTGTGTTCTGGGAAACACACGGCTCCCAGAACACAACAGGGATCAGTGAGAACGGCGCAGCGTGACTCGCGCATGCGCCGTAGGGAACCGGGCAGTGAAGCCACAAGGCTCCACTTCCTGGTTCCCTCACCGAGGATGGCGGTGGGGGCAGCAGAGTGACGAGCAATCGCTTGTCTTCTGCTGCCGACGTCGCTGGACTCCAGGACAGGTAAGTGTCCTAATATTAAAAGTCAGCAGCTGCAGTATTTGTAGCTGCTGGCTTTTAATATTTTTGTTTCGGTGGAGCTCTGCTTTAAGAAAAAAGAAATGACATTATTGACATTCTGCGATGTCTAACTTAAATGTTATTATAAACTCTAACAAGTACCCAATACCATGCTCCCGTCATACTAGATCAAAGTCAAACCTCCGGACCTAACTTCAGTAAATCAGTGTATAAACCTGAAAATTCTTTATAGAACTAAAAGAAGAACTATACTGATCATATACAGTCATGGCCTAAATTGTTGGCACCCCAGAAATTTTTCCAGAAAATCAAGTATTTCTCACAGAAAAGTATTGCAGTGACACATGTTTATTCCCTTTGTGTGTATTGGAACAAAACAAAAAAAGGGAGGAAAAAAAGCAAATTGGACATAATGTCACACAAAACTCCAAAAATGGGCTGCTCAAAATTCTTGGCACCCTTTCAAAATTGTTGATAAATAAGATTGTTTCAAGTATGTGATGCTCCTTTAGGCTGGGTTCACACTATACGACACGACTTTCATCCTACTTTGCTCTGCGACATCTGTCCTACATTGGTCCTACATTGGTCCGACATTGGTCCGACATTGGTCCGACATCCATCCGACATTCATGAACAGGATACTACTTTGATCCGACATTGTGCTAGTCTGACTTGTCCTTTGACCAATCAAAACAATCCCAGGGTGAGATAAATTCCTTTTACTGCTGCTGTAATCACAATGTCGGATGCCAAAGTCGTATGGTTAGGACAAGGATCCGACTTTGATCCGACTTCAATGATAGTCAATGGGCTGAAGTAGGATCAAAGTCGGACAGAAGTAGTACAGGGAGAATTTTTAATGTCGGACCGACATGTGTCGGACCAGTTAAGACGGCTCCCATAGGGAAACATTGATTTTCACACGTCATGCGACATGAGCTCCTAATGTCAGAGCGTTTGTCGCCCCAGTGTGAACCAGCACTTAAACTCACCTGGGGCAAGTAACAGGTGTGGGCAATATAAAAATCACACCTGAAAGCAGATAAAAAGGAGAGAAGTTCACTTAGTCTTTGCATTGTGTGTCTGTGTGTGCCACACTAAGCATGGACAACAGAAAGAGGAGAAGAGAACTGTCTGAGGACTTGAGAACCAAAATTGTGGAAAAATATCAACAATCTCAAGGTTACAAGTCCATCTCCAGAGATCTAGATTTGCCTTTGTCCACAGTGCGCAACATTATCAAGAAGTTTGCAACCCATGGCACTGTAGCTAATCTCTCTGGGCGTGGACGGAAGAGAAAAATTGATGAAAGGTTGCAACGCAGGATAGTCCGGATGGTGGATAAGCAGCCCCAAACAAGTTCCAAAGAAAATCAAGCTGTCCTGCAGGCTCAGGGAGCATCAGTGTCAGCGCAAACTATCCGTCAACATTTAAATGAAATGAAACGCTATGGCAGGAGACCCAGGAGGACCCCACTGCTGACACAGACATAAAAAAGCAAGACTACAGTTTGTCAGAAAGTACTTGAGTAAGCCAAAATCCTTCTGGGAAAACGTCTTGTGGACAGATGAGACCAAGATAGAGATTTTTGGTAAAGCACATCATTCTACTGTTTACCGAAAATGGAATGAGGCCTACAAAGAAAAGAACACAGTACCTACAGTGAAATATGGTGGAGGTTCATTGAAGATTTGGGGTTGTTTTGCTGCCTCTGGCACTGGGTGCCTTGAATGTGTGCAAGGCATCATGAAATCTGAGGATTACCAAAGGATTTTGGGTCACACTCTAGAGCCCAGTGTCAGAAAGCTGGGTTTGCGTCCGAGATCTTGGGTCTTCCAGCAGGACAATGACCCCAAACATATGTCAAAAAGCACCCAGAAATGGATGGCAACAAAGCGCTGGAGAGTTCTAAAGTGGCCAGCAATGAGTCCAGATCTAAATCCCATTGAACACCTGTGGAGAGATCTTAAAATTGCTGTTGGGAAAAGGCGCCCTTCCAATAAGAGAGACCTGGAGCAGTTTGCAAAGGAAGAGTGGTCCAAAATTCCGGGTGAGAGGTGTAAGAAGCTTATTGATGGTTATAGGAAGCGACTGATTTCAGTTATTTTTTCCAAAGGGTGTGCAACCAAACATTAAGTTAAGGGTGCCAATTTTGAGCAGCCCATTTTTGGAGTTTTGTGTGACATTATGTCCAATTTGCTTTTTTTCCTCCCTTTTTTTGTTTTATTCCAATACACACAAAGGGAATAAACATGTGTATAGCAAAACATGTGTTACTGCAATACTTTTCTGTCAGAAATACTTGACAATTTCGGCCATGACTGTATATAAAAAAAATATATTTAAAAAGAATGGGGAAGGAAAGGGAGTAGCCATATAGGCTCCCCTTTCCTCATGGGGTCACTGTAACTGCAAGGTTAATACATACGTTTCTAAGAAGGTTTAGCTACAGGGCTAGAGAGTCAATAGTTTAAAAAAAAAAAAAAAAAAAACCCCAGTCAGTAGATTTGATTAAGCTCAGGTGTGTTAGAGAGTTCTGGAAATCTGAGAATCAGTAAGGGATTGGTTAGTGAAATCAGGTGTTAGATCAGGAAAATTCTAGAAGCTGGTTTCTGGTCCATTTAAGGAGCAGTTCCAGGCAGGTTAGTGGTGCGATACCAGAAGATTCCAGCAGGAGGAGCTCCCCACCCTACCCCCCCCCCATCTTTTTCCCGTCGCGGCCAATTCATGTGGTAGGCTCCCTCTGGTGAATTGCCAGAGGGGAGAATTAAGGAAAGTCAAGTTCAAGTAATAATCAGCTCGAGTCTCAGTGGCTGGGTTGAGTACGGGTATTGATAAACACTTGGTTGGAAAGTATGTTTTAAAAGTTAAAATTGGTGGATTATGGATTTATGTTTTGAAAACCAGTGAATCAGGCCGTGGCCAATAATTATCCAAAAAAAATAAAAAAAAATAATAATATATATAAAAATAAAAAATGTTACATGGAGATTAATAAAATTGGTTGTTTAAGTTATAACTTGCTCTGGTGTTTTTTGTGCTCTATGCATGTTTGCGGGGGTGTGCATGATGCATGTGATCCCATAGACTAAAGAAGAAAAAAGGAATAGTAAAGGATAGTAAAGAAAAAAGAAGAATAGAATGCCTTCCTGCTCGATAGAAAAAAACAGAAATCAGCTATTGGTGTTGCCACCTGTGCCCGGTATAAGGAAATTCCCAGAAACCGAGCCCAGGGTTCCCAGATAGTTTCAAATTGTGCGGTCTTGTCCAATAATGAACTGACCATCTTTTCCTGTTCCATTATCCATGAAATCTTTCTTTTCAGGGACAATAGAGATCCCAACGACCTCTTCCATGCTTTGGCAAATGTATGCATTTTTAAGCAGCATAATGCACAGCACCGCACACTATGCACTTCAGCACATCACAACATGCTGTGGTGCACAGAATTATTTGTTTTTACTTTTTGGACATTTTAATAAAGTTAAAAAAAAAGTAAACAGTTGTAAAATCACACTGCCTTTACAACACACACAAGTGTGATACGATGCACAACAACACATGCAGGTTCATGGGAAGGAGCCCTCAGGGCCTGTGTCAATGACATTTTGGCTTGTGTGACTTTGACATCAGATTGAGACACTAAAGAGATCATTCAGAATGCACTGACAGGTACATTTCACCTGCTCTTTATCTGGGGTTTACATGTCTATAGACTTGGCTATGCAAATGCAAAACCCGCTTGAAGCAAACACAAGCCACTCGACACAGGCCCTTATGTTGTATGAAAACTAGTTTGTATTAAAGTAGAGCTAAGCGGCCATTCACATTGGAGCAATTTGACATGTCAAATCGCATTCCAAAACGCAGCCTATTGCCGGCAACAGCACTGTGTAAAAGTAGTTCCTGCACTACTTTTAGCGACTTTGGGGGAAATTTCAATATATATCTGTGCATGAACCCACACAGATGTCTTTCAAATCGCCCCTGGACTCGCACTAAAATGTGGGTTAAGAATTGTGCGAGTTCAGCTGAACTCGCACAATTTCAAACCTGCGTTCGGTGTAAACGTACCCTGAAGGCAGGCGTTTTTTTTTAAAGAGTAAGGGAGAGTTATAACCCTTTTTTTCCTTGTCTCCCACGGGGTGATTTCTCTTTACTTACTGTAATATAGCCAAAACTGGAAGTGAGAGGAAATTCCTCTAAAGTGAGGGAATTCATGGTTGTCACCAGAACTAGTGTCCCCATTGGAAGATTTCCTCTCGATTACTGTTCTGGGGACAGCCCAAAATTTGGGATTTTCTTTCACTTTCAGTGAGAATAGTAAACATGACAAATAGAGGGGGTGAATCGCCCTAACTGGGGGCACAGACAGTGATTAAAATCCTGACAGGTTACTTGTCTAGAGGATGTGCTAAGAAATTTCACAAAATTTGGGACATATGGGTGGAATCACCGTCTACAAATGTAGACTCTTTAGATGACTAGTAAATATTTCGTACAATAATTCAACCATTCCTAGTTAAAGGAACTTTGAGTTCTTGCTACACCTGTCAGAAATTTTCTGGGTAACTAGGGTCTGAGAGAGGATCTATCTTCACAGTGAGATAGGCTCTGAAGTTTAACTGGAAAACATGTGTTTCAAACTGCATATAGGTGGTCCGAGCGTACCAAGTTTTTTATTGGTTGTGTGTGTTTTTTTTGTTTTGTTTTAGTTATGTTTGCTGTTGTACATCCGAGCCTGGGTATGCCCAATAGGCTCTATTCTGTACCTTAATTGAAATACTGCAATAAAAAGAATAAAAAAAACTGACAGGTGTTCTAATCTCTCTCCACTCCCTCCAGAAGTAAATAAAATACCCTTTCATTATAATGTAAAGGGGTTAAAGTGGAAGTAAACCATTCTATCGTTTTCAGCCAAGGAAGCTGCCATCTTGAACTTTGTTTAATCTTCGAGTGCCATGACGCTGCACATGTGACCAGTTATGACACCAGCCATTAGATAATTTGACAGTTTGGTTGAGAGTACAACCAATGCGAGTGTTACATTTCTGGCATGCCGGGATTTTTACAGTTTTTTAAAACTGTTAAATCGATATGTTTATTTCCACTTTAAGTAACAGGGAATGGCTTTTGCTATTTAACCACTTCAGCCCCGGACCATTTCGCTGGTCAAAGACCAGGCCACTTTTTGCGATTCGGCACTGCGTACACATCGGACACTTTTGACACCATTTTGGGACCATTGTCATTTTTACAGCGATCAGTGCTATAAAAATGCACTGATAACTGTAAAAATGACACTGGCAGTGGAGGGGTTAACCTGTAGGGGGCGCTGAAGGGGTTAAGTGTGACCTAAGGAGTGCTTCTTACTGTTAGGGGGCGTGGCTTGGCGTGACACGTCACTGATCGCTGTTCCCGATGACAGGGAACAGACGATCACTGACACTGTCACTAGGAAGAACGGGGAGATGTTTGTTTACACTTACCTCTCCCCGTTCTTCAGCTCTGTGACCCGATCGCGGGACACCGGCGGCGATTGGGTCCACGGGTCCCGCCGGCGGCGCGTGACCCACGGCTCGCATCTTAAAGGGGACGTACCCACTAGCGTTGCTAGCCAGGTGCGGGGGGGGGCGGGCCGCACCCGGGTGACACCCACCAGAGGGGTGACACCCGTGGGTAGCGCATCGGCACCACACTGACATCGCCCGCCCGCTGCCCTGTGCCTTAGGCTCACGCTGCGGCTGTGTCCCTCAGTAGAGCGGAAGGAAGCCGCCGCCCCCTCTGCCTCCTCTCTGTTTACATACACAGAGGAGGAGGAGGAGGAGCCCGCGCTCGAGGGACACACCGCTGTGTGTATCTGCCGCTCTGTTCTGAGGTCTGCAAGGTAAGGGGGGCATCTTTACTGATGGGGGAGGGGGTGTCTGTACTGCTGGGGTCTGCACAAGGGGGAGTTTGCACCAGGGGGGGCTGTAACTGAGGGGGTGTCTGTACTGAGGGGGGTGTCTGTACTGAGGGGGGTGTCTGTACTGAGGGGGTGTGGTACTGAGGGGGGTGTCTGGTACTGAGGGGGGGGTCTGGTACTGAGGAGGGGGTCTGGTACTGAGGAGGGGGTCTGGTACTGAGGAGGGGGTCTGTAACTGAGGGGGGGTCGTCTGTAACTGAGGGGGGGGTGTCTGTAACTGAGGGGGGGGTGTCTGTTACTGAGGGGGGTGTCTGTTACTGAGGGGGGTGTCTGTTACTGAGGGGGGTGTCTGTACGAGGGGGGTGTCTGTACGAGGGGGGTGTCTGTAACTGAGGGGGTCTGCACTGAGGTGGGGGTGTCTGTACTGAGGGGGAGGTTCATACTGAGGAAGGCGGGTCTATATTGATGGCAGGGAGTCTGTACTTAGTGGAGCGGGTTTGTACTGAGGGAGGGGATCTATACTGTTGGAGGGGGGTCTGTACTGAGGGGGACTATAGTTGTTGGGGGGTGACACCATTTTTTTTCGCACCGGGTGACACCAACCCTAGTGACGCCACTGGACGTACCTGTACGCCCTTATGCCCAGCCGTGCCATTCTGTCGACGTATATCGTTGTGCGGCGGTCGTCAAGTGGTTAAAGCATTTTTTTTTTGCTTGTTATTCAGTAGGCTTATAACAATTATCAGAATCTACATCGAATATTGTTAGAATAGAAACTACTGATTTTGTAAAGAAATATTGAGACTACTTACAAAAAAGCTAGAGAGAATGGGAAGTTAGGCAATTCATTCCTCATTTTGAAAGTTTGGTGGATGAGGGACATTTTTTCTGTGTAAAATACGCTGGCTTAGCATCAATGTCCTTAACAAAAATGTTACTACTTAATCACACCTCTTTAATCACAAGACAGATATCCAAACTGTCAGATTCAGGGCTTGTGTACACAGGCGTTGCTTATGCAGCAAACGCTTCATCTGACCTGCTTTATCTACAATGCAACACAATCTTCAATAGGACAGGGTGCATCCTAAGAAATGCAGCACAATGCAGAGCAGGTTAAACTGTTACCCACACTATATGTGAGATAAGAGGTACAGCGCTAAGTATTATGCCACGTACACACGACTGTTTTTAATGACGAGAAAAATTACATTTTTTAAAATGGTCATTAAAAATGATCGTGTGTGGGCTTCAGAGCATTTTTCACGACGTGAAAAACAGCCATGAAAAAATTGGAACATGCTCTAATTTTTCACGTCGTTTTTTACATCGTCATTTTTCTCATCATGAAAAACGGCCGTGTGTGGGCTTTAACGACGTGAAAAAAAATGCGCATGCTCAGAATCAAGTATGAGACGGGAGCGCTCGTTCTGGTAAAACTACTTCGTAATGGAGATAGCACATTCGTCACGCTGTAACGGACTGAAAAGAACGAGGCTGAAAAGTGCGAATCGACGCTCAACAAATTTTACTAACATGAAGGGTGGCGCCATCTGAATGGAGCTTCCCCTTTATAGTGCCGTCGTATGTGTTGTACGTCACCGCGCTTTACTCAAGCATTTTTTTTCCACGATAGCGTGTAGGCAAGGCAGGCTTGAGAAGAATCACGTCGAGAAAAATGCAGTTTTTTTTTTCAATTACATTAAAAACGGTCGTGTGTACGCGGCATTAAAATAGAATCCTAATTTAAAGGAAATCTTACATTGATAAACCTAGTAAATGTATAATAATAAAATTAAAGTATATACCAAAAAAAAACCTGTGGAAAATACCATTGAAATGTACCAAATTTGTGAAAAACTCAGTGACTGCAAAAAGTGAATAAGTCAACAAACCTTCTAGAGCCTTTGTGATATCTCCTTCCATTCCAGCTGCGTGAGAGCCGGCGGGGCGAGTAACGGGGCTGCTCCCCATCTGACACCAGATATCGTGTATACCTCTGTTACCCAGCCACCAACAGTGGGTCTCTAGGGAGACCTTAAACCCCTGTGCTTGGAGTGACCGCCGTGATAGCGGTCATATTGATAGGGTAAGGAGACTACAATACTATTTCTTGGGTGCCTCATTGGTGGATGAAGATTCTCTTGTCACAAGTTTTCCTTTCTTGCACCACTATGGAATAATCCTATAAGGACTGTTTTGAGATTAACCATTGACATCCAGGACTCATCCGTCAGCTCATTAATATCAATTTATCTGCTGTATTGGGACTATTTATTTTTTCACTTATATTTTCCTTTTCACAGTTGGGAATCCCTTTATATTATATGATTGTTATTTTTGTTGCTATATGCCAGTTGCATTTAAAGTTGTATGTGATGTTGGTTTATTCACTTTTTGCAGTCACTGAGTTTTTCACAAATTTGATACATTTCAATGGTATTTTCCACAGGTTTTTTTTGGTATATACTTTATTTTATTATTATACATTTACTAGGTTTACCAATGTATGATTTCCTTTAAATTAGGATTCTATTTTAATACTTAGCGCTGTACCTCTTATCAGACATTTTACTGAATTTTGTAGCCCAATTTTGGGTACCGGCAGCTTTCTCATTCACTATCACAGTGAAAGTTTTTCCATCATTATTCATTAATTATTTAGCGCAGTGTTTTTTTTTATTGTTTACCCAAACTATATACACAGAAACATAGAAAAGTGACGGCAGAAAAAAGACAGAGTAGTCCATTACTAGTGATGGGGCGAACACCCCAGAAACCTATTAAAGTTTATGGGACCCGAACTCGAAAAAATCAATAGTCCCCATTTTTAAGGCTTATATGCAAGTTTTTGGCCATAAAAAGGTATGGGGCCTGGGTATTGCCCTGGGGAACATGTATCAATCCAAAAGAAATGATAAAAAAATATTGTTTTTAACCACTTGCCGACCGCCTTCCGCATATATAGTGCGACAAGGTGGCTCGGCTGCACAAACCGACGTACATGTACGTCGGTCTGTGCATGTGGTACTGCATGTGCGCGCCCGCCGCATGCCACGGGAGCTCGTCTGCAGGTCCGGTGAACTCGATGTTCGCCACCACCCGCGACCGCAGTGAAGAGAGGCAGAACGGGGATCTGCCTATGTAAACAAGACAGATCCCCATTCTGACAGGGGAGGAGAGAGAGAGATCAGCTGTTCCTAGTGATCAGGAGCAGCGATCGCTCTCTACTCCCAGTCAGTCCACTCCCCCCACAGTTAGAAACACCTCCCTAGGGAACACTTAACCCCTTGATCATCCCCTAGTGTTAACCCCTTCCCTGCCAGTGTCATTTACTGTATACAGTGATCAGTGCATTTTTATAGCACTGATCACTGTATTGGTGTCATTGGTCAGCAAAATGGGGCTTTAGGCAGTTTCCTATATTCCAAACCCTGTCATACTGTCACATCCACACATGTTCATGACAAAAAGAAAAGCACAGCTCCTGTGCTGCTTGTTATATTTTGGCATTTTTAGCAGCTGGTGAAGTGCTCAGTTGCCCTTCTGTAGCTTTTATACCTTTTAACACTGTAACTAGTTTTGTAGAGGCTTCAGTGTGACTTTCTATCCACACTGTATAAGGAAAGTGTGTTTTGCCTTTTCCTTAAAAATAAATTTATTGGAAAAATGCAATGCAATTCGCAAATCTAAGTATTATTTTTCTTCTCATAAATCACATACATTGTAATTCATTGTAAACTAAATGTATATGTCATTGCAGATATTAGGGACAAAGAACATGTCTGTGCACCTTCATTGGAACATTTTCCCTTTGATGCAACAAGGAGATGTCTCAGCACTTACATTAAAAAAAAAGATGTGTATTCTAGGAGTCTTGGACCTCTTGAGTAGACGACAGGTAGTCCCATTTCTAAATTTTTTGGAGGAATCTTTGTCAGCAGTGGTATCTCATGGAATCCCTAGAAATGTTTCAGAAGGATAAACGTATCACACTGATTTGTTCATTCCAGTATGAGTTATTTTATTAGATATAATGAAAAAAATACTAATCAAATGTGTTTTGGGGACTCACGAGCCCCCCTTCACCAGAGTTTGTGTGCGGACTATGATAAGAAATCTGTACTGGACTTGTGCAAATAGGATGGATAAGATAGCTTTTGGGCTTCAGTATCATATGTTTAGCCCTTTGATGCAACAAGAATATCAACCATTAAAGTGGTTAAACCCGCATCATAAAAAAATAAAATAAATGCTGTATTACTTGTCACCCAGTCACTATGAGATCCATTTTCTGCATTCTGCCTAAAAACCTGGTTGATCCTGCTGCACTCTATCTCCACCTTTTGTTCATGTCCCCAATTCAGGTAGAGATTTTGCAGCTGTGGTGGCAACTCTGCACATGCTCAGATTTCCTCCCTATCACATCTGAGCAGCCTACATGACACATGTGGGCGTATACACAGTGGTAAATGACAGCACACTCCCTCCCTCCTCCTCCATGCCCACTAACCAGCTAAACACTATGGGGGTGGGATATTACATGTAGATTTACGGAGGCTTTACCTCCCTGTTATTCTAAGACACAGGCTGGAGGTGTGTGACATCTGCCCACACCATGTTATTGCCACAAAATAATAAAGATTTGATTTCAAATATTTATTTGTATGACAATTTAAAACAGTTTATTGATATTATTTACTTTTTCCCCTTATTTGGTCCCAGTGGGTCCCCTGGCTCGACCGTCCCGGGGTGTGTGTTTTGTGGGGGAGCTGGGCCAACATCTTGATTAGTCACTGGCACCCTCCCGGAGGCACGGTACCCCTGTCGGATTTCTGTTTCGATAAACTGAGAGTATAGCTGGCCTTCATATATGTTTTTAAGTCAGAACATATTTAAAGATTCTTCCATCTGAGTACATGTAAGTGAATTCCCATGAATCCTGTCTAACCCTATGTATATCTTTGAACATTGTTGGAATGTCATACGTGTGTATATTCATTTACTTTAATATTATATTCTAGAACATAAAGTATTCTTGCTTTAATATACCCCTGAAGAAGGAGACATATACGTACTCCGAAACGCGTTGGGGCAAGAACTAAAAAATACAGTTTGTACTATTATGATGTTATGATGCCAATATTGTAAATATGTTGAAATATGTCAAGTGTTTTTTATATATGTTTTTTATACACTACACACTAAATAATTTAAAATCATATTACATTTTCTTGAAAGATTTGTGCCTTAAAAGTCCACTTTAAGGGTATTTTTCATTTTCCTCTATCAAAACTGGATGTGGCACTTAAAAATGCTCATTATTGTCAACTCATTTTTTGTAATTGATATTATTTGTTTATTTTTACTCTGTATTCCAAAGGAAGTTTTTTTTTTGTATTTTGAACATGTGACCAGCAGCAGAGGACTAGACGCTCCTCCTGCTTATGTTTCCCTGCAGACGGACTGGCAGAGAGCTGGGTCATGTGACAGCTGTAAATTGATTAGGAAAAAGGTACT
Source organism: Rana muscosa (assembly GCA_029206835.1). NCBI lineage: Eukaryota > Metazoa > Chordata > Amphibia > Anura > Ranidae > Rana > Rana muscosa. The sequence continues at coordinate 193,166,310 of CM055117.1, forward strand.
TGGATGGGTCTTTTTAATTAAAATAATTACAGTGCCATCATCCATATACAGAAATAGAAGGGACAATGTAAATGAAACAGTGTGTGTTTAGTATTACTTTAGAAAAAGTAAGAATTACCTGTCGAATAATGTATTTCCTTATTTTTCTTCATGCTTCTATGAACACAGAGGAATGTGGATTGCCTTTTTTTCCAACTTCTGCTGGAACTGGCTTTGTGTCCTGTAGCACGATTGGTAATCCAGGAGTTAATCCTAGGCTTAATTCCAGACGTCGACTGTCACTTACATCCAGCGGTTCCAGAGCTGAAGGTGGCTGGGGCCCCTAGGAGCCATTGTGCCAGTGCCAATTTAAACAGCACATGGAACTCAAGCAGTTGAGGGCTTGTGCACTCAAGGATTTTAATTTTGTGAAGGAAGTCGGAGCAGTATGCATGCACTAATTTTCCCCATGGAGAAAAAATGACAACCCTAGGGTTACCTCAGAAATTGTTAGGGGTTCCTTAAGCTGTGGCTGATTGATCTGCCATTTGATGGTGCCTTCATATTTCCGGGGCCAACACCACTTGGCTAAGCCAGCTGCATTGCACCAGTGATCTTTTTATGTATGTGTAAGGGTGGCATTCTTCCCACTGGCCACCAATGCAAGGGGCATTTTTCCTACTAATACCCAAATAACTGGTTTTAGCAGGGGTTTTTCGAGACCTGGCAAATTATTTCAAGGGGTCCTCTGGGGTAAACAGGTCGGGAAACGCTGGTATAAATATTGAAAAGATGGTATAAATGAACCCTCCCCTATCTGTATTATGTGATAGTTTGCACAGCATCTGTAATAAAGATAACCTTGGAAAACTCCACTCTCTGTATAATCGCTACACAAAATCATTCATCTTGCAACCAGCTGCCAAAAAATATGTTGTTAGCCTTGCATGCCAAAATAAAAATTGGATCCAAGGATAGAGGACAAAATGTTATGCAAAGCTTGACATTTCCTGTAAATGACAAGATGACCTCCACCTTTGGACCTCTCTTTTTGGTCAATGACACCACTGATTCAATTAAAGGATTATTAGGAAGGGACAGAACCAAGTGTGACTTTTACATGACAAGCCAAGGTTTGCATATGATTTCAGCTTCCTATAATCTTTAGATCCTGATCTGATTGTTTAGATATGTTATGTTCTTTGAAAATTGGCAGTTAACACCAGGCCTGGACTGGGACAAAAATAGGTGTTGCCATTTTAGACTGAAGCCGACTCTAAAATGCCAGGAGGGCAGAGTTAAAAAAGAAGAATCATTGGCTGGAAGGGATGGATGGGAGGGGGGAGGGAACACACACGCACACACCCCTCCACATAAGTACACCTACCCCCCCTGCATTTTCACCCATTGTTCTCTATGGGGAGGCAGATGTAAATGAGTCCATTTACACCCATCTGCATCCGATCTGTCTGGCGGATCAGATCTGATGACAGTCAGATGTAAACAGACAGGCGGTCCGTATACATCCGACTGCCCCCCAGAGAACAGCGGGCTGTGTCCGTGTCCGCTCTGCACAAGCGGAGCAGACACGGACCTGTCACTTGCATGCTCAGCTGTGATCAGCGTACAGATACCCCGCTGAGCAGACGGAATCGCTTGGTGGAGTCCGCCCATGTGAAAGGACCCTAAAATAGGAAAAAGCAGAATGTTTGTTCTATCGCAAAACCCTCAATGAACATTTTGTCTGTAATCACCTCCCCCCCAATTCATCACACCTTCCTACCAAAAAGCCAACCATGGAAACAGAAAGTTATAGTGTGAATCTAGCCTTAAAGGGAACCCATTTACTGGTGCAATCTTCATAAGGTATTATACCTGTGATAGTTTGCAGCAGCTGCAGCATTAGCCATTCATGTGCTGGGTGTACACACAGTCTGACAAATAAATCTTATGAAGATTGCACCAGTTAATGGATTCCCTTTACCTCCAAACCTTCTGTTTCCATAGCTGGCCTTGTGGTATGAAGGTGTAATAGGAAGAGGGGGGGCGTGATCCCTCTTTGGGGCAGGGTCCGTGGGGATCTTTGCAGGTCCGTTACTCTGAAGTCCAACTTCGGACTGTGCATTGTTTGCCTGTGTGAAGGCGATAGGCATCTAGCCTATCTAGCCGCCAACTCCAGCAGAGTGCAGACCGCTAGTTGTGGGGGCTTCAACCACAACTCATGGGGCCCTCTACTGCCAGCCAAGGTAATGATTGCAGCATCCTTCTCTGCCATCTCTCTAAAGCCGTGTACACACGATAGGTTTTACAGATGAAAACAGTCAGATGGACTTTTTTCATCAGACAAACCGATCGTGTATGGGCCCCATCTGTCTTTTTTTCATCGGTGAGAAAAAATAGAACATGTTTTAAATTTATCCGATGGAAAAAAAACGATAGCAAATTACTATCGTCTGTGGGGAACTCTATTGGATAAAAAACCCACGCATGCTCAGAATGAAGTCGACGCATGCTCAGAAGCATAGAACTTCATTTTTCTTGGCTCGTCGAAGTGTTTTACTTCACGGCGTGTGGAACGGTCGGTTTTTTGACTGATGGTGTGTAGGCAAGACTGATGAAAGTCAGCTTCATCGGTTTTCCGTTGAAAAAATCCATCGGATAAAAAACCATCGGAAATCCGATCGTGTGTACAGGGCTTAAGTATCTGACATGACCGTACTCCCCATCACTTCCCATCCGTAGGTGGCAGTCACCGTGGAGGAAAGGCAAGCCTGTGAGGCCTCTCTGCTTGCTATAATGCCCTGGGCTGGCAAATGCCCGCTGTGCCTGATGGCCAGTTTGGACCTGGATAACACATGACACGTCAGTTTTCAAACCAACATGAGTCAACTAACAGTTTATGGTTGTATGCATTCAAGGACGTATGCCCACAATGCAGTGGTACCTTACATGCAAGTACAATAGCATCCGGCCACAGCATATTTCAGCCTATCATAGACTATTACAGGCTGCAGGCACCGGGGCTGGATGCTACACCTGTGGCTCCTGGGTGCTCAAAAACGCAGGAATTGGACACACACAGGCTAAACACCCAGTATGCATGTAGCCTTACACAGCACACACTATTGCACATTTATTGTGTGAACAAGGCACATAGAAAACAATGGCATTGATCTATGCAGATCAAGGACATAGTGAAGGCAAGCCCTTACAGATCAATAAGGTTCCTCACACTGCCTCTGTTGTCCAATCAATATCTGTGAGGTTGTGAGGGGACCACTAATCTGAAGTCTCAATTTGGAGGAGCAGTGAGCAGCCAGCACAAATAAGTCCCGGAAGAGTGAAATGCTCATGACATTTTGATCACTGATTTCAGGAAACGCTTTTAGCAAATTAGCAGTATAATAAACAAATAGGGCTGCAACCTGACTGCCGATTGTGGGGAGTAACTAATAATCTTTGATCCGGTGACAGAGTCTCTTTAAACATTGCATATATTGATAATTATAAGGAAGTCCAAAGTCAGTAGGCCTAATGATTGCTCTGTACAAATAAATAGCCAAGCACGATAAGACCTTTTTTTTTTTACAGGAACTGGTGCACCCTGTGATGCAACAATGTTTTGTTGTGACTTTACCATATTTCTGGATAATAATGCCAAACACATTTAAGAGTGGTTTCATAAATAGCAGAATGAAGTCCCTCTTAGAACTAGAGGCTTTTCTTTTTTTAAATGATGCAGAATGTTTAGTTAGCAGGCTGTAAGGCACTTCACATATCATGACTCCATTATCAGGTGTCAACAGGATATCCTAAGGAAATGCAAGAGTCACATTTCACTAAAGCCTTGAGCAGTGGTCAGGACCAAGTTTCGTAAGTAGTCACAAATGAATATATAATGCAAAAACTTAGAAATAAAAAAAGGAAAAGGTAAAAGAAACAGGGCAATAAAAGGATAAGAAATGTAACTAGGCAGACTAGAAGTAATTGAAAAACACTAAGGCCTCTTTCACACAATTTAACACATGCATTGTAAAGCAAAAAATTGCCTGTGTCATAAAGCGGAGCTAAACTTACTATTCCTTCAACAGTCCCTGTCAGTTGCTGCAGGGCCGATCCTAGGGTCACAGACGCCTGGGTGCAGAAATATTTCTGGCGCCCCCACGTGGGCGTGGTCATCCTACAAACTCCTCCCCTTTACACGTTTCTATGGCAACGATTCAAACACAGAGAAGAAGTCGTCGTTACCCTAGGATCCTCCCATGATCTTTTAACAATAAAGAAAATACAGGAAGAGCGTACACTAATGAGACCTGGAGGGGAGTCTCTCTGATGCACACAGAGAGGGCTTCTGTTAGAGAGTCTGTTAGGAAGAGCCCCCAGACATAGTACAAGAGATGGTCAGAGAGTGCAGACATATTACAGGTGACCGTCAGAGAGTGCAGACATGATACAAGAGACTGTCAGAGACTGCAGACATATTACAGGAGATGGTCAGAGAGTGCAGACATAGTACAGGAGACAGAGAGTGCAGACATAGTACAGGAGATGGTCAGAGACTGCAGACATAATACAGGAGATGATCAGAGAGTGCAGACATATTACAGGAGAGGGTCAGAGACTGCAGATATAATATAGGAGATGGTCAGAGACTGCAGATATAACACAGGAGATGGTCAGAGACTGCAGATATAATACAGGAGATGGTCAGAGACTGCAGATATAATACAGGAGATGGTCAGAGACTGCAGACATAATATAGGAGATAATGGCTGATCGGCCCTCTCACCTGACCCAGCGATACAGCAACAACGGTTCCTCTGATCAGAAGTCAGCTCACTCTGAATTGCCCATACTGACTCCACCGAGTCCAGATCTGTATTAAGTATAGACTCCCTACTAAGTATAAACCCCTCCCTCAATACAGACCCCCCTCCATTAGTACAGACCCCCCAGGACAAACCATCCACCTCCCCCCTCCATTAGTACAGACCCCCCACAAACCACCCCCCCTCCATTAGTACAGACCCCCCCCTCAGGACAAACCACCCCCCCATTAGTACAGACCCCCACACAAACCCCCCCCCATTAGGACAGACCACCCCCCTCCATTAGTAGAGACCCTCACATTAGTAGAGACCCCCCACAAACCCCCCCCCATTAGTAAAAGGAAAAATAAGGGCGCACCGACCTAGTGCATTACCAATGGCTAGGTTTATTAAAAGTAAATTAAAAGATCATTAATACTTACAAAGCAAGTATAGTAATAGGCACATACACCATTCCATCAAAAGGGATAGATGCCTTCAAAAGGCCTCCTGCTGAAACCAGATAACCAGAGAGTCCAGACTAGTGATGAGCCGAACACCCCCGGGTTCGGTTCGCACCAGAACCCGCGAACGGACCGAAAGTTCGCACAAACATTAGAACCCTATTAAATACAATGGATGCGAACATTCGGATTCTAAAGTGCTAATTATAACGACTATTATCCATGTTATTGTCCGAAACAGAGTTTGGGAACCCGGGTTCTGCACCAGGGGACATGTATCAATGCAAAAAGAAGTTTTAAAAACGGACGTTTTCCGGGAGCAGTCATTTTAATGATGCATAAAGTGAAAAAAAAAAGTCAAATATTCCTTTAAATATTGTACCTGGGGGGTGTCTAAAGTATGCCTGTGAAGTGCCACGTGTTTCCCGTGTTTAGAACTGTCCCTGCACAAAATAACATTTCTAAAGGAAAAAAAGCCATTTAAAACTGCTTGCGGCTTTAATGCAATGTCTGGTCCCGGTAATATGGATGAAAATCTTTAGGAAAAATGGCATAGCTACCCCAGCAACCCCCCCCCCCCCCTACCCCAGCCCATTACCAGCCCCTTTGGGTCTTGTATGGATATTAAGGGGAACCCCGCACACAAAATAAAAAAGGCCCTATATACTCTGAACAGCCGTATACAGGCGGTGCATACAAGACAGGGACTGTAGGTTTGTTCTTATGTAGAATCTGTTTGTAATTTTGAACAGCTGCATTGTTTAAGTGTAGCTCCATGCCAAATTCCTTTTTTTTAGCTTTTTGGAAAACATAGGGAACGGTTATCACCCCTGTCACATTTTTTTTGCTGTCTGTGCCCCTGTTCAGAACATTTCACCTCACTTTGCGTTCCAATGACAACTGTTTTTGAAATGTGGTGTTTTTATTGAAACAAGGATTGGTGATAAAGCATCAGTAGAGAGGAGACACCTTTCTCCCATATTAATTCTTAAAGGAGAGAATTTTCCTTCCAAGGGGTAGATTTCCTCTCACTTCCTGTTGTCTTCTTCCGTTTGCAAGTAGTAGTCGTTTGTAAGTTGGATGTTTGAAAGTAGGGACCTGCCATATATACTCTGCAGAAATTGGCCCCTTAGGTGTTGGTGTTGGCACAACACTGAAAGCACTCACAGTTATTCTTGGTGGGTGCTGGAACGCCCTGCTGTCAACTATTATATCAGGAATTGTAATAACATATAATTGTTGATCAGTGGTAGTAAAAATTGGGCCTTTGATGGTGGTGCTGGTGCCACAACACTGTAAGGCCTGACAGTTACTCTTGGTGGACGCAGCAATGGGCCCTGCTGTGAATTATTAGATCAATAATTATAATTGCATGCCCCTGTTGAATAGGGGCTGAAAAATTGGGCCTTTGGTGGTGGTGGTGGTGGTGGTGGTGATGGTGGTGCTGGTGCCACAACACTGTAAGGCCTGACAGTTACTCTTGGTGGGCGCAGCAATGGGCCCTGCTGTCAATTATTCAATCAATAATTATAATTGCATGCCCCTGTTGAACAGGGGCTGAAAAATTAGGCCTTTGGTGGTGGTGGTGGTGGTGATGGTGGTGCTGATGGTGGTGCTGGTGCCACAACACTGTAAGGCCTGACAGTTACTCTTGGTGGGCGCAGCAATGGGCCCTGCTGTGAATTATTAGATCAATAATTATAATTGCATGCCCCTGTTGAACAGGGGCTGAAAAATTGGGCCTTAGGCACTGGTGGCACAACACTGCAACCCCTCACAGATACTGTACTTGGAGCACAGCAATGAGGCCTGTTGCAAAGTATTGCATCAAAAATTTTAATTACACGCCCCTGTTAAACAGGGGCTGAAAAATTGGGCCTTAGCCACTGGTGGCGTCACCCATAAACCAAAATGATCTTCCAAGCTATCATCATTAATCGTATCATTGAGGAGGAGGAGGAGGATAGCCAGTCAACATAACAGCACAGGCACTCAGCATCAGCATCAGTCTTGAAGGGATGTGACATTTTAAAATCAATTAGTCTGTTATATCAGCATCAGGTGTGTGGTAGCTGGTGGTGATCCAAGACTGGTTCATCTTGATGAAAGTCAGTCGATCAACCGAGTCGGTGGACAGGCGCACCCTGTGATCCGTGACAAATCCTCCAGCAGCACTGAATGTGCGTTCTGAAAGAACGCTGGATGCAGGACAGGCCAGTAGCTCAATTGCATACTGTGCAAGCTCTGGCCAGTGATCCATCCTCAAGACCCAGTAAGCCAGAGGATTTTCGGTGGGGAAGGTGTCCAAGTCTGACCTTGCCCCTAGGTATTCCTGGACCATGTATATCAGACGCTGGCGATGGTTGCTGGAACCGATCATACTTTGGGGCTGTGGACTAAAGAATTGTCTGAACGCATCTGTCAGACGGCCACCTTCCCCACCGCTCCTTCTTTGACTGCCCGAAGCCTCAGCAACTCGTTGTCCAGGACCAGGAGTTTGTAACCTCCCAGTCTCTGGGAACGCGTTGCACAGACCTTTCTGCAAGGCCTCCCGGAGTTGTCTCATCCTCTGCTCCCTCTGCGACGGTAAGATAAGGTCCGCAACCTTACCCTTGTACCGTGGATCAAGGAGAGTGGCCAGCCAGTAATGGTCCCTCTCCTTGATCCGAAGAATACGAGGATCCTTCCGCAGACTTTGCAGGATCAGGGAGGCCATGCAGCGTAGGTTAGCTGAGGCATTCAGTCCGGAGTCCTCTGGGTCACTAAGGACGACATGATCCGCAGCCACCTCCTCCCAGCCACGTACAAGTCCACTGGTTTCTTGGGACTGTAAATCATCCCTAAAAGACTGCTGCTGATGATGCTGAGTGCCAGCCTCCACCTCCATGCTGACACAATCCTCCCCCCCCTCCTCCTCCTCCTCCTCCTCTTCCTGTGCGATGGGTGGGACAGAAGGAACACTGTCTGGGTAAAGGGGGCCTTGAGAGGCAAGGAAGTCCTCCTCTTCCTGCCTCTGTTCTGCCTCAAGTGCCCTGTCCATTATTCCACGCAGCGTGTGCTCCAACAGGTGGACAAGAGGTACAGTGTCACTGATGCATGCACTGTCACTGCTCACCATCCTCGTGGCCTCCTCAAATCGTGCCAGGACAGTGCATGCATCCCTGATCATGCCCCACTGGCGTGGTGAAAAAAACCCGAGCTCCCCTGACCCTGTCCTGGTGCCGTAGTCGCACAGGTACTCATTGATGGCCCTCTGCTGCGTGTGCAGCCGCTGCAGCATGGCCAACGTTGAGTTCCACCTGATGGGCATGTCACATATAAGGCGGTTCTTGGGCAGGTTCAACTCCTTTTGCAGCTCAGCCAGGCGAGCACTGGCATTATAAGATCTGCGGAAATGCACACAGACTTTCCTGGCCTGCCTCAGGACATCCTGTAAGCCCGGGTACCTGCCCAAGAACCGCTGCACCACCAGGTTAAGGACGTGAGCCATACAGGGCACATGGGTCAGTTGTCCCTGTCGGAGGGCGGAGAGGAGGTTGGTGCCATTGTCGCAAACCACCATTCCTGGCTTAAGCTGGCGTGGCGTCAACCACCTCTCGGCCTGCCCCTGCAGAGCAGACAGGACCTCTGCCCCAGTGTGGCTCCTGTCCCCCAAACACACCAGCGCAAGCACGGCATGGCATCTTTTTGCCTGCGTACTTGCGTAGCCCCTTGAACGCCTACGGAGCACCGCTGGTTCCGGGGACAAACCACAGGAAGAGGCCATGGAGGAAGAAGAAGAGGAGGGGGTGGAGGAGAGAGGTGTGTCACAACCAGTAGTAGCATTTTCGAGGCGTGGCGGTGGAACAACCTCCAACACTACTGCACCTTGTCCTGCATCCTTCCCAGCTGCCAAAAGAGTGACCCAATGGGCCGTGAAAGAAAGGTAACGTCCCTGTCCATGCCTGCTGGACCATGAGTCAGCGGTAATATGCACCTTACCGCTGACCGCCCTGTCCAGCGAGGCCAAGACATTGCCTTCCACATGCCTGTAGAGAGCCGAAATCGCCTTCCGTGCGAAAAAGTGGCGTTTGGGAACCTGCCACTGAGGAACCGCACATTGCACAAACTCACGGAAGGGGGCCGAGTCTACCAACTGAAAAGGCAGCAGTTGAAGCGCTAGCATTTTAGCCAAGCTAGCATTCAACCGCTGGGCATGTGGATGGCTGGGAGTGAACTTCTTTCGACGGTCCAGCAGCTGGGGCAGGGAAATTTGCCTGCTAGAATCGGACGTTGGTGTACTGCTAGCAGAGTGCCCGCAAGTACTTGGCTGTGACACACCTAATTCTACACCTTCATTCCTCTCAGAGCAGGTTTCAGAGAGGAGTGAAGGTATAGTGGGGTTGGAGATCCCAGCTGATGCGGTGCAAGAAGAGGTCAGCTTTGTTCTTTGGTGTGGGTCTTTAAGGTAGGCTTGCCAACGAGCTGCATGGCAGGTCAACATATGTCTGATCAAGCATGTGGTGCCCAAGCGGCTGATGTTTTGGCCACGCGATATACGCTTGAGACATATGTTGCAAACAGCAGCTGTGCGATCTGATGCACTCGCCTCAAAAAAGGCCCACACCAAAGAACTTTTTGAATGACGGGCAGAGGCAGCGCCCTGCACAGGCGGAGCTCTGCGGTGTGATTCCGTCGGTGTGCTGCCCATACGCTGGCCACTCAAGGGCATCCTGCCTCGTTGGAGATGTGCCTCCTCCTCATCCTCCTCCTCCTCCTCTCTCCTATTAGGCACCCACGTGGAGTCAGTGACCTCATCATCCCCTCCCTCCTCATCACTGGAGCCAATCTGGCAGTATGCTGCAGCTGCTGGAGCATGACTGCCAGATTGGTGTCCTTCTTGAGCATCCCCTCTCTCTGCTTTAACGCTACTGCCTTCCTCTAGCTGGGTATCATCATCAGATCCTTCGAAACGCTGGGCATCCTCCTGGAGCATGTACCCAACACTGTGCTCAAACAGTTCGGGGGACTCCTCAGGAGGAGGACATGGTGGGTCTAGGGAAGGATTGACTAATGAAGATAATGATACCAGAGAAGAGGACGCTTTGGCAGCTGCTTTGCCAGTACCCTGAGCCTGGGTGAGAGAGGATGAGGAGGATGAGGTGGGCTTGGTCATCCACTCTACCAAGTCTTCGGCATGATGTGGCTCAACATGTCCAGCTGCCGAAAAGAAGGACAAGCGTGTCCCATGGCCATGTGCTGATGACAATGCACCGCGTCCACGACCAGCACTGTTGCCCCCAGACACAGAGCCTGCTTGCCCTCTTTTTTTGCCTCCTGACTGTCTGCCTCTCCTTGTTTGCCTTCCAGACATTTTAATGGATGGCCTGCAGGGAGATGGGAAAAAGAGCAATAAGGGCTACCTTCAGGTGTATACTGTGCAGGAGGCTTAGCAACAATGACACTGACACTGTCCCCTGCCTATCCTTCTCTGTCCCTAAATACAAGGATTTGCAATATGCTTCAGCAAGATTGGTTTAGCACAGAACAGCACACTGACAGTTTCCCTCACTGTCCTTCTCTGTCCCTACAAACAAGATTTAGCACAGAATAGCACACTGATAGTTTCCACGAGTGTCCTTCTCTGTCCCTAAACTCAAGGATTTCAAATATGGTTCAGCAAAATTGGTTTAGAACAGAATAGCACACTGACACTTTCCCTCACTGTCCTACTCTGTCCCTCCCTACAAACAAGATTTAGCACAGAATAGCACACTGATAGTTTCCACGAGTGTCCTTCTCTGTCCCTAAACTCAAGGATTTCAAATATGGTTCAGCAAAATTGGTTTAGAACAGAATAGCACACTTACACTTTCCCTCACTGTCCTACTCTGTCCCTCCCTACAAACAAGATTTAGCACAGAATAGCACACTGATAGTTTCCACGAGTGTCCTTCTCTGTCCCTAAACTCAAGGATTTCAAATATGGTTCAGCAAAATTGGTTTAGAACAGAATAGCACACTGACACTTTCCCTCACTGTCCTACTCTGTCCCTCCCTACAAACAAGATTTGGCACAGAATAGCACACTGATAGTTTCCACGAGTGTCCTTCTCTGTCCCTAAACTCAAGGATTTCAAATATGGTTCAGCAAAATTGGTTTAGAACAGAATAGCACACTGACACTTTCCCTCACTGTCCTACTCTGTCCCTCCCTACAAACAAGATTTAGCACAGAATAGCACACTGATAGTTTCCACGAGTGTCCTTCTCTGTCCCTAAACTCAAGGATTTCAAATATGGTTCAGCAAAATTGGTTTAGAACAGAATAGCACACTGACACTTTCCCTCACTGTCCTACTCTGTCCCTCCCTACAAACAAGATTTAGCACAGAATAGCACACTGATAGTTTCCACGAGTGTCCTTCTCTGTCCCTAAACTCAAGGATTTCAAATATGGTTCAGCAAAATTGGTTTAGAACAGAATAGCACACTGTCAGTTTCACTCACTGTACCTCTCTGTCCCTAAACTCAAGGATTTCAAATATGGTTCAGCAAAATTGCTTTAGAACAGAATAGCACACTGTCAGTTTCACTCACTGTACCTCTCTGTCCCTACAAACAAGATTTAGCACAGAATAGCACACTGATAGTTTCCACGAGTGTCCTTCTCTGTCCCTAAACTCAAGGATTTCAAATATGGTTCAGCAAAATTGGTTTAGAACAGAATAGCACACTGACACTTTCCCTCACTGTCCTACTCTGTCCCTCCCTACAAACAAGATTTAGCACAGAATAGCACACTGATAGTTTCCACGAGTGTCCTTCTCTGTCCCTAAACTCAAGGATTTCAAATATGGTTCAGCAAAATTGGTTTAGAACAGAATAGCACACTGACACTTTCCCTCACTGTCCTACTCTGTCCCTCCCTACAAACAAGATTTAGCACAGAATAGCACACTGATAGTTTCCACGAGTGTCCTTCTCTGTCCCTAAACTCAAGGATTTCAAATATGGTTCAGCAAAATTGGTTTAGAACAGAATAGCACACTGACACTTTCCCTCACTGTCCTACTCTGTCCCTACAAACAAGATTTAGCACAGAATAGCACACTGATAGTTTCCACGAGTGTCCTTCTCTGTCCCTAAACTCAAGGATTTCAAATATGGTTCAGCAAAATTGGTTTAGAACAGAATAGCACACTGACACTTTCCCTCACTGTCCTACTCTGTCCCTCCCTACAAACAAGATTTAGCACAGAATAGCACACTGATAGTTTCCACGAGTGTCCTTCTCTGTCCCTAAACTCAAGGATTTCAAATATGGTTCAGCAAAATTGGTTTAGAACAGAATAGCACACTGTCAGTTTCACTCACTGTACCTCTCTGTCCCTAAACTCAAGGATTTCAAATATGGTTCAGCAAAATTGCTTTAGAACAGAATAGCACACTGTCAGTTTCACTCACTGTACCTCTCTGTCCCTACAAACAAGATTTAGCACAGAATAGCACACTGATAGTTTCCACGAGTGTCCTTCTCTGTCCCTAAACTCAAGGATTTCAAATATGGTTCAGCAAAATTGGTTTAGAACAGAATAGCACACTGACACTTTCCCTCACTGTCCTACTCTGTCCCTCCCTACAAACAAGATTTAGCACAGAATAGCACACTGATAGTTTCCACGAGTGTCCTTCTCTGTCCCTAAACTCAAGGATTTCAAATATGGTTCAGCAAAATTGGTTTAGAACAGAATAGCACACTGACACTTTCCCTCACTGTCCTACTCTGTCCCTACGAACAAGATTTAGCACAGAATAGCACACTGATAGTTTCCACGAGTGTCCTTCTCTGTCCCTAAACTCAAGGATTTCAAATATGGTTCAGCAAAATTGGTTTAGAACAGAATAGCACACTGACACTTTCCCTCACTGTCCTACTCTGTCCCTCCCTACAAACAAGATTTAGCACAGAATAGCACACTGATAGTTTCCACGAGTGTCCTTCTCTGTCCCTAAACTCAAGGATTTCAAATATGGTTCAGCAAAATTGGTTTAGAACAGAATAGCACACTGTCAGTTTCACTCACTGTCCTACTCTGTCCCTACAAACAAGATTTAGTACAGAATAGCACACTGATAGTTTCCACGAGTGTCCTTCTCTGTCCCTAAACTCAAGGATTTCAAATATGGTTCAGCAAGATTGGTTTAGAACAGAATAGCACACTGTCAGTTTCACTCACTGTCCTACTCTGTCCCTACAAACAAGATTTAGCACAGAATAGCACACTGACACTTTCCCTCACTGTACCTCTCTGTCCCTAAACTCAAGGATTTCAAATATGGTTCAGCAAGATTGGTTTAGAACAGAATAGCACATTGTCAGTTTCACTCACTGTCCTACTCTGTCCCTACAAACAAGATTTAGCACAGAATAGCACACTGACACTTTCCCTCAATGTACCTCTCTGTCCCTAAACTCAAGGATTGAAAATATGGTTCAGCAAGATTGGTTTAGAACAGAATAGCACAATGACACTTTCCCTCACTGTACCTCTCTGTCCCTACAAACAAGGTTTAGCACAGAATAACACACTGACACTCTCCCTACCTATCCTTATTTGTCCCTAAACACAAGGAATCCAGGATTAGTAAAGGAAAAAAAATGACACTGTCCCTGCCTATGCTTCTCTTTCCCTGCTCCGGAACACACTACACAAGGCCGCCGCGCTGGCGGCCTTTTATAGTGTGGGGCGTGTACTAAACCCCCTCAGCAATAATTGGCCACAGGCATCCTGCCTGTGGCCAATCATTGCTCTCCTCGCTGCCGGCGCTGTGACTGGCCAAGCGTGCGGGGTCACAGTGCATGCTTGGCCAATCACAGCGCCTGGATGACACTGCGATGGCGTAGTGCATTGTGGGCCGTTCGCGTCACTCGAATTTGGCGCGAACGGCCCAAATCGTTCGATCTTCGTCGAACGATCGAACAGCCGATGTTCGAGTCGAACGTATGTTCGACTCGAACATGAAGCTCATCCCTAGTCCAGACTAGTGATGAGCCGAACACCCCCGGGTTCGGTTCGCACCAGAACCCGCGAACGGACCGGAAGTTCGAACGAACATTAGAACCCTATTAAATACAATGGATGCGAACGTTCGAATTCTAAAGTGCTAATTATAACAACTATTATGCATGTTATTGTCCTAAAAAGGGTTTGGGAACCCGGGTTCTGCACCAGGGGACATGTATCAATGCAAAAAGAAGTTTTAAAAACGGTCGTTTTTCGGGAGCAGTCATTTTAATGATGCATAAAGTGAAAAAAAAAAAGTCAAATATTCCTTTAAATATCGTACCTGGGGGGTGTCTAAAGTATGCCTGTGAAGTGCCACGTGTTTCCCGTGTTTAGAACTGTCCCTGCACAAAATGACACTTCTAAAGGAAAAAAAAGCCATTTAAAACTGCTTGCGGCTTTAATGTAATGTCTGGTCCCGGTAATATGGATGAAATTCTTTAAGAAAAATGGCATAGCTACCCCATGACCCCCCCCCCCCCCTACCCCAGCCCATTACCAGCCCCTTTGGGTCTTGTATGGATATTAAGGGGAACCCCGCACATAAAATAAAAAAGGCCCTATATACTCTGAACAGCCGTATACAGGCGGTGCATACAAGACAGGGACTGTAGGTTTGTTCTTATGTAGAATCTGTTTGTAATTTTGAACAGGTACATTGTTGAAGTGTAGCTCCAGCCCAAAAATCTATTTTTAAACTTTTTGGAAAACATAGGTAAGGGTTATCACCCCTGTAACATTTGTTTTGCTGTCTGTGCCCCTGTTCAGAACATTTCACCTCACTTTCCGTCCCAATGACAACTGTTTTTGAAATGTGGTGTTTTTCTTGAAACAAGGATTGCTGATAAAGCATCAGTACAGAGGAGACACCTTTCTCCCATATTTATTCTTACAGGAGAGAATTTTCCTTCCTAGTGGTAGATTTCCTCTCACTTCCTGTTGTCTTCTTGCGTTTGCAAGTAGGAGTCGTTTGTAAGTTGGATGTTTGAAAGTAGGGACCTGCCGTATATACTCTGCAGAAATAGGCCCCTTAGTTGTTGGTGTTGGCACAACACTGTAAGCACTCACAGTTACTCTTGGTTGGTGCTGGAACGCCCTGCTGTCAACTATTATATCAGGAATTTTAATTACATATAATTGTTGAACAGTGGTAGTAAAAATTGGGCCTTTGATGGTGGTGCTGGTGCCACAACACTGTAAGCCCTGACAGTTACTCTTGGTGGGTGCAGCAATGGGCCCTGCTGTGAATTATTAGATCAAGAATTGTAATTACATGCCCCTGTTGAACAGGGGCTGAAAAATTGGGCCTTAGGCACTGGTGGCACAACACTGCAACCCCTCACAGATACTGTACTTGGAGCACAGCAATGAGCCCTGTTGCAAAGTATTGCTTCAAAAATTGTAATGACACGCCCCTGTTAAACAGGGGCTGAAAAATTGGGCCTTAGGCACTGGTGGCACAACACTGCAACTCCTCACAGATACTGTACTTGGAGCACAGCAATGAGCCCTGTTGCAAAGTATTGCTTCAAAAATTGTAATTACACGCCCCTGTTAAACAGGGGCTGAAAAATTGGGCGTTAGGCACTGGTGGCGGCACCCATAAACAAAAATGATCTTCCAAGCTATCATCATCAATCGTATCATTGAGGACTCGGAGGAGGAGGATAGCCAGTCAACATAACAGCACAGGCACTCAGCATCAGCATCAGTCTTGAAGGGATGTGACATTTTAAAATCAATTAGTCTGTTATATCAGCATCAGGTGTGTGGTAGCTGGTGGTGATCCAAGACTGGTTCATCTTGATGAAAGTCAGTCGATCAACCGAGTCGGTGGACAGGCGCACCCTGTGATCCGTGACAAATCCTCCAGCAGCACTGAATGTGCGTTCCGAAAGAACGCTGGATGCAGGACAGGCCAGTAGCTCAATTGCATACTGTGCAAGCTCTGGCCAGTGATCCATCCTCAAGACCCAGTAAGCCAGAGGATTTTCGGTGGGGAAGGTGTCCAAGTCTGACCTTGCCCCTAGATATTCCTGCACCATGTTTATCAGACGCTGGCGATGGTTGCTGGAACCAATCATACTTTGGGGCTGCGGACTAAAGAATTGTCTGAACGCATCGGTCAGACGGCCACCTTCCCCACCGCTCCTTCTTTGACTGGCCGAAGCCTCAGCAACTCGTTGTCCAGGACCAGGAGTTTGCAACCTCCCAGTCTCTGGGAACGCGTTGCACAGACCTTTCTGCAAGGCCTCCCGGAGTTGTCTCATCCTCTGCTCCCTCTGCGACGGTAACATAAGGTCCGCAACCTTACCCTTGTACCGTGGATCAAGGAGAGTGGCCAGCCAGTAATGGTCCCTCTCCTTGATCCGAAGAATACGAGGATCCTTCCGCAGACTTTGCAGGATCAGGGAGGCCATGCAGCGTAGGTTTGCTGAGGCATTCGCTCCGGAGTCCTCTGGGTCACTAAGGACGACATGATCCGCAGCCACCTCCTCCCAGCCACGTACAAGTCCACTGGTTTCTTGGGACTGTAAATCATCCCTAAAAGACTGCTGCTGATGATGCTGAGTGCCAGCCTCCACCTCCATGCTGACACAATCCTCCTCCTCCTCCTCCTCCTCCTCCTCTTCCTGTGCGATGGGTGGGACAGAAGGAACACTGTCTGGGTAAAGGGGGCCTTGAGAGGCAAGGAAGTCCTCCTCTTCCTGCCTCTGTTCTGCCTCAAGTGCCCTGTCCATTATTCCACGCAGCGTGTGCTCCAACAGGTGGACAAGAGGTACAGTGTCACTGATGCATGCACTGTCACTGCTCACCATCCTCGTGGCCTCCTCAAATGGTGCCAGGACAGTGCATGCATCCCTGATCATGCCCCACTGGCGTGGAGAAAAAAAACCAAGCTCCCCTGACCCTGTCCTGGTGCCGTAGTCGCACAGGTACTCATTGATGGCCCTCTGCTGCGTGTGCAGCCGCTGCAGCATGGCCAACGTTGAGTTCCACCTGGTGGGCATGTCACATATAAGGCGGTTCTTGGGCAGGTTCAACTCCTTTTGCAGCTCAGCCAGGCGAGCACTGGCATTATAAGATCTGCGGAAATGCACACAGACTTTCCTGGCCTGCCTCAGGACATCCTGTAAGCCCGGGTACCTGCCCAAGAACCGCTGCACCACCAGGTTAAGGACGTGAGCCACACAGGGCACATGGGTCAGTTGTCCCTGTCGGAGGGCGGAGAGGAGGTTGGTGCCATTGTCGCAAACCACCATTCCTGGCTTAAGCTGGCGTGGCGTCAACCACCTCTCGGCCTGGCCCTGCAGAGCAGACAGGACCTCTGCCCCAGTGTGGCTTCTGTCCCCCAAACACACCAGCGCAAGCACGGCATGGCATCTTTTTGCCTGCGTACTTGCGTAGCCCCGTGAACGGCTACGGAGCACCGCTGGTTCATAGGACAAACCACAGGAAGAGGCCATGGAGGAAGAAGAAGAGGAGGGGGTGGAGGAGAGAGGTGTGTCACAACCAGTAGTAGCATTTTGGAGGCGTGGCGGTGGGACAACCTCCAACACTACTGCACCTTGTCCTGAATCCTTCCCAGCTGCCAAAAGAGTGACCCAATGGGCCGTGAAAGAAAGGTAACGTCCCTGTCCATGCCTGCTGGACCATGAGTCAGCGGTAATATGCACCTTACCGCTGACCGCCCTGTCCAGCGAGGCCAAGACATTGCCTTCCACATGCCGGTAGAGAGCCGGAATAGCCTTCCGTGAGAAAAAGTGGCGTTTGGGAACCTGCCACTGAGGAACCGCACATTGCACAAACTCACGGAAGGGGGCCGAGTCTACCAACTGAAAAGGCAGCAGTTGAAGCGCTAGCAATTTAGCCAAGCTAGCATTCAACCGCTGGGCATGTGGATGGCTGGGAGTGAACTTCTTTCGACGGTCCAGCAGCTGGGGCAGGGAAATTTGCCTGCTAGAATCGGACGTCGGTGTACTGCTAGCAGAGTGGGCGCAAGTACTTGGCTGTGACACACCTAATTCTACACCTTCATTCCTCTCAGTGCATGTTTCAGAGAGGACTGAAGTTATAGTGGGGTTGGAGATCCCAGCTGATGCGGTGCAAGGAGAGGTCCGCTTTGTTCTTTGGTGTGGGTCTTTGAGGTAGGCTTGCCAACGAGCTGCATGGCAGGTCAACATATGTCTGGTCAGGCATGTGGTACCCAAGCGGCTGATGTTTTGGCCACGCGATATACGCTTGAGACATATGTTGCAAACAGCAGCTGTGCGATCTGATGCACTAGCCTCAAAAAAGGCCCACACCAAAGAACTTTTTGAATGACGGGCAGAGGCAGCGCCCTGCACAGGCGGAGCTCTGCGGTGTGATTCCGTCGGTGTACTGCCCTTACGCTGGCCACCAAAGGGCATCCTGCCTCGTTGGAGATGTGCCTCCTCCTCATCCTCCTCCTCCTCCTCTCTCCTATTAGGCACCCACGTGGAGTCATTGACCTCATCATCCCCTCCCTCCTCATCACTGGAGCCAATCTGGCAGTATGCTGCAGCTGCTGGAACATGACTGCCAGATTGGTGTCCTTCTTGAGCATCCCCTCTGTCTGCTCTCACGCTACTGCCTTCCTCTAGCTGGGTTTCATCATCAGACCCTTCGAAACGCTGGGCATCCTCCTGGAGCATGTACCCAACACTGTGCTGAAACAGTTCGGGGGACTCCTCAGGAGGAGGACATGGTGGGTCTAGGGAAGGAGTGACTGATGATTTGTCTGACATTGATACCAGGGAAGACGACGCTTTGGCAGCTGCTTTTCCAGTACCCTGAGCCTGGGTGAGAGAGGATGAGGAGGAGGAGGAGGGCTTGGTCATCCACTCTACCAAGTCTTCGGCATGATGTGGCTCAACATGTCCAGCTGCCGAAAAGAAGGACAAGCGTGTCCCATGGCCATGTGCTGATGACAATGCACCGCGTCCACGACCAGCACTGTTGCCCCCAGACACAGAGCCTGCTTGCCCTCTTTTATTGCCTCCTGACTGTCTGCCTCTCCTTGTTTGCCTTCCAGACATTCTAATAGATGGCCTGCAGGGAGATGGGAAAAAAGCAATAAGGGCTACCTTCAGGTGTCCTTCTCTGTCCCTGGAAACAAGGACTTGCAGAGTGAAAGAAAAAAAACACTCTCCCTACCTACAGTTTTCTGTCCCTAGAAAAAATGTTTTTTTTAATCACAATATAGCAAAAGGACAATTCACTCACTGTCCTTCCAGGTCCCTGGAAACAAGGACTTGCAGAGTGAAAGAAACTGACACTGTCCCTACCTAGAGTTTTCTGTCCCTAGAATAAATGTTTTTTTTAATCACAATATAGCAAAAGGACAATTCACTCACTGTCCTTCCAGGTCCCTGGAAACAAGGACTTGCAGAGTGAAAGAAACTGACACTGTCCCTACCTAGAGTTTTCTGTCCCTAGAATAAATGTTTTTTTTAATCACAATATAGCAAAAGGACAATTCACTCACTGTCCTTCCAGGTCCCTGGAAACAAGGACTTGCAGAGTGAAAGAAACTGACACTGTCCCTACCTAGAGTTTTCTGTCCCTAGAATAAATGTTTTTTTTAATCACAATATAGCAAAAGGACAATTCACTCACTGTCCTTCCAGGTCCCTGGAAACAAGGACTTGCAGAGTGAAAGAAACTGACACTGTCCCTACCTAGAGTTTTCTGTCCCTAGAATAAATGTTTTTTTTAATCACAATATAGCAAAAGGACAATTCACTCACTGTCCTTCCAGGTCCCTGGAAACAAGGACTTGCAGAGTGAAAGAAACTGACACTGTCCCTACCTAGAGTTTTCTGTCCCTAGAATAAATGTTTTTTTTAATCACAATATAGCAAAAGGACAATTCACTCACTGTCCTTCCAGGTCCCTGGAAACAAGGACTTGCAGAGTGAAAGAAACTGACACTGTCCCTACCTAGAGTTTTCTGTCCCTAGAATAAATGTTTTTTTTAATCACAATATAGCAAAAGGACAATTCACTCACTGTCCTTCCAGGTCCCTGGAAACAAGGACTTGCAGAGTGAAAGAAACTGACACTGTCCCTACCTAGAGTTTTCTGTCCCTAGAATAAATGTTTTTTTTAATCACAATATAGCAAAAGGACAATTCACTCACTGTCCTTCCAGGTCCCTGGAAACAAGGACTTGCAGAGTGAAAGAAACTGACACTGTCCCTACCTAGAGTTTTCTGTCCCTAGAATAAATGTTTTTTTTAATCACAATATAGCAAAAGGACAATTCACTCACTGTCCTTCCAGGTCCCTGGAAACAAGGACTTGCAGAGTGAAAGAAACTGACACTGTCCCTACCTAGAGTTTTCTGTCCCTAGAATAAATGTTTTTTTTAATCACAATATAGCAAAAGGACAATTCACTCACTGTCCTTCCAGGTCCCTGGAAACAAGGACTTGCAGAGTGAAAGAAACTGACACTGTCCCTACCTAGAGTTTTCTGTCCCTAGAATAAATGTTTTTTTTAATCACAATATAGCAAAAGGACAATTCACTCACTGTCCTTCCAGGTCCCTGGAAACAAGGACTTGCAGAGTGAAAGAAACTGACACTGTCCCTACCTAGAGTTTTCTGTCCCTAGAATAAATGTTTTTTTTAATCACAATATAGCAAAAGGACAATTCACTCACTGTCCTTCCAGGTCCCTGGAAACAAGGACTTGCAGAGTGAAAGAAACTGACACTGTCCCTACCTAGAGTTTTCTGTCCCTAGAATAAATGTTTTTTTTAATCACAATATAGCAAAAGGACAATTCACTCACTGTCCTTCCAGGTCCCTGGAAACAAGGACTTGCAGAGTGAAAGAAACTGACACTGTCCCTACCTAGAGTTTTCTGTCCCTAGAATAAATGTTTTTTTTAATCACAATATAGCAAAAGGACAATTCACTCACTGTCCTTCCAGGTCCCTGGAAACAAGGACTTGCAGAGTGAAAGAAACTGACACTGTCCCTACCTAGAGTTTTCTGTCCCTAGAATAAATGTTTTTTTTAATCACAATATAGCAAAAGGACAATTCACTCACTGTCCTTCCAGGTCCCTGGAAACAAGGACTTGCAGAGTGAAAGAAACTGACACTGTCCCTACCTAGAGTTTTCTGTCCCTAGAATAAATGTTTTTTTTAATCACAATATAGCAAAAGGACAATTCACTCACTGTCCTTCCAGGTCCCTGGAAACAAGGACTTGCAGAGTGAAAGAAACTGACACTGTCCCTACCTAGAGTTTTCTGTCCCTAGAATAAATGTTTTTTTTAATCACAATATAGCAAAAGGACAATTCACTCACTGTCCTTCCAGGTCCCTGGAAACAAGGACTTGCAGAGTGAAAGAAACTGACACTGTCCCTACCTAGAGTTTTCTGTCCCTAGAATAAATGTTTTTTTTAATCACAATATAGCAAAAGGACAATTCACTCACTGTCCTTCCAGGTCCCTGGAAACAAGGACTTGCAGAGTGAAAGAAACTGACACTGTCCCTACCTAGAGTTTTCTGTCCCTAGAATAAATGTTTTTTTTAATCACAATATAGCAAAAGGACAATTCACTCACTGTCCTTCCAGGTCCCTGGAAACAAGGACTTGCAGAGTGAAAGAAACTGACACTGTCCCTACCTAGAGTTTTCTGTCCCTAGAATAAATGTTTTTTTTAATCACAATATAGCAAAAGGACAATTCACTCACTGTCCTTCCAGGTCCCTGGAAACAAGGACTTGCAGAGTGAAAGAAACTGACACTGTCCCTACCTAGAGTTTTCTGTCCCTAGAATAAATGTTTTTTTTAATCACAATATAGCAAAAGGACAATTCACTCACTGTCCTTCCAGGTCCCTGGAAACAAGGACTTGCAGAGTGAAAGAAACTGACACTGTCCCTACCTAGAGTTTTCTGTCCCTAGAATAAATGTTTTTTTTAATCACAATATAGCAAAAGGACAATTCACTCACTGTCCTTCCAGGTCCCTGGAAACAAGGACTTGCAGAGTGAAAGAAACTGACACTGTCCCTACCTAGAGTTTTCTGTCCCTAGAATAAATGTTTTTTTTAATCACAATATAGCAAAAGGACAATTCACTCACTGTCCTTCCAGGTCCCTGGAAACAAGGACTTGCAGAGTGAAAGAAACTGACACTGTCCCTACCTAGAGTTTTCTGTCCCTAGAATAAATGTTTTTTTTAATCACAATATAGCAAAAGGACAATTCACTCACTGTCCTTCCAGGTCCCTGGAAACAAGGACTTGCAGAGTGAAAGAAACTGACACTGTCCCTACCTAGAGTTTTCTGTCCCTAGAATAAATGTTTTTTTTAATCACAATATAGCAAAAGGACAATTCACTCACTGTCCTTCCAGGTCCCTGGAAACAAGGACTTGCAGAGTGAAAGAAACTGACACTGTCCCTACCTAGAGTTTTCTGTCCCTAGAATAAATGTTTTTTTTAATCACAATATAGCAAAAGGACAATTCACTCACTGTCCTTCCAGGTCCCTGGAAACAAGGACTTGCAGAGTGAAAGAAACTGACACTGTCCCTACCTAGAGTTTTCTGTCCCTAGAATAAATGTTTTTTTTAATCACAATATAGCAAAAGGACAATTCACTCACTGTCCTTCCAGGTCCCTGGAAACAAGGACTTGCAGAGTGAAAGAAACTGACACTGTCCCTACCTAGAGTTTTCTGTCCCTAGAATAAATGTTTTTTTTTAAGCACACTATAGCAGAAGCACAAAACACACTGACACTCTCCCTACCTATCCTTCTCTTTCCCTAAACTAAAGGAATCCAGGTTAAGCAAGAAAGAAATAACAGTCACTGTCCCTGCCTATGCTACTCTATCCCTGCTCCGGAACACACTACACTAGGCCGCCGTGCTGGCGGCCTTTTATAGTGTGGGGCGTGTACTAAACACCCTCAGCAATAATTGGCCACAGGCATCCTGCCTGTGGCCAATCATTGCTCTCCTCGCTGCCGGCGCTGTGATTGGCCAAGCATGCGGGGTCACAGTGCATGCTTGGCCAATCACAGCGCCTGGATGACACTGCGATGGCGTAGTGCATTGTGGGCCGTTCGCGTCACTCGAATTTGGCGCGAACGGCCCAAATCGTTCGATCTTCGTCGAACGATCGAACAGCCAATGTTCGAGTCGAACGTATGTTCGACTCGAACACGAAGCTCATCCCTAGTCCAGACGACATATATTACAGAACACCCCCACTCTATTAGTAGAGACCACCCCCCCTCAATTAGTACAGACCCCCCTCAGGACAAACCACCCCCCCATTAGTACAGACCACCCCCCTCCATTAGTAGAGACCCCCCCACAAACCACCCGCCCATTAGTACAGACCCCCCACAAACCATCCCCCCTCCATTAGTACAGACCCCCCCTGGCCCCCACAAACCATCCCCCCTCCATTAGTACAGACCCCCCTGGCCCCCACAAACAATCCCCCCTCCATTAGTACAGACCCCCCCGGGCCCCACACACCAGCCCCCCTGGCCCCAACACACCATCACCCCTCCATTACTACAGACCCCCCTGGCCCCCACAAACCATCCCCCCTCCATTAGTACAGACCCCCCTGGCCCCCACAAACCACCCTCTTCCATTAGTACAGACCCCCCACAAACCATCCCCCTCCATTAGTACAGACCCCTCCTGGCCCCCACACACCAGACTCCCCCTGGCCCCCACAAACTATCCCCCCTCCATTAGTACAGACCCCCCTGGCCCCCACAAATTATCCCCCTCCATTAGTACAGACCCCCCTGGCCCCCACAAACCACCCCCTTCCATTAGTACAGACCCCCCCACAAACCATCCCCCCTCCATTAGTACAGACCCCCCCTGGCCCCCACAAACCATCCCCCCTCCATTAGTACAGACCCCCACAAATTATCCCCCCTCCATTAGTACAGACCCCCCCCTGGACAAATGCAAAGCCCACCCGGGCGGCAGCTGGAGAGGACAGTGTGCAGCTGCACCGCCCAGGTGGAGAAGATCGTGACAGTGAGAACAAATGTCAGGCTGATGCACTGCACCGTACACAAGGTCACACTGCGCGGTCCCATGTATTAGACGTAGCCGGGGTCACGAGCTCACCTCCCAGTCACTGGGATTGGAGCAGCAGTGCAGTACGTGCTGAGGGGCGGGGCCTGTGTGCGCCTCACTCAGTGACACCCCCCAATTTACCGCCAAGTCACCTACAACGACCCGGATTCTGCCCTTCACAGGGGCCACTATGTCCCCTACATCCACACACCATTCATGGGCCACACACAGGTACACGCATCACTCAGGTGCTGCACTGAGGGAGCCACACACACAGGGGAGGGAGACACACTCACCGCTGGTAGGGTGACCACATTTCCAAACTGCCATTCAGGGACACCCCCCCCCCTTCTTGAGGGACCGTTTTGTGGAACAAACTTTTGCCAATGACCGAGGGGATGGAGGCAACTGGGGGATGGGTGGTGGTGTGCGAGGTGGAATGTAGTCTCTGGAGTTGACGGGGAATTTGTCAGCGGGTGATTTTTTGGGCGAATGGCTGGTGTTAGCACTTTAATCATCCTGACACCATGCTTGATATGGTGTCAGGATGATCAAATCACATTATTTCTGTTACTACATTGTAACATATAATGAAATAGTTCAACTCACCATAATGCAGAATCAGTAGGAACCCTGAAATTCCATAAATGTTCCATGTAACTGCTATAACCATATAGGCGCAAACCAATCAATATACACTTATTGGGATTTTTTTTAACCAAAAATATGTAGCAGAATACTTATTGGCCTAAATTGATGAAGAAATTCGATTTTTTTCAATTTTTTTATTGGATGTTTTATAGCAGTAAGTTTTTTTATTTTTTTCAAAATTGTCGGTCACCGCAGAGGTGATCAAATACCACCAAAAGAAAACTCTATTTGTGGGTACAAATGACATCAATTTTATTTGGTTACAGTGTCACTTGACTGTGCAATTGTCAGTTAAAATAATGCAGTGACGTTTTGCAAAAAATGGCCTGGTCATTAAGGAGGGGTAAATCTTCTAGACAGCAAGAAACAGGGATTAGAACTATGATAGTTACACTTGGTAGAGGGACAGAAGACAATAAAAGGACAGAAGGGCTGGTTTATAAAACAGGGACTGTCCCTATTAATCAGGGATAATGCCATACACAGTAGTGGGGAAAGGAGAGGGACTGGTCACCAGGTCAGGGACTGTCTCTCTGTGTACAGTGACATGCTGTGAGTGGTCAAGCAGTCTCTCTGCACACACCCACTGTTGTCTCAGGTCTCAATGTAGCACACACAGGCAGTGGAGATGTACAAACACACTGACAGCTGTACATTCCCCCCTCCCTCCTGAGCACTCCTTCGTGGTCTCCTCACAGTGATTTATGATTCTTCTAGCACTGCCACCGCGGAGCATTCCAAGCTAGCAGGTTAGGGAGGGGGGAGGGGAAGAAAGTGATGACAAGAAGGGACAGGCTCATCCATCTAACAAACAGCTCTATAGAACTCCTACAACTCCCTCTGACAATCCAGTGTGAAGGGTCAGTCGCCCAGTAGAGATCCCCGTGGAGACTGGAAGTAGCAAAGACTCTTCTTTGGGATGCCGTGAGTGGGGCCCCCACTGACACCCAGCCCAGATGCAGTGTCACTTGCCAGAAGATAGAAGAGGTCATCCAGCATGGTGGAGAGCACTATGCGCGGAGGAGGAGGAAGTTAACTCCTCCCGCCGGCGCTCATGGTCCTGGTGCAGGCTCTGTTGAGGTTCAGAGTCCGGGGGGACAGAGGCAGAGCAGGGAGCCGCCCGCAGCATTAGCTGATACATTCTCCAGGAAGCCATCCTTGCCTGTCCGAGCGCCTTCAGTACGGACCGCCCCACCACTACGTCACCGCAGGTCTCTCTCAGTCGGGGAGAGCGGTCTCTGAATACCAACAAGGAGGAGAAGGAGGGAGGGGAGCACTCTGGCGCTTGAGCGCCCTCACTTCTGTGGCGCCTGGGTGAACTGCACCCCTCGCACCCCATCTAGGATCGGCCCTGACTTGCTGGCACTGGCATCTTTTTCTGGGTGCCAGTCTTCAGGTACCTTCATAGTGTTGCCACCTGTCCAGGATTCACCCGGACAGTTCGGGTTTGGAATCATGCGTCCGGGTTTCAGACTGCCTGAAACCCGGACACATTATTCAGACAGGACTACAGCTTCCCAGTAGGGTTGCTGGCTGCAGTTGTCTAAACCAAGAGTGTCTGTTACGCTCTCTTTCATGCTGCCCAAAGCCAGTACTAACAATCCCCCCCCCCCAAAACACAGACGGGAGAGGAGAGAGGGCTCGATCTGCTCCTCTTCCGCCCACCCTTCCCCTCTGTTTCTGCCCACACTCCTCAGAAAAGGAAAGTGGGGGCCGGAAATGTGAAGTCCAGCAGCCTCAGATACATCTGGATGAGAGGTGCTGACTGCCAAGGGGTGAGTGAGCTCACCATTCATCATTAATCATTCTCTCTCCTGCCTCTGAGTGAGTACACTAAAGAAAATCAGGGTTCCCTGAGCACCCCTCACTAGAGTTCCCCTTTACACCAGAGACCACAGTGTTCCCCCTTACATGAGAGCCCTCTCCGTTCTCAGTGTTCCCCCTTAAACAGGGTTCCCAGAGCATCCCTTATGTTAGAGTCCCCAGAGCTCTCCCTTACATCAGAGTCTGCAGAGTTCCCCCTTATACGGTAAGGGAACTCTGCGGATTCTGATGTAAAAGGGGAACTATGTGGACTCTGATGTAAAGGGGGACTCTTGTGATTAACTTCATATGATTAGAAATGTTATTTAATTGCAAAATATATGTAAAGTTTACACTGTAAAAAACAAAAATGCCGTGCGCTGCTAAAGTGCATAGCATACTAGCTCATTATGAACTACTTACCTGAGATCAATGCCTCCGCAGTGGGTATCGCTGCTCCGGCGCTGTGACTGGCCGGAGCAGCGATGACATCACTCCCGCGCATGCGCACGACAGCCGGCAGTGACGGCATGATCGCCTTCACTAACGGCACACTCAGTGCGCCTGCGCCGTTGTCATCAGTGCCGTCTTTCTTGCAAATATCTCCTTAACCGTGTAGGTTAAGGAGATATTTCTTGCACCTACAGGTAAGCCTTAATCTAGGCTTACCTGTAGGTCAAAGTGGTCTGTAAGGGTTTACAACCACTTTAAGTATGATTTTACCCTAGGTTAAAATCTAGGCTTAGCCTAAAATAATACTTGTCGGATTAAAATCTGCTGTACAATAATTACTCCTAAAAAATATCCAATAAAGATTTTGTGCCTTCAAATGACCAATAGGGTCCATTCACACCAGTTGATGCATTACAACACAGACAATGATATATGGTGCAGTTCAGGCCGACCAGTGCAGTGTTGATTCCCTGATCTCAGCACTGTTCAATTGTTTTTTAAATGAATAGTATCTTTTCATAAAGTTTGTCCGAAATGCAATGATCCAGGTTGTGCTGTAAAAAAGTGCTGTATGCTCATTATGGTGAGGGTGCGGTGGGACTGCGCTGGAATAGCAGCCCAATGCACTCCCACCACACATTGTGTAAATGGACCCTAAGCAAAATTGTCCCTTACACTATGCCTTAGTACAGGGGTGCCCAACCAGTGGCCCGGGGGCCACATGTGGCCCACGGAGCCCTCTGATGTGGCCCGCGACCTCCTGCTCTTGGATGGAATAGAATGTTAGTAATGGTAAGTTTATTACTAAAATCACAGTGTATATATATATATATATACTGTGACAGCAGGAAGGTAAAGTCACCTGGTTGCATCCAGGGGGGTAGGTATATTTCTCCCAGATTCAGGCTTTATGCCGACTTATACAACTAGGGAGAGAGTTGATGAAGCCCAGCTGAGGCTAGGGGGCTCATGGATGATTCATACCTCTAGGGAGAGTGCTGGGCGTCGTGCAGGCAGGGAGTTGATGAGACCAGCTGAAGCTTGTCAGCTCGTTTAAGGCCTCTATAAAAACTCCCAGCTTCATTAGATGTTTGCTCATGCCTGGAACCAGACCTGTGTGGACTGTCTAGGGAGAGTGAACCCCTGTGCGGTGAGACAAAGCCTGTGTGGCTATTTGCTTGGACATTTAAAACCAGGGACTTAGGGACTAGGACAGCACTAGGCTGATCCCAGTTGTTAGTTAGGAAACCTGTATGTTTAGTCAGAGGTCAAGTTGACCAGGATTTATTTTATTTATGTTTCTTTTGCTTTGCTGTGTTTTGTCACTGTAAATAGAAAATAAACCGCACCTTTTTGATTTTGAAAACCACAACCTCCGTTTGCTGGGCCTGTTTTTGTGTGGGGAGCCCATCCCGGGGGTCACACACACCCGCTGCCGAGCTAACTCCCTCACAGTTGGTGGAGAACCAGTGGCAGTTTTTTTTTAAGCCAGCATGGAGGAGATACTGAAACAGCTGGCTCTAGCAAATGCCAATCAACAGCAGACAAATGCAGGTTTGCAAAGGAGCCTTGCAGCCCAGCAGCAAGCTCATCAACAGAGCCTTGCAGCTCAGCAACAAGCCCAGCAGCAATCTGAGGCCCGCTTCATAGACCTGTTACAGAAGCAAGAGCAGAGACTACAACAAATGGAAGCAGTAATGCAGCAACGTCCGCAGACCAGTGAGGAAAGCCGTCCCACTAATACCGCGTCCTTTGGGGTGAGTCGTTTATTGACAAAAATGACTGGAGAGGATGATCCAGAGGTATTTTTGACCACATTTGAAAGGACCGCTGAAAGAGAAAAGTGGCCTGAGGAGCAGTGGGCTGGACTGGTGGCTCCTCTGTTAACTGGTGAATCGCAGAAAGCTTACTATGACCTAGAGCCTAACCAAGCAAAAGACTATGTGATGCTAAAAGCTGAAATTTTGGCAAGGCTGGGTGTCACCCAGGCTGTCCGGGCTCAGCGTGTGCATAACTGGACTTTCCAGCTTGGAAAACCCCCCAGGTCTCAAATGTATGATCTCATTCACCTGAGCAGAAAGTGGCTACAGCCAGAGACTTTGTCCGCACCAAAGATTGTGGAACGTGTTGTAATGGATCGGTTTTTGAGAGCTCTTCCTACTGCCATCCAAAAGTGGGTAAGCCATGGAGACCCAGAGACGGCCGATGGTCTTGTGGATCATGTGGAGAAATACTTGGCTACAGAGAACCTGACGGCCTCTTCCAGAGACACTCGGACTTTCCACCCTAAGACCAGACCATCCCCAGGGGCGGATAAGAGGATTCCAAGGGGTGAGGGTGGAGAGAGTGAGAGGGTGGGAGCTCTACCCCAAGTTTGGCGAGAACAGCCTGGGAAATCAGCGGCTCAAGAGGCGGCAAGAAGGATCGTTTGCTACCGCTGCCGGCAAGCGGGACATATTGCAGCCAATTGCCCGGTTGTGGAGGAACCCATGCAGTGTGACTTTCTGACGGGCAGACGTCAGTCACTGTGTGCGACAGTCGCATGCACTGCCATTCGAGGAACTGAGAAACATTTATGCAAAATGTGTGTTAATGGTAGAAATGTTGTGGTATTGCTGGATTCAGGTAGCCTTGTGACCCTGATAAAGGCTGAGTTAGTTAAAACAGAGGTCTTTGGGAATAGCAAGGTAGCTGTTATTTGTGTGCATGGGGACACCCGAGAGTATCCAGTGACTACAGTGTGTTTCGAGACCCCCAAAGGTACCCTCTCTCATCCAGTGGGCTTAGTATCTCAGTTACCGCATGACGCCATTGTGGGAAGGGATTTTCCGAAGTTCTGGGAACTGTGGGATGATCCTGAGCCCCCCACTGGTGCCCCTATGTACCAGGAATGTGATAGCCAGAACTCCCCTGAGAGTGGTGAGGACTCTCCGGAATTTCCCTTATCAGTATTGGCAGGGGAGACTCAAGAAACTGGAGAGGAGCCCACCTCCTCAGACGAAAACCTACCGTCTGTGGAGTTTTCTGATCTTGAGGTTCACAGGGAAAACTTTGCCACAGAACAGTTGAAAGACCCCGCCCTAATAAAGGCACGGGAAAACGTAGTGAAAATAGATGGCGAGTTAGTGAACCCAGATAATACCTGCACTTACCCATACTTCAGAGTAGAGAAGGACCTACTGTATCGGGTGGCAAAAAGGGCAGAAGAAACCGTTGAGCAGCTTGTGGTGCCCAAACCTTACAGGAAGTTGGTGTTGGAGTTGGCCCATGGGCACATTCTTGGAGGTCATCTGGGGACAGAGAAAACCCGAGAGAGGGTATTACAGAGATTCTATTGGCCGGGGGTGATGAAGGACATAGAAAATTATTGTTCCTCCTGCCCTGTGTGTCAGAGGTCGGCCCCGATGCCACATTTCCGTAGCCCGCTGGTCCCTCTACCCATCATTGAGGTCCCGTTTGAGAGGATCGCCATGGATTTGGTAGGGCCTATAATCAAGTCCGCTAGGGGGCACCAGTACATATTAGTTATAATGGACTATGCCACCCGTTATCCAGAAGCGATCCCTCTCCGAAATACCTCGGCCAAAACCATAGCCAAAGAGCTATCTCTTGTGTTTAGCCGGGTGGGTATTTGTAAAGAACTGCTTACGGACCAAGGTACACCCTTTATGTCCCGGGTTATGAAGGAGCTGTGTAAATTGTTCAAAGTGACGCAATTACGTACATCTGTGTATCACCCCCAAACCGATGGGCTGGTTGAAAGATTCAACAAAACCCTAAAACAAATGTTGAAGAAAGTGGTGGATAGAGATGGAAAGGATTGGGACTGTCTACTTCCTTATCTGATGTTTGCTATTAGGGAGGTGCCCCAATCCTCTACGGGATTCTCCCCCTTTGAGTTACTGTATGGGAGACACCCAAGAGGGCTGTTGGATATTGCCAAGGAAACTTGGGAAAGTGAGAGTTCTCCCCACAGGAGTGTGATTGAGCATGTCGCCCTGATGCAAGACCGAATTGCACAGGTAATGCCCATCGTGAAGGAACATTTGGCCCAAGCGCAGTTAGCACAGCAGAGAGTGTACAACCGTGGAGCCAAGACCCGTACCTTTTCCCCGGGGGATAGGATACTGGTACTTGTCCCTACGGTTGAAAGTAAATTCCTTGCCAAATGGCAAGGCCCCTATGAGATAATGGAAAAAGTGAGCGAAGTGAATTACAAGGTCAGACAACCAGGAAGGCGAAAGCCCGAACAGATCTATCACGTTAATCTGTTGAAAGCCTGGAGGGATAGAGAGTCCCTAGTCGCAGACACTTGGTCACCAGCTCAAACTGGTTGCGTGATTCCTGAGGTTGGAATAGCAGCCACCTTGTCACAACCTCAACAACAGGAGGTTAAGGAGTTTGTGCTTCGCAACAAGGAGGTATTCTCTGAGCTGCCGGGACAAACATCTGGGGTAGAGCATGACATCATTACCCCGCCCGGTGAAAGGGTGAAGTTAAAACCCTATCGGATCCCAGAGGCCCGACGGGAGGCAATACGGGAGGAAGTACAGAAAATGCTGAACTTAGGGGTGATAGAGGAGTCCCAAAGTGATTGGTCTAGTCCCATTGTGTTGGTGCCTAAACCGGATGGGAGCTGGCGATTTTGTAACGATTTTCGTCAGTTGAACAAAGTTACAAAATTTGACACCTACCCCATGCCACGTATAGATGAGTTGATCGACCGACTGGGAACAGCCCGATACATGACGACTCTTGACCTCACAAAAGGGTATTGGCAAATCCCCCTGGCCAAGTCGGCCAAAGAGAAAACCGCATTTGTAACCCCAGACGGGGCGTTCCAATATAAAAGAATGCCGTTCGGGTTACAGAATGCGCCGGCCACATTCCAGCGGAAAATGGACCAGATGCTGAGGCCCCATCGGAAGTATGCTGCGGCTTACCTGGATGACGTAATTGTCCATAGCACAGATTGGGCCTCACATCTGCCAAAAGTGCAAGCAGTCCTGGACTCTGTTCGGGAAGCGGGGTTTACGGCTAACCCCAAGAAGTGTACCATTGGGCAGGAGGAGGCCAAATATCTTGGGTACACCATTGGGAGGGGAGTAATAAAACCCCAACTCAACAAAGTCGAGGCCATCCAGAGTTGGCCACGTCCCAACAGCAAGAAGCAGGTACGAGCCTTTCTGGGAATCGCTGGGTATTATCGGCGCTTCATTCCCCACTTTGCTTCTAAGGCTGTGCCCCTAACCAACCTGACGAAGGGGAAAGGGTCGGTCATGATTAAATGGACCCCCGAGGCTGAGGCAGCATTCCAATTCTTGAAACAAGCCTTATGTAGCCAGCCAGTGTTGTACTCACCCGACTTCTCTAAAGACTTTGTCGTACAAAGTGATGCGTCAGATGTGGGGTTAGGAGCAGTATTGTCCCAGGTCTGGAACGGGGAAGAGCACCCAGTCATTTACCTCAGCAGGAAGTTGAAGTCCCATGAGGTAAATTACGCCACCGTTGAAAAGGAGTGTTTAGCGGTGAAGTGGGCTCTAGATTCCCTTCGGTACTACCTGCTAGGTAGGCACTTTGACATGGTTACGGATCACGCTCCGTTAAAGTGGATGGCTCAAAACAAGGAGACAAATAGAAGAGTAAATAGGTGGTTCCTGGCCCTACAGGAATTCAACTTCACAGTAAAGCATCGCCCTGGCGTTCAAATGGGGAATGTGGATGCTTTGTCTCGAGTACATGAATGCCTGATTGCTGGTGTTCCAACCCCGAGGTTAAAACAAGAGGGGGGGGTATGTGACAGCAGGAAGGTAAAGTCACCTGGTTGCATCCAGGGGGGTAGGTATATTTCTCCCAGATTCAGGCTTTATGCCGACTTATACAACTAGGGAGAGAGTTGATGAAGCCCAGCTGAGGCTAGGGGGCTCATGGATGATTCATACCTCTAGGGAGAGTGCTGGGCGTCGTGCAGGCAGGGAGTTGATGAGACCAGCTGAAGCTTGTCAGCTCGTTTAAGGCCTCTATAAAAACTCCCAGCTTCATTAGATGTTTGCTCATGCCTGGAACCAGACCTGTGTGGACTGTCTAGGGAGAGTGAACCCCTGTGCGGTGAGACAAAGCCTGTGTGGCTATTTGCTTGGACATTTAAAACCAGGGACTTAGGGACTAGGACAGCACTAGGCTGATCCCAGTTGTTAGTTAGGAAACCTGTATGTTTAGTCAGAGGTCAAGTTGACCAGGATTTATTTTATTTATGTTTCTTTTGCTTTGCTGTGTTTTGTCACTGTAAATAGAAAATAAACCGCACCTTTTTGATTTTGAAAACCACAACCTCCGTTTGCTGGGCCTGTTTTTGTGTGGGGAGCCCATCCCGGGGGTCACACACACCCGCTGCCGAGCTAACTCCCTCACAATACATATATATATATATAGATTTATATATATATAAATGGGCATATATCTTTTCTGCAGTGGCTTCTGGGCTGCTTTCAAACTGATCCGCAGGTTCAGAGCAGTGTACCTGCACTGAGCCATAGACTTCTATCACCTGCGAGTTTGGTGAGCTTTCTGAAAGTGCACCAGACCTACAGGATATCATAGAAGTCTATGGCAAAGTGCAGCTAACCTGCAGGAAAGCCACAGGTAAACTGTGCTGCACCCGCAGTGCAGGTAAACAGTGCATCAGTGTGAAAGCAGCCTTAGGCCCCTTTCACGCGGTCAGTCGGACCCAATCGGACCCTCCATTTACCTCTAAGGAGTGACAGATGTAAATGGACTTGTGTCCGTTTACAAACGCCTATCTCCAATCCGATCTGCTAAAGTAGAGTGGGCTCTATAGAGTAGAGTGGGCTGCCATGTACCCGCTTCGCTCATTGTCACCTTTGCTCTTCAAAAGGTTGGGCACCCCTGCCTTAGTATGTTCACAAATAAAGCAGACTTGAAAAGAAAAATGAGAACACGTGTTTGTTGATTACAAACAAATAATTTAATCTTTTGTCAAAATGTCTTTATTTAATTAAAAAAAATATTTGACACAATCTCGGGGTTGAATTATTTTCTTAAAAAAATCCCTATAAAAGGCAATTCTTTGCACTTTCCACAATGCATCTTTCATAGATTTAATAACATGTCAGTCCATTTTCTGGCTTGTAAAGATTTAACTCAATAACTTAAATCCTGTGTCTAAAGCCCAGAACATACGGGCCGAATATCATGTGGCATCGGCCAGTTTCTATTACATTCGGCCCGTGTGTACAGCAGCCGGTCCAACAGAAGCCAGCTGTTACCCTGGCTTTTGTCAAAGGGGCATGACCGAAAAAGGTCAGCATCAGGCTCTGTGCCCCCCCATCCCAAAGCACCTTGTCCTCATGTTGATGGGGACAAGGGCCTCTTCCCGAAACCCTGGGTGGTGGTTGTGGGGGTCTGCGGGCAGGGGGCTTATTGGAATCCCCATCATGTCCTGGGCGGTGACATCATAAGGGGGTGGGGTCTCCTGATGACGTCACCAAAAATCTTGGAGAACTAACCACAGATTTTCTGTGAATATAGGCTGCCTCAAATTCTTCTGTATCTTCATGTAATCCCAGACAGGCTCCATGATGTTGAGATCAGGGCTCTGTGGTGACCAACCTATCACTTCCAGGACTCCTTGTCCTTCTTTACGTAACAATAGTTCTTAATGACATTGACTGTATGTTTGGGGTCATTGTCCTGCTGCAGAATAAATTTGGGACCAATCACACGCCTCTCTGACGGTATGGATAAGTACCTGCCTATATTTCTCAGAACACCTATTCTGACCAACTCTCCTCTTTTTTCAGAAATGCAGCCCAAAACATGCAAGGAACCTCCACCATGCTTCACTGTTGCTTGCAGACACTTATTATTGCACCTCTCTCCAACCCTTCAGCCAACAAACTGCCTCCTGCTACAGCCAAATATTTCAATTTTTGAAATAAAGTATTGTTGTCGCCACGCTATTCAGTGATTGTGCAAATGATTAACATACAAAAACAAAAAAAACTGATTGCAGCCAGCGCTGGCATACGTTCCTGGACCTGCAGCAATGGTAATAATATTTCTTGAAAAAGAGCAGCCCAATCACAATATAATCAATAGAAACATACCACAAATGTGCAAATCCAAGTTCATTGCAATTTGACCTAATGGTTTAAAGTAAAATTATATGAATTAATGCGCATAAAAATGAAATGCGTTAACATGTATCAAAAATCACACTAACTAAAAATACCCCAATGTAAAGTTCATATATAAATGTGAATAAAATATAATATGTACAAAAGTCCAATCCACAGTTCAGTTGATATACTCCAAAGGCGCTCAGTGTCCAAAAACAATCTTCAGTGATAATAGTTCAAGATAAATTTGTGTACACCCAGTCAATCAAAGTCAGTGACAAGGGAATGGAGGGCAGGCCGAGTCCTGCTGTCTCTATCAATAGACATAGACAAGGAGGCTCAGGAGCATACTTGTATGAGTGCCCCCATAGAAAGTGGCTTTCTATGGGGGCACTCAGCGGAGGGGAAGAACCAGAAGCGCCGATGGGGGCACCTGAGAACAGGAGGTTCAGGGCTGTTCTGACATAGTAAGTGTTAGTGACACATTGGTCTGTAACCTCCGTCTACATATCTGTACAGGTTAGTGGACCAAGTAAGAGACATGGGCTATTTGAAAATTAGAAAGTGAATACATTTGTAATTTTTTATTCAAAGCATAGTAGAAACTTGTGCAATTCTGTTACATGACATCAAAGGATTTTGTTTTGTTGACATTGTTGCAAATATTGTTAAAGGTTTCAGATCTGTCTTTGAGTTATTTCTCCCACGTATTTGCATGGCAATGTCAACAAAACAAAATGTTACAGAACATTGATTGAGTAGTAAGCTAAAAATTAATTTGGAAAATGAAATGTTACTTAAAGGCATAGTCCAGCATTTGCAAAAATGCAATAAATGCACCTACATTATTAAAAACAAAAGTGAATCAATTAAATGTCTCCATTGAAGCCTGCAGAGCACTGCAATGGGTGCAAAGCACAGGCCTCCTGCATTGTTTATATCCCAGCCACCGGTCCTTACAGAGATACAGATCTTCAGCCATAGGATTGAAAGAAGTAACAACAGAATCTAAAGCAGTATAGAGTGCTGATTAATACTAGCTGAACCTTCTCTGTAGGGTTCTAATGACTGGAATTATATTTTGTATGGTGTATATTTGGGGGTAACCCCTCTATAAGGGACAAACCTCACTGTCAATGATTTTTGTCATGCAATTTGATGTATGCCTGCTGGCATGTGTTTTGTACTGCTGATTTGTTTAATAAAAAATCCTGTTAAAAAAAACAAAACAAGCTAATGTATCTGGACAAAATGTATGTATAAATGTATAATCTGTATTGTTATGAAAAGAATAAAAAAAGAGTAATGAATAAAAAAAACTAAAAAAAAACTATAGAATACAAATGCGGTGATGTCATCACACTTGTGCTGGCATGATTTGGTAAGTCCCTCTGCTGTGGTAGCAAAGAGGACTTGTAGTCTTTACATTCACAGATCCCTGTGAATGAATCTGTAAATGGATGAGATGGCATTTTGAAGGTGGGGGTTGGGGAATGTGACCAAGTTTCATGTTACACCATAAAAATAGGTACCAAAGGTGGGCTATGCCTTTAAAGGATGATGATGCTGCAGCGGTACAATAATAAGTGTTGTCATCATATTAACAAAGTGCCTTTCCAAAGGTTCTGCTGTAAGGTGTCATGGATATGCATTAATGTCTGTCTGCCATCTTACCTTCCTCCTCATGTGTTCATCTAGAGACCAGACCTCCTTCACCTGGCTTCCTTTATAATCTCCTCCCAGCCTGACTCCACCCCAGGCCCTATCACTGAACACTATATTAACCTGTGCACTGCAAGCCTGCTTTGCTGATCAACGTGTTTGTTAGGCATTGTGTGTTTGGGTTCCTGCCTGCCGTGTGCTACGTCTGTCTCTCTGTTACGTTATTGGCTTGTCCCCGACCATCCCTGTCTGCTCGTGACCCTTGACCTTCGGCTCGTTCTTCGTTATCCTTGTCTGCTTGTGGCCCCTGACCTTCGGCTTGTTATTCGGTTCTCTCTATCGTGTGCTGCTGCTTCCCCTTATCCTACGGGGCGTGAGCTAGGAAACTCCAGGGGCCGCGACCTGGTCCCAGCCTGCAGCGTAACATCCTCACCACTAGAGGCCCTGGAGAAGACCAGCTGGGTCTTAGACTCCGCGCCCTGGGGAATCTTGGCTCTCGCTTCCGTTGGGATCCCGGTTGTGCTCCTCTGGTCCCGCTTTCCACAACCACCCAGTTTCCTATCCACAGAAGCCAGCCATAGGGTTCACTACCTCGCGGTGCACTCCTGTCCCCCTACGGTGTGCATCTGTCACCTGGCCACAGGTGACCCTGACAGTTTGATCAGCCATGAACCCGGCTGACATCCCGCTTCCCGCGGATGATCCATTGCAGGGCATAGTTCGCAGACTTGAGACCCAGGAATCAAATCAGACCCAGGTGATGCGATTCCTCCAGGATCTGGCTTCTCGATTCGAGCAGCTTCAGGTCTCCTTGGGAACCCCGAATCCGCAACCCCAAGTACAACCAGCGGCTGTACCTATCGCACCAGTCGCAGCCTCACACTCACTAAGATTGCCAGCTCCGTTCCGTTTCTCTGGGGACTCCAAGGCCTGCAGGGGGTTTCTCAGCCAATGCACTATTCATTTTGAGCTTCAGCCTCAAAGCTTCCTATCTGACCGGGCTAAGGTAGCCTATATCATTTCCCTCCTCTCCGGTGAAGCTTTGGCCTGGGCTGCCCCCCTGTGGGAGAGGAACGATCCGGTGGTTTCCAGTCTGTCCGAATTCTTGAAGCTCTTTCGTAATATCTTCGAAGAGCCGGCTCGGGCTTCTTCAGCAGCTAGTGCTGTCTTACGTCTTCGCCAAGAATCTAGTTCAGTGGGGCAATATGCTCTTCAGTTCCGTATCCACACAGCTGAATTGAGCTGGAATAATGAGGCCCTGGTCGCTACCTTTTTACATGGCCTCTCTGACCGAGTGAAAGACGAATTAGCGGGAAGAGCCATTCCCGTCGGTCTGGACGATGTAATTTCATTATGCAACCAGATCGACATTCGTTTTCAAGAGAGGTCCTTAGAAAAAAGACGCCAGCACTCTCTGGGTCCTAGCCAGTCTGAGCTCCCCTCCCTTCATTCCGTGGAGCATCCTCTACCTGCTGAAGAACCTATGCAGCTGGGCCGGACCAGACTAACCCCCGAAGAACGTGCTAGGCGCAGAACTCTGGGCTTGTGCCTCTATTGTGGGGGCAAGGGTCATTTTCGTGACTCCTGCTCGCTTCGTCCGGGAAACGCTCGGGTCTAATACATTTGGAAGGTGGAGTATTGGACCCAGAAACATCACCTTCTCGCCTGCTCTTGCCGGTGTCCCTTCATGTAGGCACTTCTCCTCAGTCAACCCTTGCATACCTGGATTCCGGGGCTGCCGGCAATTTCATGGATTGGAGAACTGCTTCTTCTATGAAGCTTACCCTTTCACCTCTCACTACCCCATTGGTAGTCTCGGCAATTGATGGCACTGTTCTCCCAGGGGGCCCTATTCGCTTCCAGACGCTACCCATTAGGATGTCGGTAGGGATTCTCCACCAGGAGTGGATATCCTTTCTTATTCTACCCAAGGCCTCTACCCCAGTTGTATTGGGCCTCCCTTGGCTACAGCTCCACTCTCCACATGTGGACTGGGTCTCTGGGCAGATCCTGGCCTGGGGTTCCTCATGTTTCTCGTCGTGTCTTCTCAAGGTGACCCCCAAGGAGAGTCTTCCGGTTGCTGCCACTTCTGTTTCTTCTGATCTTCCCGCCGCATACAGCGATTACCGGGATGTGTTCTGTAAAAAATCAGCTGAGGTGCTTCCTCCCCACAGGTCTTTTGACTGTGCTATTGATCTTGTCCCCGGAGCAACTCTACCCAGGGGTCGTACCTACCCTCTGTCCATCCCAGAGACCCAGGCCATGTCGGAGTATGTAGCAGAGAATCTGGAGAGAGGGTTCATCCGGAAATCCTCATCGCCTGCAGGGGCAGGGTTCTTTTTTGTTGCCAAAAAGGATGGTACCTTAAGACCCTGCATCGATTATCGGGGTTTAAATGCGGTTACTATTAAAAATCGATACCCCTTACCCTTAATATCTGAGCTATTCGATAGGTTGAAGGGTGCCTCCATTTTCACCAAGTTGGATCTCAGAGGCGCGTACAATCTCATTCGAATACGGGAGGGTGACGAATGGAAGACTGCATTTAACACTAGAGACGGGCATTACGAATATCTGGTGATGCCTTTTGGTCTGTGTAATGCTCCAGCCGTGTTTCAAAACTTTGTCAATGAAATCTTCAGAGATCTGCTGTACCAGTTTGTTGTCATCTATCTGGATGACATTCTGATCTTTTCTGAAAATCTGCTCGTCCACAGAAACCATGTCCGCACTGTACTTCAACGTCTTAGAGAGAACAATCTCTATGCCAAGCTGGAGAAATGTTCCTTTGAATGTTCTGAGGTCCTGTTTTTGGGGTGCTTTGTCTCATGTTCGGGGCTTCGTATGGACCCTGGGAAGGTCTTGGCTATCACCAACTGGCCTCTTCCTGCTAGCCTCAAGGCCACACAGCGCTTTCTTGGCTTCACTAATTATTATAGGCAGTTCATAAGGAATTACTCTTCCATTGCCGCGCCTATTATCGCTTTGACCAAGAAGGGTGTGAATGCCAGAGACTGGCCTCCCGAAGCTGTCTCTGCATTTCACAACCTGAAACAGGCCTTTGTTTCTGGCCCCCTCTTGAGGAGACCAAATCCTGGGAATGCATTTTTTATTGAAGTGGACGCTTCCTCAATGGGGGTGGGAGCTGTGCTTCTTCAAATCTTTGAGAAGAGACGCCAACCATGTGCGTTCTTCTCCAAAAAATTTTCTCAGGCAGAGAGGAATTATGCCATCGGTGATCGGGAACTTCTCGCAATTAAATTGGCGTTAGAGGAGTGGCGTCATCTCTTGGAGGGTTCCCCTCACTCCATAACGATCTTTACCGATCACAAGAATTTACAGTATCTACAGAATGCTAAACGTCTGAATCCTAGACAGGCCAGGTGGAGTCTCTTCTTTGCCCGTTTTAATTTCACGATTACTTACAAACCTGGTTCCTGCAACGGTCGGGCTGATGCGCTCTCTAGGTCATTTGACACTTTGGACGAGGAGTCCGCCCCTGAACCTGAGCCGATCATTCCCACCTCATGCATTGTT
Organism: Rana muscosa; assembly: GCA_029206835.1. Classification (NCBI taxonomy): domain Eukaryota; kingdom Metazoa; phylum Chordata; class Amphibia; order Anura; family Ranidae; genus Rana; species Rana muscosa. The sequence continues at coordinate 193,206,951 of CM055117.1, forward strand.
GCCCACTCTACCACCCTGAAGTCTAAAATTCCGCCTGGTAAGACCTTTGTCCCCACTGAGCTAAGAGCTAAGATCCTTCGTTGGGGACATGATTCCAAGGTGGCAGGGCATTCTGGATTCCTCCGATCCTTCCTACTCATCAGTCGTCACTACTGGTGGCCTAATCTCCGCTCAGACGTCAAAGACTACGTTAAAGCTTGTCATGTCTGTGCTCAGTCCAAATCCTCCACACAAGCTCCTGCTGGTCTCCTCATGCCCTTGCCTATTCCTAAGGAACCCTGGGCCCATATTGCCATGGATTTTATCACCGATCTCCCACTGTCTGAGAATAATACAGTCATTTGGGTGGTAATCGATCGATTCTCCAAGATGGCTCATTTTGTTCCTCTTCCTGGTCTTCCTTCTGCCCCTGCCTTGGTTCCCATTTTCATTCGAGAAATTCTCCGCCTACATGGGGTCCCTTCTCATATTGTTTCCGACAGGGGGGTCCAATTCACGTCTCGTTTTTGGAGAGCCTTTTGCAAATCCCTCAATATTGTCTTGGATTTTTCTTCTTCTTACCATCCCCAATCCAATGGACAGACTGAGAGGGTTAATCAGGAGTTAGAGGTCTTTCTTCGCACCTTTGTGTCTTCTCACCATGACGATTGGTCCTCTCTACTCCCGTGGGCAGAATTCTCCCATAACAATCATGTGAATACCAGTTCGCAGAAGACACCCTTTTTCACAGTTTATGGAAAACACCCTCAACTTCCTCTTCCTATGATCTGTTCTCCAGACATTCCAGCTTTGGCTTCGGTTCAGGAGTCTCTCAATTCCGTTTGGGGTCACGTTCATGATTCCCTCCGGGCAGCTGCTGAAAAATTCAAAGGCTTTGCCGACCGCCGCAGGCGTAAACCGCCTTCTCTTCAGCCAGGGGACAAAGTCTGGCTCTCTACCAGGAACATCAAGCTCCGAGTTCCTTCTCTGAAGTTTGCTCCACGATTCATCGGTCCATACACGGTAACTGCTAAACTGAATCCGGTTTGTTTCAAACTCCAGATTCCTAAGAGCCTTAAAATCACTAACTCCTTTCATGTTGCTCTTCTAAAGCCTTTAGTCCTCAATAAATTCTCTCGTCCTCTTCCTACCGTGGCGCCTGTCTCTGAGGATAATCAGGAGTACGAGATCAGTCAAATTCTGGACTCCCGACTCTGTAAAGGCGTTCTTCAGTACCTCGTTCATTGGAAAGGGTTTGGTCCTGAGGAGAGGTCTTGGATCACTGCATCTGAGGTCTTTGCACCTCGTCTGTTAAAGGAGTTTCATCTGAAGTTTCCCTCTAAACCTGGGCCCAGGCGGGGAAGGGGGAGGCCTCGTAAGAGGGAGGGTACTGTCATGGATATGCATTAATGTCTGTCTGCCATCTTACCTTCCTCCTCATGTGTTCATCTAGAGACCAGACCTCCTTCACCTGGCTTCCTTTATAATCTCCTCCCAGCCTGACTCCACCCCAGGCCCTATCACTGAACACTATATTAACCTGTGCACTGCAAGCCTGCTTTGCTGATCAACGTGTTTGTTAGGCATTGTGTGTTTGGGTTCCTGCCTGCCGTGTGCTACGTCTGTCTCTCTGTTACGTTATTGGCTTGTCCCCGACCATCCCTGTCTGCTCGTGACCCTTGACCTTCGGCTCGTTCTTCGTTATCCTTGTCTGCTTGTGGCCCCTGACCTTCGGCTTGTTATTCGGTTCTCTCTATCGTGTGCTGCTGCTTCCCCTTATCCTACGGGGCGTGAGCTAGGAAACTCCAGGGGCCGCGACCTGGTCCCAGCCTGCAGCGTAACATCCTCACCACTAGAGGCCCTGGAGAAGACCAGCTGGGTCTTAGACTCCGCGCCCTGGGGAATCTTGGCTCTCGCTTCCGTTGGGATCCCGGTTGTGCTCCTCTGGTCCCGCTTTCCACAACCACCCAGTTTCCTATCCACAGAAGCCAGCCATAGGGTTCACTACCTCGCGGTGCACTCCTGTCCCCCTACGGTGTGCATCTGTCACCTGGCCACAGGTGACCCTGACATAAGGAAGTATTTACCTATGTTCCAAGAGATACTTAGAAAAAAAGAGCGACCAGTCTCACATCCATAGGCAACCTACCTAACATGTAATTTAATCTTTTGCCCATAGTTCTACTTTAATGGGTAATAAAGTCCCCTAAAATCACCTCCCCTCCAGAGATGAGATGTATGCAAGCTCCCACCCTGCCACTAGTCTTTTTCCAGATTTAGTGTCTTCAAGCATCTTACTTTGCCAGCCCAGGAGGACATTACTCCCACATATGTGTACAGGAGTTCATTCATCCCAGAACCCATGGCATGCTGAGAAGAAATATTATTGGCAAGCAGGTAAGAAGCATATTCAGTATATATATCTTGCAGAGGAAACATACAAAGTCTCTTCTGCAATAAAAGCCTACTTACTAGCAATTTTTCTAACACTAAGGTTCCACATTTATTCAAATCTACCACAAAAGGCATAGTTCCCCAAAATCTATTTGTTCTTCTTTCAGGGTTCTAGCTGAACCCCCCAAACCAACAATATAGTTTGGTTTTAGAATGAGTCTTGTTTTTTTTAATCCACCCCGCCAATGTATTTTTATTATTCCTATGAAAACTCAAAATAGGTACTGTAACAACATTTCTCCACCCAAATGAGTTTAAGGGACTCTCAGAGTTGCAATAAATCACATTATCAATCTCACCTCCATTCACCAAAATTAAATGTGTGCGAACTAAGCAGTAAACTAAGACATCCTGCGAGATGCCAGCTCCACAGTCAAGAGTATGCTTGAGAACGTCCATATGATTAAACGCATCGGAGGGAGCAGGAAGTGACGTCATCCCAAACAGTACTCCTGGAAGTGATATTGGTATAGTACTAAAAATGTGCTAATCAACATTGTTTGACACTAAGTATATGTGTAATGGATCCTGGCACTGGTGAATTGTGGAAATATTGATTTGTAAATACAAGTCTACACATTTCACAAAAAGGCCCCACCAAGGGATCGAGAGCAATTTTATTATCAGTTTTTGTTTTTAAAAACAAATTAGAAAACAGCTCACGTACATTTTTGTTGATATAAAACCACAAATAACAATATGTAATTACTGTTTGTTATATACAATAAATTGTCCGTTAAGAGCTGGAAGTCTCACATGTCATTTGAGCATCTTCATAAAGAGAAGATGGGTCCTGTTCATTGTCCTCAAAACTTTTAGATATGGTAACATTTTCATACTTTGGCTCTAAATCTTCCCTTTCATCTGGACTTTGGTAAATGTGTTCACTATTTGGAGCTTGTTGCAGGATAAATGGTTCCTGCAAGTTAGAATATGTGTTTTCCATCTTCCCAGAGCTACCAGTCCGCTCAGATCCCTGTCCATCTTCAGGATCGTTTTTCTTTAGGATGGAGGAAGTTTGAATAACTGAATTCTTATTTGCATTGTCCAGTAACTTACTAACAGGAGAATCTTTATTTGTGACTTTTAAATCTTCCTCACAAGTGGTCTTTATCTGTGAAAGTCTGGCATTTGAATGCTGCAACAAGCTTTTTCTAACAGGTTTCGGAATCCCTTTCTGAAAACTGCCAAAGCGTTTCAGAACAGCCTGGACAGCCCCCTCCATATTGCCCTCTGACCTTCTTCGAGGCTTGTAAGACTTTTGAGGAGGACCAACACTCACATAAACAGTTGTAAGGTTATGACTTTTCTTTTTTGCTTCTGCGCTTAAATCTTTTAATCCAGAATCTGTTGACTCAGCTTTAAAGATTGGCTTTTGAGCATTAGACATTGTCCTTCGTCTCCCAGCTGGAGCACACCTCTGAAGCTTGGGATGATCTTCTGGTTCTGGATTAGGGCTTACTTTGTCATAATTATCAGTGCCATTGTCATATTGCTGTGACTCATTTCCTCTAAGTGTCTCAGACTGTATAGATGGCAGTTTTGGGAGGCTTATGGCTAGTTTTGGCTTCCTGGCAAGGTTAGGTGTATCAGTTGTGGAAGATCTTCTACTTCCAAATTTGGTCCCTTCAGCAAATGACACAGATGGTCTTTTCGCTTTGGCAATACTTGATGTCCTGGGAATAGAAAATGGAAGGCAGGCCTCTTCTGCACTGAGAGCCATTGCTTCAGGAAACACATTACATTTAGAACTTATCTCTTGAAATCCATCAAGGTCAGCAACAGATAACCCTGTATGGCAGAAGAAGAGTCATCATTATTTCAAATGTCCAGGCATTCTTCCAAGGTATAGCTCGGGGTATTAGGAATGTACCCCTAATAAATACATACTGCAAAAATATCCAATCTAAAACATTTCTTTATCCATTAGCAAACTAGAGGCAGGAAAACTATTGGGGCGAAGGGCAATTTTAATACAAAAAAATAAAATATAAAACAATAGGGTAAATGCAGTCTTATTTTAAGAAGTATATATAAAAGGAATTTTAGGGATGTTTGTTGTCTCGTGTTCTTCAAGTTGACTACATTTATCCTAATGTCAGACTGGTTCTGTTAAGCTGTGTACACACGATCGGTTTTACCGATGAAAACAGTCCGATGGACTGTTTTCATCGGACGAACCGATCATGTGTGGGCCCCATCGGTATTTTTCCATCGGTGTGAAAAAATAGAACATGTTTTAAATTTATCCGATGGGAAAAAAAACGATAGCAAAATCCGATCGTCTGTGGGGAACTCCATCGGATAAAAAACCCACGCATGCTCAGAATCAAGTCGACGCATGCTCAGAAGCATTGAACTTCATTTTTCTCGGCTCATCGGAGTGTTTTACGTCACCGCGTTTGAAACGGTCCGTTTTTTGACTGATGGTGTGTAGGCAAGACTGATGGAAGACAGTTTCATCGGATTTCTGATGGAAAAAACCATCGGATTAGAATCCATAGGATATCCGATCGTGTGTACAGGGCTTTCAATTCTGTAGCTGTTTTTTCATGGGCATTTGCTTTACTTTCTCTGACACAGGTAGAGGATTTGCTAAAAAGTCTGAATTCATCTATGGTCTCCCATGTGTTTTCTTTTAAATGAATATATTAGCGTTTATAATAAATCAGGCCTTACTTAAAAACATGTTAAGCTAGTATTATCACACCTTACCATTGCCACAATGAGGAAAGGTGAGACTTATCTCAAACGGTCCTTTCTTTGTGTTTGAAGACAAGGTCCTCCTGCACTCTTAACAGTTTATGCTATGCTGCTCATGCTCAAACAGTATTTTTAGGGGGACAGCAAGTATCACTGGGGATGGCTGGCAGATCAAGTACTCTCTATGTAGAGTTCTACAAGTTATAGCATCTACAAACTATGGGATATATTTATGGAATTTTTATTTATTTATTTATTTTTAATATTCACCACCTCAATACCGCACACCATCATATGACGTCCTGGTATTTAGGTAAGGATATCTGAATGATGCCTGCAGCTACAGGCATCATTCAGATATTCTTCTTTTCAGCCGGCGATTCTGTGCACCATAAGAACGATCATAGCGGCAGTTCCGCTGCTTGATCGTTTTTATAGGCGGCGGGAAGGGACATCCCTCCCCTCCCGCCGCCATCCGGTGCTTCTCCGGGCTCTCCCGTGCCATCGGCCGGCGCCGGATGAGGAGGTTAGAGATTTCTCTATGACCGTCGGAGGCCCGGGCGCGACGTTATGACGTCACGCCCGGGTACCCGGGAGTAAACAAAGCCGCAATCGCGGCTGTCGGCATGAGATCGGTGATTTTTTTTCACAATCTCATGCTTTTAAGCCTGGAGGAGAGATGTGGGGTCATATTGAACCTGCATCTCTCCATAAAGAGGACCTGTCACAATAGATTCCTATTACAAGGGATGTTTATATTCCTTGTAATAGGAATAAAAGTGATCAAAATTTTTTTTTTCTTAAAAGGTGTAATAAAAAAAAAAAAAGTAAAACGCCCCTGTCCCCGGTAGCTCGCACTCAGAAGCAAACACACACACAAGTCCCGCCCACATATGTAAACGCCGTTCAAACCACACATGTAAGGTATCGCCACGTGCGTTAGAGCGTGTGCAAAAATTCTAGCACTAGACCTCCTCTGTAACGCTAAACTGGTAACCTGTAAAAATATGTAAAGCGTCGCCTATGGAGATTTTTAAGTACCGAAGTTTGGCGCAATTTTGAGTGTGCGCAATTTTAAAGCGTGACAAGTTAGGTATCTATTTACTCATCGTAACGTCATCTTTCACATTATACAAAAAAAATTGGGCTAACTTTACTGTTTTGTTATTTTTTTAATTCATGAAACCGTTAAAAAAAAAAAAAAGGCGTTTGAAAAATTATTACGCAAATACCGTGCAAGAAAAAAAGTTGCAATGACCGCCACTTTATTCCCTAGGGTGTCTGCTAAAAAAATATATATATATATAATGTTTGGGGGGTTCTGAGTAATTTTCCAACAAAAAAATGATGATTTTTACATGAAGGAGAGAAGTGCCAGAATAGGCCCGGTATTGAGGTGGTTAATGGCGGCGATCAGCGACTTATAGCGGGGCTGCGATATTGCGGTGGACAAATTGGACACTGAAGCCTCATACACACAACCGTTTTTCTCGGCAAGAAACAGCAAGAAAACTGCTGGGAGAGCTTTTTGCAGAGAAAACCATTCGTGTGTATGGTTTCTCGTTGAGAAAACTGCCGGGAAACTCGACAAGAAAAATAGAGAACCTGCTCTCTATTTTCTCGTCAGGATTCTCATCGGCCTGTTTCCCGACGAGAAAACCGTGTATGTATGCTTACCTGTCTCCAGGTAAACCTGCACATGCTCGATGACACTTCGACGCATGCGCGGTAGCATACAAGGGTAGTGTAGGGTGAAGCAAGATGGCGGCGACGGCATAGACTGTGACGAGCGCATGCTCATCGTAGTCGATGACGTCACCGCGTTCTTGCCATTCAAAAGAACGGCAGTTCTTTTGAATGTGCGTAGGTACACAGGGCTTGGCAAGAAAATCTTGCCAGGAATCCCGTCGAGAAAACCGAGGTTTTTTTTTGACGGGATTCTCGCCCATGTGTACAGGGCTTAACTCTCTCTTTTGACACTCTTTTGGAAACCAGTGACACTAATACAGTGGTCAGTGCTAAAAAATATGCACTGTCACTGTACTTATGAGACTGGCTGGGAAAGGGTTAACATCAGGGGCGATCAAAGGGTTAACTGTATTCCTAGCCAGTGTTTGCGTACTGTGTGGGAGGTGCTTTTACTAGGGGAAGGCATGGATCCATGTCCCTGCTTTGCAGGAACACAGGATCCATGCCTTCTCTACTGACAGAATGGCAATCTGCCTTGTATATATGGGAAAACTGCTGTTCTGCCTGTGTAGCTGAACCAGTAGTGTATTTAGGTTTTGTGCTGCCCTAGGCCTGACTAAACTCTTGCACCCCCTAATTTAAATATGACCCACCCCTTCCTGTCAAGGCCACACCCCATTCTGTTTAAGACCCGCCCTGAAATTTTCGAGCGGAGACACCAGTTCTGGGAGCCTGGTGGTAGTGGGGAGCAATGGATTCCCTTAATTTGCATAGATTTCCTCTCACTTCCTGTTTGGCTATGGGGCAGGAATTGAAGGGAAATCTCTGCAATGGGACAGGGATGGTAAAAAATAAACTGACAGGGGCTATAACCCTCCCTTACTCTATCCAAAAAAAAAAAGGGTTGCATATAGTTCTACTTTAAGCACACATTTCTGATAATTTTATGGAGAGGACTAAGAAGATATAACCATGCCAATGGTGCAGCAGAAAACATATAGCACAGTGAGGAAGTTTTGTGGTCCAGGATGATAGGACAGTCAAAATTAGAAGCAGCGCCCCCCCCACAGTTGTGGAATGCGAGCCGCCCGCATACCAGAAGCAGTGTGGTCGCTTTATGGGGGCGTCGGACTAATTTACCTCTCAGCCCAGTCCGCCCCATCAGACTGGCACTACACTAATAGTGTAGCGCAAGCCGGCGGGGACCCTTTCTGTGCTGCCCCCCTGCAAAGTGCTGCCCTAGGCCTTGTTGGCCTAGGCCAGGATACAGCGTTAAGCTGAACGATCGGTGGGTGATCGGCTCATGCTGTGCATAATTCACACCCGCTACCCAGAATTGTGGGATCACGTATATATACATGATCCTGCGCACAGCTGATGCCCTGTAGCAATAAAAATGCTATAGGGCGAGTAGTTAAGTTGTATTGCTGTGTATGTCAGAACAGGAAGTGATGGGATAACTCTCCAACAGGGACACACAAAAAAAATATATTTAGTAGTGTGTAGAAGGGTTAGAACTTCTGACAGTGTTTTTATCGCTTCTATGCTTTATGCTGATGACACCCTATCCCCCCCATTTCCTACATTGGTGTCAGAGGAAAAGAAAGTGAGAAAAATATCCCACAGGTTACAGACTGAAATATAAACATGGAAGTAAATGTAACTCTTTCTCATCTAAAATGAAAAAATATGGGTGGTGTTAGCTTAATATTAGAAACATATTACCGAACAACAGAAAGGGAATATGGTCCTCTTTGCTTGAAAAGTGATATTTCAAAGTATATCTCTTCTATTAGTGATTTCCTTTATAAACTTTGCACACACCCATGAAGTGCAGCCACTTGATCCTTTCCTATTATTAAACTTCTTTGATTGAGCTCTATACTTAAAATGCCCCCCCCCCCCCATTGGTTTATTTCACTGCCTTAGTTATAAATAATACAACTGCAGCTGTGCACATCAAAGAGACTGATTACTGGATTAACTAAACAATATTAAGGGATAATGAGGAAGCATAATTTATTTGTGATGCATTCACAGCAGTACCACATTGACACTTTTTAAATTAATACACAAAAATCCTAACTACTAAGCTGAAGGACTATTGCGGTACTAAGAAGTAAAAAAAGTATCAAAAAAGTTAATTATACAAAATAAAAATATTGAAAAAAAAACATGATTGTACATACAGTATATACCTAAATTCTGGTATATATGTACAATCATGTTTTTTCAACATTTTTGTTTTGTATAATAAACTTTGATACTTTTTTACTTCTTGGTACCACTATAGTCCTTCAGCTTAGTAGTTAGGGTTTTTGTGTATGAATTTTTCAGGATGAAGTACTGGACCAACATTGTCCACTATTGAGGGCTCTTTTGAAGATCCCCCTCCCAATATTTTCTCTTTTGGCTTTTTAAATTAAATATCTATTTCGGAACCTGTACACACGTGTCTGGTTTAAGTGCCTATGTTATCAAGCGCAGGTTGAAATAAGTGGGGTTTTAGCTCAAACTTTTATTAGAATCAGTGACAACCCAAGTCCAGCTTTAAATGGAACTCTAGGCAGCTATAATTGCGTAGTTTCATACAGTTATTTATTCATAAAAATCATTAAATGCATTTTTAAATACCTAAAATATAATCTCAAGTAACTTTTATTTTAATTCCCATAACTCCCTGCAAAAACAAACTTTTCAAAAATGAAAAAAGGTTGGGCCCTCCCCCTGTCAGAACACAAAAGCTCAGCGGGTGAGATCACTGTACTTACTTCGGATAGTAAGTAAAGCAGTTTCGACCAGAGCTGACAGATTTTTTTCCCGTTCAACCCGCTGGGGTTAGTAGTGTGTACCAGGCTTAAGGCTCGGTTCACACTAGCTGACTCCAAAGTTACATAATTTTCAGTGCAACTTGGAGTCCGACTTTGATATGACTTTGAAGTGACTTTAATACGACTTTTACACTCTCTGACATTAAAGCCATGTCAAAGTCGGATCAAAGTAGTGCAGGAACCTTTTCTGAAGTTGCAGCGACCTCAGTAGTGTCAATTGAAACGGCTGTCAGAGATACATGGCATTTCACATGTCCTGTGACTTTGGGTCTCACTAGTTGGATCCTTAAGCCTCGTACACACGACCGAGTTTCTCGTCAAAAAACGACAAGAAACTTGCTGGCAGAGCTTTCTTGCCGAGTAAATCGGTCGTGTGTACGCGGCTATCAGGTTTCTCGTCAAGAAAACCAACAAGAATCTCGATGAGAAAAATAGAGAACCTGCTCTCTATTTTCTCGTCAGGATTCTCCATTTTCTCGTCGAGATTCTCGTCAGCCTGTTTCTCAACGAGTAAAGTGTGTGTGTGTGTACACTTACCTGTCGCCGTGGAAACCCGCGCATGCTCGAAATGACTTTGACGCATGCGCGGTAGCTTCCTAGGCATAGGTAGGGTGTAGCAAGATGGCGGCGACGGCATCGAATGTGACGAGCGCACGCTCGTCGTAGTCAATGACGTCACCGCGTTCGCTCCATTCAAAGAACTGCGGGTTCTTTGAATGGAGCATGTGTACACTCGGCCGGGACAAGTTTCTTGTCCAAGAATCTCGTCAAGAAAAACGACGAGTTTTTTCATGACGAGATTCTCGGCCGTGTGTACGAGGCCTAAGTCGCAGGAGTGTCAACCAGGTCTTAAGGGATTACTGCAGGAAGGGGGTCCTGATTTCACTATGTATAGCTTTAATAAGACCTTATTTAGAACACTTTGTCCAGGTTTAGAGACTTCCCTAAAGTGGGGTACACACTATAAGAAAATTGGAAGAAAAATTCTGTACCCGGCACAATCGTTCAGTTTTAGTATAGTGTGTACACAACTTTCGACTTCCGATTTAGACTTTCCAAGCGGAAATTTCTGAAGGGACAAACTCCAAAATTCGGATACGAAAGACTGCACATGATTAGAAACAATAAACAACAACAAAAAAGCCTCTGTCGTTCGAGAATTTTTGTATAATTAGTACCATCCTCGGTTTCAACATGCTGTGAAACATTGAGGAAAACCGGATGATTGTTCGTCTGATTTTCTTATAGTGTGTACTGGGCTTTACAAAAAGATACTGATTGGATAAAACAAGTCCAGAGACAGGCAACATAAATAGTACAAAGTCTGAGGAATAAAACATATTAGGAAAGACTGAAGGGACTTAACCTCCCTGGCGGTATGATTCTGTCTGGAATTATGTACCAAAAGCGGTACAATTATTTTGCATGGAAATTTGGCGTTTTATATTGTAGGCCTGCAATTCTTAGTAATTACTTACTTAAACCTGAGCAAACCAGAGTCTAGTAGACATCCCGGGTATGATAAAGTTTGAAACACAAAATCATAAATTATAATATAATAAATAATTTTAAATAATTATAACAAATAGTAATGTAATTATAATAAAAATGATTCAATAATGTAATCAAATCAAAAACACTGAAATTTGCTCAGTTGCAGAATTGTCGCTGTCATTAGATTTAGTGTTTGATGACGAATTTCCCCACAAATCGCTATCGCTCAATTCTGCGAGTGATTGTAATTTATTATCGCTGTTTTCTAGCTGGTCTAAAACCACTTTTGATATAAAGTGACACTTTTTGGTTGCTATGGACAATCTCCAGTTTCCAGGCAGAAAGAACAGTATTTATAATATAAAACTGTATGCAGGGCACTGGACAGACCACTGGGGACAAAGGGGATGTGTAATTATTTGATACAGTACTGTAATCTGTAAGATTACAGTATACTGTATCTATACTGGGTTTTTCACTTTTTGAATTTGGCGCCAAACTCTGTCCTTGTGTGCCGCAACGTCGCAGGGAGCGGAGCTCGGCACTCGGCAGTGTGGTTCGAGCGAGGAGACAGCTCGCACACACTGCGGGAGGACATCGCAGGATCCAGGAAACAAGGTAAGTAACTTCCCTGTATCCTGCAATGCAATCCCGAGACTGGCTCGGGGTTACCGCTCTTAGCATGAAAAATTCCCCCTCCGAGCCAGACTCGGGATTACCGCCAGGGAGGTTAATATGTACAGCCCTCTGGAGTTTGAAGACATGGGTCCCCAGAAGGTAAGTACACATGCTCTACATTTACAGAGTTGGCTTTGTTATTTTTCACACGGTTTGACAGAATCACATTAAAGAGGTTGTAAACTCTTTAAAAAAGAAAAAAAAAACCTGTGAGACAAAGGCATAATGAGCTAGTATGCATCGCATACTAGCTCTTTATGAAATACTTATCTTAGAACGAAGCCCCCACAGCGCCGCCCGCCGCTGAGACAGCTGACATCTTCCCTGTTTTTTTTCCAGGTTTGTGGGCTCCGGCGCATGGGAGCCGTGGGCACAGGGTTTGGAAGGAATGGCACTCGAGGCATGTAATGTAAATATCTCCTAAACGGTACACGTTTAGGAGATATTTACACTACCTATAGGTAAGCCTTATTATAGGCTTGCCTATAGGTAAATGTCTGCAGAAGAAGTTTACTTCCTCTTTAAAGTGGTAGTTATTGAATTAAAGAATACAATATTAAGAATACAATTACGGTCTGCCTGCAAATTAATGACATATTGTACTAGTATGCATTGCATACTAGCACATTATGAAAGACTTACCTGTTAAACGAATCCCTTCAGCAGCGTGCTGTCACCACTGTCAGGGCTTCCATCTTCACCCAGTCTTCCTTCCGGGTTAGCAGGCTCCGGGTGTTTGAATGACCAAACCGCGGCGATGTCGCATTCACCAGAGTCACAGTTGTGGCACAGCACTCTGGATTGATGGCACATTCAGTGTGTCCGCCATTCAGAGCGCAGTGTGCATGCACCAATGATGTCACCGGCTGCAAAACATGGGACTATCTCCTAAATGGTGCATGTTTAGGAGATTTTAATTTTACCTACAGGTAAGCTTTATCATGAGTGTACCTGTAAGTAAAAGTGACAAAGCAGAGTTTACTACCACTTTAAGGCTTGTGGTATGTTGACTATCGGGGAGCAACCTTGGCATACCATATACAGTATATCTATACCAATACGTTTGCAAAGCAAATCAATTGCCAACCCCAGTGTCAGGTTAGGAGAAATAGTGCCCGATCTTTGGTATCATAGGCAGTAATTGTGCTCCATTATTGGAATCAGTAGAAGAAATGGTGCCCCATTGTTGGTGTTAGATGTCAGAATGGTGTCTCATATCAGTGGGAGGTTAAGTGCCCCAAGGGCCGGAAAAAGGCAAGGAAAGGGCCGTATCCGGCCCCCGGGCCGCAGTTTGGAGACCACTGATCTATATTAAACACTTCCACAATATACTGAAGATATTGTTTAGTAATGTGCTTCCGTCTGTAATTAGAGGAACTTCTGTATCACCTTCTCTGGGAGGAACACAGTAGACTGGGTCTTCTTCATCTGATTCAAATGAAGAAAATGAGTTCTCAGAGATCCAGCCAGTGGAGGGGGATTCAATGAAACTGTGGTTGAAAGGAAGTTCTGTATCATGGTGAGAAACTAAAATAAATAAAAAACAGCATGAGCTGGAAAAGAATAACTTCAACTTCTCTTTCACACTTAGACAAAAATAAACATTGCTTGATTTATTACATCTTAATAAATATGGTTGATTGTTGTCACAAACTAAAGTGATCAACAATAAGGTACTGTTGAGATTTCCTTACCAGTAACCCAGGAAACTTTATTATTCCCAACAGAACAGCACGGCAAGAGGGAGCTTATGTTTACTAAGGCACCCTGGAAATTGTGCTTCATTCTTGATAAACACCCTTCGTCTCCATTAGACACTCTAAAGGGAAAAGCAAATGCTAATAAGTATACCTCTGGGCACCAGTAAATTCATAAAGTTTCTAAAACACAACAAATCATAATGAAATATAACATACATTAAATGCTGGTGTGAATATACATGATAATATTGACTAGGTGTGTTTGAGACATGTTATACTTCAATGAGGGGGTAAGACTTGTGATGTGGAGGGTTTAAAATAAGGATGTGGGTAAGTGATCCAGTCCCACTGAGAACTTCCATATCAAGCATTAACCATATTTTTATATATTTTACTTTCCATACATTTCTGCTTGTTCTTGGTGCCAAGACTGCGTGTTTTTTTTTGGCTGGCAGATGGTGGCCCAATACTTAAAGCGGAACGCCACCCAAAAGAGAAAGTTCCGCTTTATGTCCTCCTCCCCTGCCACATTTGGCAAGTAATTTTTTTTGGGGGGGGGGGGGGTGAGCGGGTGCCTAGTTTTGACAGGTACCCATTCCCACCTCCACTTAGATCGCCTAGGTGATCCGAGCGGAAGTTCTCCTCTCCCTCCCCGCAGTTTTCTGAGACATGTCACAATGTTATCAATGCCTTGATGGGGATCTCGTACGTTATCTGTGAGATCTCGCAAGACTTTGCGAGATCTTGTAGCATTGTTGTACTGCACATACGTGAAATGGAGCGCATGATGTCATACCTATCTTGGTAATGATGTATGCCTATCTTGCGCATGCATCATTACGTTATCTGTTTGAATAAGAAAAAGAAAAAAAAAGGCTCCCCTGAAACTTCATGAGATCAAGGGGAAGGCTTTTTTTTTTAAACCAATAAATATAATGTGGTATGGCATATGTGCTAGATGATCTGCTTGACATCATGTACTCCAGTTAGTGCATGTGTAACAAGACTATATAGCAGTGGAGGGTGATAACGTCAGCACGCCGCTCGTTCCGCCCTACGCGTTTTGTGATAGGTCACGTCGTTTCGTGATAGGTCAAGGCCCCAAGACGACGTGACCTATCACGAAACGTGTAGGGCGGAACGAGCGGCGTGCTGACGTCATCACCCTCCACTGCTCGATCTCCACACAGACAGGTCTGCCTGCTTGTGTCCGGCCGGCGCAACAGGCTTAAGGCTGTTTTTTTTCTTTGCAAATTGTGAGTGTCATTTTAAGATTACTTTTTAATAAACCATTGGAAGATTTTACACTATCGAAGCATCTGTCTTTCTTGCATGTTGCATCATTACCAACTGGTTTATCACCGTGGAATGTGCTGACTAGCGAGGCTGTGAACACAGGGTGTCACCACGATCCAGCTGAGATTAACTACAAGCACTTTTTGGTCCTCCGTTATAGGGGACCATGGTGCTCTGGTAAGCACAATTACTTGTCTTTTGGTGGTGGAAATCACTTGGTTTGTGTCCTCATCTGAAGAGTTGGATGCCATTGGACTTTTTTTGCACGGGTGGTGTATTATCACTGAAATTTTGACTAATTACATGCACTTTACGAACTTTATTCATCATTATTTTTGCACTTTATGAATTCAACTTTATACGTTGCAATTTATGTTTTGTGTACTGTATTGATTTTGCTGATTGGGTTTTTACTCATTCAGTTTGTGTTTCATTAGTTTGATCACTCATGACATTCGTTTGTCAAGTATCACCATATTAGGTTTAGCAGCAACTATTCTGCAAACAACTACTGTATATTATTTCTTATTTTTGTTCACTGGTTGTTGTTTGCAGAATAGTTGCTGCTTCCAATTTTTAGGTTTCAGGTATTTTTTGCGCACACAACAGATTGCCATTATTTATCTTAGCGCAGTTTCTTTTCTTTTTTTTCCAGTAAAGTTTACCTGCTGGCCATAGATAAGATTTTCTTTCCATCCACCATGGGTGGAAGGAAAGAAAATCGCTAAAATCCCCCTTCAACACAGTCAGTGTTGATGGGGGATTCCTCCTGTGCTATTGTATTCTGCCAGGGGGGCGCAGGGAGCATTCCTGGTTGGCAGAATACAATGGTTACTGCTAGCAGCTATAGCCGCTGGCAGTAACTGTATGTGAAAAAATCCATCATGCTGGTTTTACCTAAGCCGATCAACTTGGGTACAATCAGCCTGTCCATACATGATTTTAAATTCGGCCACTCTCTGCTGAACTGGCCGAATTTCGATCTGTGTATGGCCGGCTTTAGAGGGAGAATTTTAAATATTAGTATTCAAAAACCTTTTAAACATTTTATTTTTTAGTGCTGCCAATAATAACGTGAGAAATTAAGTAAAAAAAAGTCCTATACATTCCTTTTACCAATCAATTCTGCAACTTTTTGTTTTTAAATTGTTATATAGTATTGAAGTGTTGGAACCTTTGTCATGTTTTATTTATTGCATGAGTGCCCATTGAAGAAATTTCCTGGTCTGTGCCACTGACATGACAGGAAATAATGAAATCTCTGTAACAGCAAAGTAGACAGCAATAAGACCTGTCAGAGGTAGTAATCTTTTCCTACGCTATCATTTTTATTGCATGTAACCATAGGAGTGAGTCTCCTACACTTCCAGTGATCACACAAGAAGTCAGGGGAATTCAGCAATAAGCAGGGTAGCCACCATATTCCTAATAGCAAGAATTACAAAGTATGTTAAATAACTGATATTATTGTGACAAAAGATGAGCACCTTATGGGTTTTACCTATGAATAAAAGGGATTTATTTAGTTAGTGACATGGGGGACAGTCTGTCTTATCTAACTTTTTGATGCTCTAAATATGGCCTTTCCATAGATTTGGTTTCCAGAAAACACGTTTGAACACCTAGGTCCCCGGACAGATCTACTGATTGCCTGTGTATGTTTTCCTGACAATTGTGACCAAGACATACCATGCTACAATGGAATATACAATCATAGAAGGACTTTACCAATGTATGTAAGGTTCTTATACCACTTCTTTAAGTCTACCTTACGTGCTCCAGAAATTTGGTGAGGATGCTGAATGTCTGGATTTCTAAGACTTTCTCGTTGCTGTTGATGGACAAATCCATTGCATATTGGGTCAATTTTAGTCAATACCAAGAAATATTAGGTTCTGCTAAATTAAACGCTTGCTTGTTGTCAACAGAAAAAAATGTAATGGTGTTGTATGTCTTGTTTTCTTATTTCTCCAATAAAATATACTCCTAAAAGACTCTCCAAAGTGACGCTTCAAAGCATGTAATCTGACCTATATCGAAGTGGGTTTGCACTTTGTTTTAAAAGATGGCTTGAGTCTGAAAAAACATCCATTCTTTATCTCATTTGTTGACATTTGGAAGTGGGTAATTAAAGCTTTTGTGAATGTTTATTGATAATATCACAGTGTTCATTGTTAATTATATACAACCTTGTTCAACAAATATTTTGAAAGCTGAAGTGTAGTTTGAAGGTGTAGTTTGTTAAATTACCACTAGGTGGCAGGTTTATACAATTTTCAAAATGTGTAACCTTTACCTTCCAATTTGGGCAAATGTGTGATGGGGAGCATTAGATTTGTTTTTGTTACATTGGAAACTGTGACATTTTTGAGAAATGAAACTGGTCTCTAGTTATTACTGTATATGCGATATAACAGGGTCAAAACCATGCTAACCTATTGTTGTTTTTAGTATTCGTTTCATATTTACTTTTACATTCTACCCCAGATTTGTACAGGCTCCCATACGGAAGATATGAATAGATCGGGTGAAAAGAAAACAGGCCAGATATCTCAGTGTCCTCTGAAATTATACAGACTGGACGTAAGCAAATATCATCATGTCAACTTGAATATGCATAGACTTAAATATTTCCATTGGTATGCAGATGCTAGGATTTATTTATATGAAAATGTTTCTAATATATATTGCATTTCAAAATACCAGTAGCTTTACAAATAATATTGCTGCTTCACAGCTATTTTTAAAAAGTGCATTTTGATGTTTTCCATTAAAAGCATCATTACCTACCGTATATACTCGCGTATAAGCCGACCCGAGTATAAGCCGAGGTACCTACTTTTACCACCAAAAAAATGGGAAAACGTATTGACTCGAGTATAAGCCGAGGGGGGAAATGTGCCCATTGCCACCTCACTGTGCCAATTGCCCAACCTTACTGTGCCCATTGCCATCTCACTGTGCCCATTGCCACCTCACTGCCCATTGCCACCTCACTGTGCTCATTGCCACCTCACTGTGCCCCCTTACTGTATCCATTGCAGCCTCCCTGTGCCCGAGTCAGTCAGTGTACCTGAAAATCTTCTTATTCTGCGGCCGGCGTCCATTGTTTAAATCTCGTGACTTTCTCCCTGTCCCTTCCGTGATAGGCGTTTCCAGCAAACACTGTGTTGAGTGACAGGATCAGATCTAGGGGGTGCTGGGATGAGCCTGGCCCCCGCCCCCTCACAGATTTCAGTTAAACCCTAGGACCAGTGACGTTGGTATCAGGAGGTAGAGGGGCAAGGGGGCAGTATGCAGCCTCGGAGATGCCGAGATTACATGGCTGCATAGTGCCTTGCTGCTATCCACCACACTGCATCATTTATTAAAAAATGTATCAGCTACAGTCCATTCTTAGCTCCTCTTTCCGTATTTATAGTTATCAACAAAATGGCTGCATACAGCATAGCTCCCAACTCTCCCTGATTTGGAGCAATGTCCCTCTTTCCTCCTCATTTGTCCCTCATTTTGGGCTGATCTATATAGTTGTATAAAGAAAGCACTTTTTATCTTTCAAAAAGTGTTTCCCAGTGCTAAACCTTTCATCCAGTTTCTAAATTCTTGCATTTGTAAATTTCAAAAGCCATGATAAAAAAGAGTTGTAGTGTAGCGGACCCCCAAAATTGGGGTCGCTGTGCCTTAAATTTAAGGGCAGCCTGAGCAATAGTTTAGGCTCAGGTTTTCTGATTCTTTAGATTGGACTCTGCTCTGCTGTGGTGTATAATTCCCCTTGACTTGCAGGTGGCGCTGTTGCCCAGGTCTTGGGTCGAACCACAGGTGGCATTGTAGCGTGATTGGGTGTCCTCTCTCAGCAGCCATACAGTGGGTGTGGTCTACCTGCTGTACATGCCTGGAGAGGGTACATAAAGGGCAGGCGCCATTAGGTGGGGGATTTGGCCGGGGGGATTCCAAGGGGAACCCCTGGTGGCGAGAGTTACGCCCTTTGGCCCTGCTGGCCAGGGGTGCGTGAATTGGTCGAGAAGTCTCGGGCACCTTCAGCCCGAGGCTATAGTGTTCCAGGTAGGCCCAGTACTTTCAACTGGGTCTACAACCAAACCATCGGAGTCCCAGGGTACCCGAGGGAGGGTGGCCCGCTCTGAGGGAGAGGAAACCAGGGGAGGACCTGTCCAGAGGATCGGTGAAGGAAGTCACTGTCTCAGGAGAGGCCTGGTTGCCTATCAGAGGGAAGGATTCCGTGAGTTGCACTGTGCCCTGTGGCACTTATGGTCACTTACAGTTGCACTGTGCCCCACTGGCACTTATGGTCTCTAAAAGTTGCAGGCGCTAGAGAGCTCTAGATTCAGGAACTAAAAGGATTCTATGGCAGAGGATCTCCTGAACTTGTCTTTGAAGGGGACGAAATCTAAAGTAACTGTTTGTGCTTCACTCCGGCTGCTAGAACTGTGAGAGGGATCTATCCGGGTGAGCAATACCCACTCAGCTTTGAGTGGCAGCGAGGGTAAATGGGTGCCGCGTGCTGAACCTACTTCTCTATCCAACTCTATCTCTATCTTCAACTTTTCCCCACTAAGTTCCAAGCAAGAAAAATAAACTTGTCTGTTGGAGTTTAAAACAGTCTGGACATTGGCCTTCTTTTAGGAAAGAGAATAGACTTTTCCCTACACTCTAGGGACGAGAACCAACGGAAAGAGGTAACTCGCTGCAGGACCCAAAAATTGTATGAACACCGCTCAACCTCTTATACCAGGAGGATACGGGCATGTGGCATGGTGTGCCCTACTCTGCAGGTGGAGGTAAGCAGGAGAAAAAGGTTCTGTGTGATACAGTAGTAAAAAAAAAGCATCTTTGGGTTTAACTAATCTCTTTTTTTGCATAATTCCCCTGTAAGGGGGCATGGCAGGGGGGTGTGTCCTATGCCTACATGCTTTTGCTAATAGGCGTTCCTCGTTCCCACCTCAAAAAGTAAGGTATGCATGAAGCAATGTCTTCACCTGGGAACCAGCCTTCCTTGAAATGTTTCACCACTTCTTGCTTGCTCACAATGATAGGGGATAAGGGACTTTCCATAGCCTTAAGGCTTGGGGGACTTCCCCTATTGCTCAATTCGACCATTAACACAGTCAGTGTTGATGGGGGAATCCCTCCCGCAGCACTATTGTGTTTTGCTGGCGGGGAGCTTTCCCCACCAGCAGAAAACATTGATCATTGCAGGGAGAAGGAACAAATAATTTTTTTGTAAAAATTAGCACATACTACGCACATTAACACTTGTTAGGTACACACTTAACCCCTTGTTTACCCTGAGATGTTAACTGACTGGTGGTGTCAGTTAGTTAGTTCCCACCCAATGTCAGTTAGTGTCAGATTTCCCACTGCACTATCACTGTCCCACTATAAGCTGCTGATCACCGCCATTACTAATATGAAAAACAAATTCCAGTATATATACCATAGTTTGTAGACGCTTTAGCTTTCACACAAATCAATCAATATACACTTACTGGGATTTTTTTTTTTTACCAAAGACGTAGCAGAATACATTTTGGCCTAAAGTTAATGTAGCAATACCCCCGCAGGGGCGGCTGGTTTAAGATTTTGGGCCTGCCGTTACCTTACTGTTCACCACGTCCGTCCTAGGGGTCTTCCTTGAAGAGTTGTCCACAAATGTCTGCACCAAACACTAATGCCCTGTACACACGATCGGATTTCCAATGGAATAAAATCCGATGGATTTTTCCATTGGAAATCCGATGAAGCTGACTTCCATCAGTCTTGCCCACACACCATCAGTCAAAAATCCGACCGTCCCAAACGCCGTGACGTAAAACACTCCGAAGAGCCGAGAAAAATGAAGTTCAATGCTTCTGAGCATGCGTTGACTTGATCATGCGTGGGTTTTTTCTCCGATGGAGTTCCCCACAGACGATCGGAATTTGCTATCGTTTTTTTTTTTCTATCGGTATAATTTAAAACATGTTCTATTTTTTTTTTTTATACCGATGGAAAAAAGACCGATGGGGCCCACACACGATCGGTTTGTCCGATGAAAAAAGTCCATCAGTCTTTTTTCATCAGAAAAAACGATCATGTGTACGCGGCATTAGTCTCTTTTTCTCAAGGGTTTTATTAAAGAACTCCAGACAGAGGGATGGAGGGTTGGGGGAGATTCAGGTACCTTGCTTTTGTGGATCACTGCTACTTTCTTTAATCCAGAGGACAAACAGCCTCCACACTGGATCTAGCAACCACCGGATAGGCCTCTCTCACTGACCTAGCAGCGGGTGCGAGTTCGTTCAAAAGTCTCTGCCACAGACTTGGGTAATCACACGCTTGGTAAAGTTCTGAAAACATAACACACAGTACCAGGATCTTTCAGCCATGCCGGCAGCACTGTGAGGTAGATTTTTATCCGGATGCGTCCTCCAATTGAGTCCTCAATTGTTCGGTCCCTTCCCGCAGGTAAGGCGACACAGGACCATCCCTGGATCAGCAGGCCCCAGAAACTCCTGGGCCTACTCTCAGTAACGGAGCCTCGGGTCTGCAGGCCCCGAGGCAGAAAAAGAACTGTTAACACATCCCTGAGGCCAGGAGGGCCGTCAGGTCAGGATCGTAAGACCCTGGAAAAACGGTGTCTGCTTCTTAAGTACCCTCTCCCAGAATGCACAGCGGGTGACCAATCCCACTGAGCGGTTTCTGGGCAAGAGGTACCCAATACATCCAGCCTGCTGCATTTCCAACCTTGACCTGTGGTGACAGCGACACCCACAGTCAAGTGGAAAATGTGTAACTCAGCTGAACTGGAACAGAGACCAATAATTTGGTACAATTATTCTGAGCTAAACTACGGCTCAGACAACTAAATTTACCACTAGCGCCTACCCAATAGGAGCAGGGCGCTACATTATGAAGAAACTTAATTTTTTTATTGGATATGTTTTATAGCAGAAAGTAAAACATTTTGTTTTTTTTTCCAAAAGATTTTGGTCTTTTTCCGTTTATATAATAAATAATGAAAAACCCAGGAGGTGATCAAATACCACCAAAAGAGAGCTCTATTTGTGTGGAAAAAATGACATAAATTTCATTTAGTTACAGTATTGCATGACCACACGGTGCTTCCAGGTGATTAAGAAGTGCGGGCGAGTGAGGCGGGCTTTTCAAACAGCCTTCTCGTTTTTTGTTTTCTTTCTTGATTTTTTTCTATTCTTTGTCTCCCCCCCCCCCCCTTTTTTCTTTTTTTTTCTCTCTCTTCTTTTTTCCTTTCCTTTATTTTGTTTCCTTGATCCTACCCAGCTATTTTGATAGCACTCTTTTGTAAAACCATATATATATATATATATATATGTAGCGGGTATTTAAATTTAGGGGGAGCATCTGGGTGGTAGTATGACCCAGATGCATTGATTGTTATAGAATTTGGGACCATTCTTATTCGTGGAGGACTCCAGTGGTGTGCAGTTCCCTGCGGCCTGTGGGTGGCGCTGTCGCCCTGGGCCGGGGTTGAACCATCACTGCAGTGCTGTTCCCCTTTTGTCCTGTTTCGGCAGCCGTATGGCGATGCGGGGAACCTGCTGTGCCTGTCGGGAGAGGAGATAAAGGGGAGAGACGCCCTCAACACAAGGTTCAGTCGTCGGAGGTCACAGTCACGCCCAGGCACCTTTAGCCTGGGTGCCGGTGTTCCGGAGTTCCGGGCCCAGGTGCCCTTGACCTGGCCGGAGCGGGAGATGGAGTCCATTCCAGGCACCTTCAGCCTGGGGTGAGGTACTACCGAGGAGGCCCGGGGCTCAGCACCTTCGACTGGGTTCCACAGGGGTGGAAGAGTCCGAGGGGCCCTAAGGTGTTGGGCGCCCGAATCTGAGATGAGGAGGCCAGGGAGCGTAACCCCTCCGAACAGTCCGGTGCAGCATTGGTGGTGACGGCGGGGCCTCTGGTAACTCTCTTGGAAGGATATCTTCCCTCTGACAGGGGCTGCACTTAGGGAAGGTAATTCTGTTCCTGTTCTACACGGTCAGTGGCAGCGGCTGTGCGTCATAACCATTGGTGACACTACAATGGTTAGTTCTATTTGAGGATTGTGCCTTGACCTACTCCCCACTTGTACTGAACTGTTCTTTGGGTCGCAACCTGTCTGCTGTTAAAGGACGATTTATTGCAGTCAGAGAATAAATAGGAGTTGGACCTTTTCAGTGGTGTGGAACTTCAGTTACTGGGAGCAAAGGGGGGTCATCTGCAGAACAGACTTGGCTCTGGGTTATGCACACGGCCCGAAGGTAAACAGGTGTTGGCTTTCACCTCTACACATTAGAGGACATAGGCCATAGTGTACCACATCCCTCCTCCCTGATCCCCCTAGACAAGACAACAAGCCGAGAAGAAGGGGTGAGAGGGGTGAGGCCGCTACATATACTCACTACCCACTTCGGCTGGCCGGTGGGTGGTGGAGATGTTGAGATTCTATTCCCTCCCCTTGTTGGGGGCCCCTGCATAGGATTGTTGTATGTTTTTTACAAGACTTTTTTACCGCAATGTTTAACTTGTACATGATCCTTTGTATTGTAGATGACTGTATGGTGTAATAGCTGGATCTCTTTGTTTTTGTTATTGATGTCTTGATATGTTCCACCAGTTTGTGGGCCTTACTCTATGAAGTCATAATTTGTCTACAATTTGTGTACTTTTTTTGGAAAAACTCTTAATTAACATAATTAAACAGCAAGTAGCACAGTGCTAAATGGCAAAAAATTGCTTGATTGTGAAAGGGGGTAAAACCTCCTGGAGCTCAAGTGGTTAAAAAATGTCAAAATTATTTCAAAGTTTTCAAATTGCATATGACAGTTGGGATCTAAATGAACAAGTAGTGATGTGATCTGAACTACCGTAATCTGTGAAAGCCTGTTGATTTCCCATTTACTAACAGCTTCAATGTGGCAGAAAGTGACTAGTAAAGTTTCAAACTACGTATAAAGACTATTATCATCAGTCTATAGCAGACTGACTAAAAATAAGGTCAGCCCGGAAATTGGTGAAGAGGTTTCCTGCTAGGATTTGTGCTTGGTCAGAGAATTTGATTATGAAAGTAGAACACGCTTTACCTATGTTTATTGTCCATTTGATGGTTCCCACAGCAGCAACAGCAACAGCAGCAGAGGATGAACAGCAGGCATATGGGAATGAGAACTCCAGCGATTATTGCCTCTTTCTGGCTGGATGCTGTGCAGGAAAATCAGATATATTCATTAATCAATGCATGCTACTATGTCACAAAATGTATGTCAAGAAAAAACTTGGGTTTTTTCTGCATGGGGAAAAAAACTGACACGACCTCAACATTGGTGTGAATAGGGCACATAACTGACGCACATGAAAACGAATGGAAATTGATGTGAAACTGATGTCGGTTTTCCCATCAGTTCCTATCAGTTTTCATGAACATATGGTGTGAACAAGCCCTTATCAGACAGGAGAGAAGCTGCAACCATGAGCGCTTAAACCACCTGAAAATCAAGAAATCGAGTCTAAGGATGTCAAATGGTTAAAGGGCAATGTCACGCTTTGTTATATTGTTCTTTAATAAAATCTCTACATCTCTTGACTGCAGCCCTCCTAGGATATTTACTTTCCTCATCGATCCAGCGATCTGTGACACATTGGGGTGGCTTTAGTACTAAGGTGACCAGATGTTTAAAATGAAATCCGGGTACATATTTTATTTTTTATTTTTTTACTACCGTGTTTCCCTGAAAAATAAGACCTACCCCGAAAATAAGACCTAGCGTTTTTTTCCAAGGAGGGCTGCAATATAAGCCCTACCCCGAAAATAAGCCCTAGTTTAGAATGCTTGTAAAATCCTATAACCCACTCTATCACAGAAGTATATAATGTACAATGTGTGTGTTTCTGTAATATAATTGCAGGGTAGAGAGCTCCGGCGGGTCAAAGAAGCGCAGATCAGCTCTATAACGAAGGTATTTGGCACAATTATATTACAGAAACACACACATTGTACATTATATACTACTGTAATAGAGTGAATTATAGGATTTTACAAGCATTTTAACTCAGTTCACACTGGGGATTCCTGTCAGGCAAGGAGAGAGAGGGGGAGAGAAGACGGCACATTACATGGTAAGACCTACCCCGAAAATAAGCCCTACTGTGTCTTTTGTTGCCAAAATTAATATAAGACCCGGGCTTATTTTTGGGGAAATACGGTAGTAATGGTGGCAATCAGCGACTCTCTGCCTGTCGCCGCCCGCCTCACAGCCTGTCAAGTCTTACTCTCCGGGCCCCGGCTACTACTGGGTGGGGTGCGGAGGAAGATCACTATGCCAGGGAAGGCAATGAGATAAGCAGGCAGGCGGCTGGCCGGGACTTGAGCCAAGGCTGAAGAACATGCAAGTGGAGCTGAATGGGAATGCACCCGAAACTGAAGAAATATTCCCTCCGCTCCGACCAGCACATGATCATCAGAAAGGGGCCCAGATAATGGAAAAAAATACACCCCCTAAGCTAGTAGGAGCGGTGGAGCGGGGGTGTGTAATTCAGAATTATTTTTTTTTATTCTGCACTGACTGTCTTTGAAATTGCCCCAGCCCCTGTTCAAATCCAATCCGGGGACAGACTTGGTCCGGGGACAGTGTCCTCAATCCGGGGACTGTCCCCTGAAAAGGGGATGTCTGGTCACCCTATTTAGTACACTCAAATAGACTGCACACTTTGCAAGTGCAGTTGCATTTATTTTTCCCTGGGCTCAGTAAATGTGGCATAGCCCTTCTGATTTCCACCATGAATTCATGTGCAAACAAAAATGCTGTTTTTTCATTTTTCATGCTCCCAATCGGGTATTCTCTACAAAGTGAAGCTTTATTATAATTATTTGTATTATTATACAGTATTTATATAGCGCCAACAGTTTACGTAGCGTTTTACAACAAAGGGGAGTCAGTACAACTACAATACAATTTATTACAGGAGGAATCAGAGAGCCCTGGTCATTAGAGCTTACAATCTAAGAGGGAGGGTCAAGAGATACAAGAGAAAATAACTGTGGGGGATGGGCTGATGGAGAAAATAAATGTGCAGTTGTTAGGTGGGCTTCTCTGAAGAGATGAGTTTTCAGGGATCGTCTAAAAGCAAGCAGAGTAGGAGATAGCCGTACAGATTGAGGTAGGGAGTTCCAGAGGATGGGAGAGGTAAGCATGGGAGGAGGTGACAAGGGAACTAGAGAGCAGGAGGTCTTGGGAGGAACGTAGAGATAGATTTGGTTGGTATTTTGAGACTAGGTTAATGATGTTTTTGGGGGCCAAGTTGTGGATGGCTTTGTAAGTTATTGTTAATATTTTGAATTTACTTTGTTGGGTGAGTGGAAGCCAGTGGAGGGTTTGACAGAGAGGTGTAGCAGACATTGAGCAGTGGGTAAGGTGGATGAATCTGGCAGCAGCATTCTTGATGGACTGAAGTAATCCAGTGAGAAGGGAGTTGCAGTAGTCAAGTCGAGAGATGACCAGGGAGTGAACTAGGAGCTTTTTGATGTCATTGGTTAGGAAGGGGCGTATTCTGAAAATGTTGTGGAGGTTGAGGTGGCAAAATTTGGACAGTGATTGGATGTGGGGCTGAAAGGAGAGTTCAGAGCCCAGGATTACACCTAGAACCTTGGCATGTTGTTACGGGCTGATTGTAGTGCTATCGATCTTGGCAGAGAAATCAGGGGAAGAGGCTTGTGAGGGAGGAAAAATTTTAAGCTTGGTTTTGGATAGATTGATTTTGAGGAAGTGGTGTGATATCCAGGCTAATATGTCTGTTGGTAAATTAGGGATACATAAGGAGACTGAGAGAGTGAGCTGAGGGGTAGATAGATAGATTTGGGTGTCGTCAGCATAGAAATGGTATCAGAAGTAATAGAGAATAAGAGAGGTCCAAGGACAGAACCTTGGGGGACCCTGACAGAAAGGAAGAGGAGAGGAGGAAGTAAAATTGTAAGTAACGCTAAAGGTGCAGTTGGATAAGTAGGATGAGAACCAGTGAATAGTACAGTCACTTACACCAAAGGTGTGTTTTTTGAGAAGGAAGGGGTGGGCTACTGTGCCAAAGGCAGCAGAGAGGTCCAGGAGTAGAAGTACAGAATAGTGACCATTGGATTTAGCTGTTAGCAGATCATTTGTGAGTTTTAGGAGAGCAGTTTCCAGTGGAGTGTTGAGGGCGGAATCCAGACTGAAGGGGATCAAGAAGGTTATTCTCGGCAAGGTGGACGCTCAGTCAGTTGTAGACCAGACATTCAAGGAGTCTGGATAAAAAGAGGAGCAAGGAGATGGGGCATAGGCTGTTAACATTGGTGGGGTCAAATGAGGGTTTTTTAAGTATGGGGGTGACTAGTACATGTTTTAGAGAGTTGGGAAAGATGCTAGAAGAAAGGGAGAGATTGAAGATGTGAGTTAAAGAGTGTGGAATAGGGCCAGAGAGTAAACATAGCATTTGTGAGGAAACAAGGTCCCGGGGGCAGGTGGTTAGGTGGATATTAGTGAAAGGTTTAGCAACCTTGTCTATAGTGGCGGGGTTGAATGAAGGAAATAATGATTGTACCTGTGGACATGGAGTGTTAAGTGAGGAAGATATCTGTACAGTGGAGATCTCCTCACAAATTGTATTAATCTTATGTTTGAAGTGAGTGGCGATCTCCTGGGCAGTGAGTGAGTTAGTGGGTGGAAGCAGTGGAGGACGAAGTAAAGAGTTATAGGTAGAGATGAGATGACAGGGACAGAATGATAAGTTGTTAATGAGCGTGATAAAATTAGGTCTGCTTGGCAGTGAGGAGGCAGGAATTGTATTTCTGGAGGGCAGATTTATATTGGTTGAAATCTTCATTTGACTTATGCCGCGTACACACGATCATTTTTCACGTCGTTAAAAATGCAATTTTTTTAATTGGGCATTAAAAACGATCGTGTGTAGGCTCCAGAGCATTTTTAACGACGTGAAAAATGGCCTAAAAAAATTAGAACCTGCTCTATTTTTTCACGTCGTTTTTTTTAACGACGTGAAAAACGGTAGTGTGTATGCTTTTACGAGGGGAAAAAAAATGTGCATGCTCAGAATCAAGTATGAGACGGGAGCGCTCGTTCTGGTAAAACTAGCGTTCGTAATGGAGATAGCACATTCGTCACGCAGTAACGGACTGAAAAGCACGAGGCTGAAAAGCACGAATCGTCGCTCAACAAACTTTACTAACATGAAGGGTGGCGCCATTCAAACAGAACTTCCCCTTTATAGTGCCGTCGTACGTGTTGTATGACACTGTGCTTTGCTTGAGCGTTTTTTTTAATGAATGTGTGTAGGCAAGACAGGCTTGAGAGGAAACAAGAAAAATCACGTCGAGAAAAACGTCGTTTTTGAAAATGACATTAAAAACGACCGTGTGTACGCGGCATTAGGCTTACGCCACAGGCGCTCAAAGGCACATAGCAGGGGAGAGTAATTTTTTTTATAAATAGTAAGAAAGGGAGGTCAGAACATATTGGCTCCATAAAGAATGATGAAGGGAATCTAGTTACAAAAGATGGAGAGATGGCGAAGGTTTTGAATTTATTCTTCACCTCAGTCTTCACAAGGGAAACGGAGGGTTTCAGTAACCAAGACTGCAATGTTTATCCTCATAACATGTCACAGGAAGCACCCTCATCGCTAACAGAGGATAGAATTAGAAATAGACTTGAAAAACGTAACATTAATAAGTCACCGGGACCAGATGACTTACACCCGAGAGTCCTAATGGAACTCAGTAAAGTGATTGCCAGACCATTGTTCCTAATAATTATGAACAGTCTACTGACTGGAATGGTACCAGCTGATTGGAGAAAAGCCAATGTAGCACCAATATTTAAAAAAAGGCCAAGATACATCCCTGGGAACTACAGGCCAGTTAGCCTAACATCAATAGTTTGCAAGCTCTTAGAGGGGATGATAAGATTTTAGTAATAAAAAAAATATTATTATCAGCAATCAGCATGGATTTATGAAGAATAATTCTTGCCAGACCAATCTATTAACCTTCTATGAGGAGGTGAGCTGCCATCTAGATAAAGGAAGGCCTGTAGATGTGGTGTATCTGGATTTTGCAAAGGCATTCGATGCACTTTCCCATAAACGTTTACTGTACAAACTAAGGTCTGTCGGCATGGACCAAAGGGTGAGTACATGGATTGAAAACTGGCTACGGGAATGAGTCCATAGGGTGGTGATAAATACGGAGTACTTAGAATGGTCTGGTGTGGAAAGCGGGGTCCCACAGGGTTCTGTCCTGGGACAAATTCTATTTATTTTATTCATAAACGATCTGGAGGGTGGGATAAACAGGTCAATCTCAGTATTTGCGCATGATACTTAGCTAAGCAGAGCAATAACTCTCCGCAGGATGTGGAAACCTTGCAAGAAGATCTAAACAAATTAATGGGGTTGGCAACTACATGTCAAATGAGGTTTAATGTTGAAAAATATTAAATAATTAATTTGGGTGCCAAAAATATGAATGCAATCTACTCACTAGGGGGAGAACTTCTGGGGGAATCTAGGATGGAAAAGGACCTGGGGGTCTTAGTAGATGACAGGCTCAGAAATGGCATGCAATGCCAGGCTGCTGCAAGCAAATCCACCAGAATATTGGCATGCATTAAAAAGGGGATTAACTCCAGAGATAAAACAATAATTCTCCCACTCTACAAGACTCTGGTCCGGCCGCACCTGGAGTATGCCATCCAGTTCTGGACAACACTCCTCAGGGATGTGCTGGAGAGGGTCCAGAGAAGGCCTACAAAGCTAATACAGGGACTGGAGGACCTCAGCTATGGGGAAAGCCTGCAAGCATTGAACTTATTCTCTCTGGAGAAGAGACGCTTGAGAGGGAATATGATTTCAATGTACAA
This sequence comes from Rana muscosa, assembly GCA_029206835.1. Lineage (NCBI taxonomy): Eukaryota > Metazoa > Chordata > Amphibia > Anura > Ranidae > Rana > Rana muscosa. The sequence goes on from CM055117.1 coordinate 193,236,693, forward strand.
ATACCGTACTGGTGACCCCACAATAGGGATAAAACTTTTACGCGCAAGGGAATTTAATAAGACACGCGGCCATTCACTAAATTTAGAAGACAAGTGGTTTAACCTTAAACTGCATAGAGGGTTCTTTACTGTATGAGCGGTAAGGATGTGGAATTCCCTTCCACAAGCAGTGATTTCAGTGGAGAGCATCGATAATTTCAGAAAACTATTAGATGGGCACCTAAACAACCGCAACATACAGGGATATATAATGTACATTTAACATAAAAGCACACACACAAGTTGGACTTGATGGACTTGTGTCTTTTTTTCAACCTCACCAACTATGGCAGAAAAGTCATCAAGAAAGAATGTTACTTTACCACATTACATTTACTAAGGAAAATGACTGCAACTGCACTTGCAAAGTGCACAGTCTATTTGACTTTAGTAAATACACCCCAATATTTCCTTAGGCTAGGTTCACACATATGCGCATTTTACTGCATTTTGCAATTTGCAGAAATGCACTACAGTCCATATTTACATGGTTTTCTATGGTGCACGTTCACATCTATGCGTTTTTGGAAAGAGACAGGGACTTCTTTCCCTCAGCAGATTGCGTTTTGCATGTAATAGATTTCAATAGACCCGCACCAAAAATGCGCGTTTTTGATGCATTTTTACATGCATTTTTTATTTTATTTGCTCCCACCCAGACAATGTATTTTTTTGTGGAAGAACTTGCATATTTCTGCAGGACAATGCTAAACCGTATACTCCATCTACAGTATTACAACAGTATGGCTTTGTAGTAGAAGAGTCCGGCTGCCTAATTGGTCTGCCTGCAGTCCAGACCTTTCACCAAATAAAAATATTTGGCACATCTTGAAACGAAAAAATACAACAAAGACCCAGGACTTTTGAGCAGTTAGAATCCTATATCAGGCAAGAATGGGACAACATTTCTCTCCCAAAACTCGAGCAGCTTGTCTTCTCAGTACCCAGATGTTTACAGAGGGGTTGATTTACTAAAACTGGAGAGTGAAAAAATCTTGTGCAGCTCTACTTGTCAAACCTTAATTGAACAAGCTGAAGTAAGAAGCTGATTGGCTAATGGCTACCATGCACAGCTGCATCAGATTTTGCACTCTCTAGTTTTAGTAAATCAATCCCAGAATGTTGTTAAAAGAGGGGATGCTGTACCATGGTAAATATAGTCCGTATCCACTTTTTTGAGATGGGTTGCTGCCATCAATTTCAAAATGACCTTATTTTTTTCTTAAAGGATAAGTTTACCAAGTAAAAAAATGTGCATATATATTTTTTTTTTCTTGGGAGCCTGTAAAGCTTACACCCGCTATCAGCAGATCGCAGGTGCAATGTCAGGTCCTTGCAGACTGTTTGTCAGTACACTGTCTGCCTGTACCTCCAATGCAGGAGGTACTACAAACTGTCAGCTGCAACGGGCTACGATACTTATAGGCATAGGTTTACAGGAAGCTGTGAACAAATTACGCAGCTATGTAAGCTGTGCCCTACGCAGGTGCGTTACTTTCAAATTGTGACAGTGGGGTGGGGAAAATATCCCCCATCCGCTGTCACAGGGGGGATGGGCTGCAGATGCGGAACATGTTACATATTCCACCCTAAAGTGGTTGCAAACCCTCACATATACCCAGTGAAGTGAGTAGCCTCAGATGATACACAGAGATGAAAGAAATCCTCCTACACAGGTTTTACTTGTTTAACTACAGTCTTCTCTTGTCTACTACCCTTTAAATTGCTAAAATCCTTATGCATCTGTGATTAGTACATAGAAGTGGAGAACTGCAATTATAGCTCTGGGACACTGTGTGAGAGCTGATTGGAGGAAAGGGAACCCCCCACCCCCACCCCCTTTATATAGGCAGAGAACCAAAAAAACATGCAGAGCTGTATTCTGAATAGACAAGCTGTGTTCTCATCTCCCTCCCCCATCACAATTTTTATCTCATGTTATCTCATGTGTCAGAAAAACTTCTCAGAGGGGACTCATACTGATAACAGAGGAACAAAGCACCAGAGAGAAATGACACTTAGAGCTTTGAAGAGAGACACGTAAACACTACAGATATATGTGCTTTGCTCAGATTTTATGACTGGGGCTTACAACCACTTTAAAAAGGGTAGAACATGTATCATGTTCCAAAAGTTGAACTTATTAAATTTTCTCAGTTTAAACATTTGATATGTTTTCTATTTTCTATTGTGAATAAAATATGGGTTTATGAGATTTGCAAATCATTGCATTCTGTTTTTATGTAGATTTTACACAGAGTCCCAACGATTTGGAATTGGGGTTGTATATACAGTACATGCTTTGCCTTTCATTTCTATTTTAAATTGAATGGCTTATTTTACAAGGTAATAGTTAATATACTGTATACTTTAAAGAATTGTACTTTACACTATATATGCATACTCCTTATAAGAACTTAGAAATGAGAGAAGATGCACCCCATATATAATGTAATTATAAAGACAGAAACAATATATCAGAAAAAAACTTACTGAGCAGACAAGTTCCATAGAGAGGGTTACAAGGACCACCATTACATTCACAAGCGCTTGAGCAGTTGAATCCAAAAAAGCCATGTGGACATGTTTCATTACAACTAAAGTATAATAAAACACAAAGATATTATACGCTCTTTGAGAATTGAAATATACCTCTTTGACATGAAATTCTCATATATTAAATACTGTATGGAGAAATCCATTGCTATGTACAGTGTTAATAATGAATGCACATAGAAATCATTAGGAGGAATCTGCTTGTGCTATATTATTGGTCTGATATTTACCATGAGTTCACGCCATTACGATGCTGTAACACTGTATTACGCACAACTCATAGCAACACATGAAGCACAGTATTGTGCTGTACACCCCAAAGCATCTACAGAATGTACCTGTGCTACAATGTATAGAAGGTATGGTGTAAGTTGCTCTACAGAGAAAAAATGTAAAGCGTGATCAATTTTTCTGTGTTTGGTGCCCAGCAGTGGCGGTGCGTCCATAGTGGGCGCTGGAGCGCCGCCCCCTCTCGCTCCTGTGCCCGTCACTTACAACAATATATAGGTTCATGCATTGCATGAACCTATGTATTGTCGCTGCCGCCCACTATTCAGATGGCCGGCCCCCTGTTGAGCGCCTGCCATCTGAATAACAGCGGCTGGTTGGTGTTTAGAAGTGGCCAGTGGCTCTGATAGGCTTCCCGATTACAGCCTGGGGGCTGTAATCGGCTTCCAAATAGTCAACCAGAAGACGCACAGGGGGTGCGTTCCTTGGTTAACACTGACAGGCGTTTCAGCCAATCAGGTTCACCGGGTCTGGTTACCGGTAACCTGATTGGCTGAAGCGACATCGAGGGCAGGAGAAGACATTGAGGATGGAAGAAGGACGACGCTGACCCAAGGAAGGTAAGTGCTGGGCTGGGGGGACAAACTGGCTGTATTTGGGGGACAAACTGGCTGCATTTGGGGGGAAACTGGCTGTATATGGGGACAAACTGGCTGTATATGGGGGATACTGGCTGCATTTAGGACAAACTGGCTGCATTTGGGGACAAACTGGCTGCATTTGGGGGAAAACTGGCTGTATATGGGGACAAACTGGCTGTATATGGGGGAAACTGGCTGCATTTGGGGACAAACTGGCTGTATATGGGGGAAACGGGCTGCATTTGGGGACAAACTGGCTGTATATAGGGACAAACTGGCTGTATATGGGGACAAACTGGCTGCATTTGGTGTGAACTGGCTGCATTTGGGGGGAAACTGGCTGTATTTGGGGACAAACTGGCTGCATTTGGGGACAAACTGTCTATATTTGGGGGGAAACTGGCTGCATTTGAGGGGGCAAACTGGTGGCGTTTGGGCACAGTGGCTGCGTTTAATGGGCACAATGGCGGCAATTGATGTTTTGTTTTTTTTTCCCGTTTGTTTGCGCCCCCCCAAAAATTTTGAGCACCAGCCGCCACTGGTGCCCAGTTAAAATAAATGAATGGATTAAGACCTAGAGACCTCTTTTTATGTTAAGCCCCAACAATACTGAACTAGAACCACTTTAGCTATAAAATCATTTAAGCATACATGCAATAAAAAGTACGGTATAATTTACCATATGGAATGTATTATACCAGGTAAGTCCTTCTCTACCAGGCACATGTTTATGGGCGTAGCCTCTGGGACCTACTGTCAGTTTGACAGCCCAGACCCTAACCTGTATAGCAGAGCTTTTGGTCAGAGTCGGTGCTTATTAATAAAAAAAAAGGAATCTCTGGCTGATACTCGCCTTCAATCCAGAGCTGCCTACCACACTACTACTATTTATTTTATGCTATAGGATGTCCTCAGTCTTCTATGTTGAATGACTCACAATGTCATGCTGTGAATGCAATTCAGCACCTGGCATCTCAGTAGCATATTGATGCAGAGTGTGGGTGTGGGACTGAGGCTATCACATTAGCACCACGCTTTAAATCTTGAAAGCTGTCAAAATCTGGTTGAGGACTAAAGAGGAAGAGGACCTTGCATGTTATAGGACTGCTCTGAAGACTATAAAAAATACAAATAAAATTATATCCTTTTAGGGTTTAATGCCGGTTCACACCAGCGTAGCTTCAAAATTGCGCGACTTTGAAGCCGACATCCCTGCGTGACTTCATCGCAGCTTGCATAGATTCCTTTAACAGAAGTCAATGCAAGTGGTGTTGAAGTTGCCCCAAAGTAGTGCAGGAATCTTTTTCTAAGTCAGAGCAACTTAAGTCGCACCGATTAGAAGGGTTCCTTTGCCGTTAATGGGGCGTGACTGCTGTAGCAGTGTGAACCAAGTGTAAAGAAACATAGATACATTGTAGTTAGCTACCCCTGTCAGGAACAGAATATTTCAATTTATTTATTTTTTTAGCAAACAGGAGCTTGAAAATCAACCAAGATAGTAGAATCACATTTTCTATGAAATCCTTCTTCTCACTATAGGGGGTCCCCAACTTACGAACGCCCGGCATACGAACCAATCCTACTTACGAACAGGGCGCTGCGGGGACCCTCTGCCGTTCTGCACGGTCCATCTGTACTGTCCTTAGGTAATGTTTTGCTGTTTATTTCATTCTCTGCTGTACTTGTATCTATAAAGTAACACTTTGTAAAACTGTCACACTTGGATAGAAAGCATGTTTTCTAATGTAGCACACAGACCTTTTTCCTGCCTTTGGCTCGCTTGCAGGTCAAGGCACACCGCACTATATGCCCGTATCCTCTGTCTAAGAGGTCGAGCGGTGTTAACAGATTTTTGGGTCCTGCAGCTTGGTTCTCCTTCAGTTGGTTCTCATCTCCTAGTTTGTAGGCACAAGTCTCTATTTTTCCCAAGAAAGGCCAATGGCCACACCACTTCAAACTCCAACGCTGAGTTTATTTTATAAGCGAAGTTCAACAGACAGTAAAGGTGGATGAGAGAAAGGACAGCAAGGTGTTGGGAGATAAGTCCAGGCACAAACTAATATTGTAGTCGCCACTCGATCCCGAGTAGGTTTAGCTCACCCGGATAGTTCCCTGTAAGAGCGGATCCTAGCAGCCGGAGTGATGCTCGAACGTTTACTTGAGTTTTCCTAGAGATACGATCGGGAGATCCTCTGCCACAGAATCTTTAATTCCCAAACTTCTCAGAACATGCAACACAAGGACAGGTGCCAGCGACAGCACGTTGCAAGGCCTGTAGTGAATCTTTGAATCCCTCCAGAAGGTTACCGGGCCTCTCCGTCACTGTGAATTCTCACCGGTCCCTCAGAAAGGTCCTCCCCCGGCCTCCTCTTCTTAGAGCGGGTTCCCTCGCAAGGGCACCCTGGGATTCCTCTTTCGGGGATAGGCCCCAGCTAAAGGTGCTGGGCCCAATAGTGGAGTTGCAGCCCCAGGCTAAAGGTGCCTGAGACTGATACACACGCGCACCCCTGGCCTGGAGGGCCGGGAAACGCGAACTGCTCCCCAAAAGATGGCGTCTGCCCCTTATGTATCCTCTCCCAGCATGCACAGCAGGTTAACCACGCCCACCGTACCACTGCCGAGAGAGGACACCCTAAGGCATAGCAATGCCACCCACGGTTCAACCCTTACCCAAGATGGCAGTGCCACCTACAGGCCAAAGGGAACTGTACATCGGGCTGCATTACATAGGCAGAAGCTAGTCCTAACAATCAAAGTGGTCTGAGACTGGCTACTGACTCAGACCAAACCCCTAAATTTAAGTACATAGCACCCCTGAAAGTAAAAGGGTGCTACACTAATTTAATTTAAAAAATTTTATTATTACTTTTGCATTTAAAATATACAAAAAATGTGAATTATTTTGGAAGACAAAAGCACAGAAAAACAAGCTTTGTTTGTTCCAAAAAAAAAACTGTCTACTACGATTAAGTTACTCTTACTGATCTTGCTCCTTTTACCAGCCTGTGACTGAACAGTGAAAGGAGAATTTAATTAAAACAGAAGTTCATTAATTTGTGTATTTTATATCTGCCTGGAGATCCGCATCAACAAAATATAAAGCCAAGAACTTGTAAAAATGTAGGCGGGGCTTGAGTTTGGTATCTTGTATTGGGAGGAAGTTCTTATGCACAGTTTGTAACATACTGATGTATTTTATATACATTTTGCACAGTTTGGTTGCAGCAACAGATAAATTGTTCTTCAGTACTGATATAAGCAATCTAAATAATATAAAATGTTAGTCGTTACAGTATATGTTAGTAGAGGATGGCTTCTGTTACTGGGGGGTGTATCCCTTTATTTGAATAGGCAGAGATGTCCCTGCAAGCTGCACTGGCTCCATGCCTCCGCACTGCTCAGCGGAGTGTATGAAGTGAAGAAAGAGCCTTCCCTGAGCTATCCCTCCTTGTCTGGAACCTGAATCTGTTCTAAGCATTGGCACTCACAAGGGAGTTCCTTTGCCTACCACACACTCACCAGAGTCACAACAAAATGATGTGGGGTTCGGGTTCCACTTCCCGCAAACCGCCCTCCTTGTACGTCTGAACTTTGACGTAGAATACCGGGGTTATGGCAGCAGATAGCTGCCATAACCCTAGTATTTTCTGAAATGGTGGGCGGTCCTCTTTAAGTTAAAAGTGGTCTTCGTGGCAGATTCGCCGCAAGATCACCTTTATCGGCAGCGGGAGAGGTGCCTACCCCCCTCCGGCCGCGTTTCGTTCCGGTCATCTCCGCCGCTTCCTGGAGCCGCCGGTAGCGATCCGGTCCTTTACCCTCAGAGGTTGTGAGTCGGAGGAGAGAGAAAGATGGCCCCCACTCGACTCCATACCATTGGATGATTGAAGCAACGTCAAGCGTCACTTGGTCTTAAAGGGGAATTTTTTTTTTATTGAAAAAAATTACTTTCTTTTTATTGCATTTAAGTGTAAATGTGATATCTGAGGTATTTTTGACCCCAGATCTCACATTACAGAGGTCCTGTCATGTTTTTTTCTATTACAAGGGATGTTTGCATCCCTTGTAATAGGAATAGAAGGGATCCAATTTTTTTTTTTTAACCACTTACAGACTGCTGCACGCTGATATACGTCAGCTGTTTGAAGAGGGATATCTCTGTTATGGCAGCAGCTAGCTGCCATAACCCAGGTATCCATCTCTTCAGCCGGCTGTCTGGTTTCCGAGAATGGTGGTCTCTGCGGCGGATTCACCGAAAGATCACTGTTATCGGTAGCGGGAGAGGGACCCCCCTCCCGCCGCTCTCCCGTGCCCTCCGCCGCTTGCCAGAGCCATCGGCAGTGGCGGAGGCGATCGGGTCTTCTTTGTTGCTGGGTATAGAGACGAGTGAAGGGAAGATGGCCCCCACCCGTCTCCATACCATAGCAGGGTGGAAGCGACGTAAAAACATCATTTCCGCCCATAGCTCTTAAAGGGCCTTTTTTTTTTTTTTTAAATGACACATTTTTTTTTTCTTTTATTGCATTTTTGTGTAAATATGAGATCTGGGGTCAAAAAGACCTCAGATCTCATATTTAAGAGGACCTGTCATGTTTTTTTCTATTATAAGAGATGTTTACATTCCTTGTAATAGGAATAAAAGTGACACAATTTTTTTTTAAAGAACAGTGTAAAAAATAAAAGGTAAAATAAATAATAAAAAACATTATTTTTTTTTAAACGCTCCCCGTCCCGAACGCATACGTGAGCAGCATCCACATATGTAAACCACACATGTGAGGTTTCGCCACGATCGGTAGAGCGAGAGCAATCATTCCAGCTCTAGACCTCCTCTGTAACTTAAAATTTGCAACCTGTAGAATTTTTTAAACGTCGCCTATGAAGATTTTTAAGGGTAAAAGTTTGTCAACATTCCACGAGTGGGCGCAATTTTGAAACATGACATGTTGGGTACCAATTTACTCAGCGTAACATTATCTTTCACAATATAAAAAAAATTGGGATAACTTTACCAGTTACTAAGCAAAAAATATGTGTAGTGGCCCTTCCCAAGAACAAGCGCTCATGGAGGAGAATAAATCACTCAGAATAAGAAATGCAGGGAGAGGTACTACAAAACACTTTACTGTTTGCTTATTTTTCTATTCAAAAAAGTGTATTAAAAAAAAAGCGTTTGTAAGACCGCTGCGCAAGTACGTTGTGACATAAAGTATTGCAACGATTGCCATTTTGTTCTCTAGGGTGTCTGAAGAAAAAATATATAATGTTTGGGGGTTCTAAGAAATTTTCTAGCAAAAAAAAATGATTTTAGCTTGTAAACAACAAGTTTGAAAAATAGGCCTGGTCCTTAAGTGGTTAATTAAAAGGTTCCCTCACCCAAGATGGCCACTGAAGTCTCTCGAGAGTTCAGTGTCCAATCAGACTACTTTCCTTTCTCTAGACACTGTACGATATCTCTAATGCCACGTACACACGATCATTTTTCCCGTCTGGAAAAATTACATTTTTTTCCTTTGGACGAGAAAAACGATCGTCTGTGGGCTTTTTGTCATTTTTCCCGACGGGAAAAAGGGCATTATTCACGACGAGAAAAATTAGAACATGCTCTAATTTTTCTCGTTGTGATTCCTGTCATTTTTTTCTGCGGCAGTTTTCCCATAGGGAAACACTGCCGCGGAGCCTACACACGGTCGTTTTTCTCGCCAAGAGAAAAAATTACGGGAAAAACGGTCGTGTGTGGGGGAACAAGCTGTTCCCTCGTTTTTCCTGTCTTGATTCACGGCGGTGTTTCACCGCCGTGAATCACGATCGTGTGTACGCGGCATAAGGGACTAATTCCCTTAGGAGACTCCCCTTCCCATGCAATAATAGCACAAGGCCACCTACAGGTGGGAAAACTAACTGCACCTGCCTACAAACCTAAATTGATTTTGTATGAACAATCAGTCTCTTACCTCTGTCTCCAGTGTCCCAAGTCACAGACACAGTCCCCTGTTACTGGGTCACAGCTCCCATGAATGCACAGTGGACACAGATGCTGGCATCTCTCCCCATAACTTCCCTCTGGGCAGCTGAATTCACACCTTTAAAATGCACTGCAATTACTATACATTCCTTTAGACAAATATTGTCATTAAAAAAGATTGTTGCTTTAAAAACACTTGACATCTGCACTTATTGGTTGCATTGTGGCTTAATGATTAGCAATTATTAAAAAATTGCGCTAAAGGGTAAAATCCAAAAACTAGCAGCTAGCACACCATTAGATACAAAAATGGTAAAAACACATAAGCCCAATTAAAGTGTAGTGCTCATAAAACAAAATCAAAACAAAGCTAATAACAGCCCAGTGTGTATATCTATCTTAAAATGTCCATGCAAATAAAATAACTCCACCGTAAAATCTAGGTGAAATAATCTTTATATAAATCTCTGCATGATAATGTGGAAAACGTCCATATTATCACGCAGAGATTGTTTTGATTTTGTTTTATGAGCGCTGCACTTTAAATTAATTAGCAATTATGGCTTGCATCAATGAGGCCTAAGATACTAGTTATATGGAGTGTTCATGAAAATATAGCGCTCCAGTTTTCTTACATACAGAATTTATTATACATTTATACAACTCTATTATGGTCTGTTCAGAGGCATAATTACACATTATGATTTATCCATACAGTATGAAGGCCATACACCAGTAGAATTTAATTCGATGTTTTGTTCCAAATTCTGAAAGCATGTTCTTCAGAGTATTTGATCTTGCCACCATTGAGTCAACTAAATGCCAGTTTAAATGCCAGTAAAATTTTATCCAGATCTGCTACTTGAATGGAATCTCATGCCTCGTACACACGACCGGTTTTCCCGTCGGAAAAAAAAACAACGATGGTTTTCCAGACAGAATTCCTCTCAAGCCTGCCTTGCATACACATGGTCACACAAAAGTCCGGTGAACTTTTGACTGCCAAGAACGCAAAAGACTACGACGAGCTGGCAAAATGAAGATCTATGCTTCCGAGCATGTGTCAAATTGTTTCCGAGCATTCGCATTTTTTCCCGTCGGAAAAGCATACAGACGAACGGTTTTCCCGCTAGGATTTTTTCCTGACGGGAAAAAAGAGATCCTGCTCTCTTTTTTTTTCCCGACAGTTTTCCTGTGGGAAAAAGTCAGTTGGAGCATACACACGGTCGGGATTCCCGACGAAAAGCTCTCATTGCAGTTTTTATGGCGGGAAAAACGTTTGTGTGTACGGGGCATCAGACATAATAAACAGGTTCCTTTTTTGCCTACAGCATATGTGTAGGCAGGTGCAGTCTATTTTCTCCACTGTAGGTGGCGCTCAACCACAGCAGCATTGCAGGGGGAGAGGAAGTCAAGAGGAACCTAGTTCCTCTATGGTTTCCTGGGTCACAGGGAGTAGCTATCTTATTGGATGCTGGCACGCCATGTGACTCTAATGGCCATCTTGGGTCAGGCAGAGTCTATTTAGGTACCTGGCTCCCGGGCTTGGCGTGCATTTTGGATGTGGCTAGAGTAGAGACAGGTCATCCATCTGTCAGGGACAGTGCTTAGCATCAGGGAGAGGTTCCTAAGGAGTAGGAAAAGTGCAGAGGCACTCCATCCTGCCTGGAAGCTACGGACCAGCCAGGCCACAGTCTGCTCCTCGCTGTCGGCACACCTGTGATCCTCTGCTACTGACACCTCGCTGTTAAATCCTGTGAGTGCTCCCAGTTGGGTTGTCTTCCCTTCGGGCTTGTTGTGTATTGCTGAACTTCAATTACAATATATTTGGATTTGGAGTGTTTTCTGCCGCCACACCACACTGCACCTACCCACATGCGCATTACAATAGTTACTGTTTTTCCATAACTTAAATCACAATCATGGTTAAAAACTTTGTTTGTTCAGAATAGAAACGAAAACAAATTTTCATCCTGCCCCTTTACATTGTTATAGTCGAAAACAATCATCTATTTGACCTTGCTAACCATTTGAAAATCAAATTAACATTTTAAAAATGCAAATGTAAAAAAAAAAAATTCTACTGGTGTATGGCCAGCTTTACTGATTTAGAATGGCACCAGCCTTTGTAGAAAGGAAGCCGGGTAAACAAGAAGAAGGAGCATCATTGTTCCAAGGTACAGCCCTGGCACTTATTTTACTGTCAGGGTGCACTGAGAAGAGGCCTGCTGGGCATCAATCACAGGCTCACTAGAACAGCACATATTAATGCCATCAACCTCTAAGTAAGGAGGCAACGATTCAGAAGGTAACGTGCCCATCACATTTTCTTCCACTTGAGCAATGCATGCAGTTCCATGGACAAGAAAAGAGGAGATACAGCATCACTGGCAAATGTGCAGAGAATAATGCTGCAAGAGACATTTTCCTTAGCTTAGTGAGTGCAGTGAAAATACATTTAGAAAAAATACCCAATCACGTACAAGAAAAAAAAATTGCTTGCACAAGATTGGTTTATGGAAGTCAGCAGGACCTTCCCTCTTTCACTAAGATTCTTTGGCCTCGTACACACGACCGATTTTCTCGGCAAGAACCAGCAAGAAACTTGCTGGCAGAGAGGTCTTGCCGAGTAAATCGGTCGTGTGTACGCTGCTATCGTGTTTCTCGTCGAGAAAACCGACAAGAAACCTCAACGAGAAAATAGAGATCCTGCTCTCTATTTTCTCGTCGAGATTCTCCTCGGCATGTTTCTCGACGAGAAAAGTGAGTGTGTGTACACTTACCTGTCCTCCCCGAAGCCCGCGCATGTTCGAAATGAATTAGACGCATGCGCGGTAGCTTCCTAGGCATACGTAGGGTATACCAAGATGGCGGCGACGGCATCGAATGTGACGAGCGCATGCTCGACGTAGTCGATGACGTCACCGCGTACGCTCCTTTCAAAGAACTGCGGGTTCTTTGAAACGAGCGTGTGTACACTCGGCCGGGACAAGTTTCTTGTCCAAGAATCTCGTCGAAAAAAACGACATGTTTTTTTCAACGAGAATCTCGGCCGTGTGTACGAGGCCTAAATCTTGGAAAGTGAAAAGCCTACTTCCCTTGAGTAAATCCACTCCATTGCCACCATATTCTAAGCTAGGTGAGGACCAGGAAAGCAAGTAAATATTTTCTACAGAAAAGGTGATCCCAGCAGAGGGGTGTTAATTACAACGGCAAATGAATGCACCTGCTGGCCTCAGTGGTAAAAATATGCTTCTGGCTGTTCAGGGCGAGAGAGCCTAAATCTGGGTCATGGCTGAGATGTGACAGATCTAGTAGGAATATGCCATTTCAGATTAGCCATGCTCACTTCTTGCCCCTCCTTTATATTCCTGGCATTTTGAATTTGGGAAGGCAATCCTGCAAGGGGCTCTATAATAACTCTGAAACGGGGCACCATCATCTGCATTTATGCCTCTGGAGCTGTATAAGTACAGTAGGTTACCTGTTGCTGTGTTCAGTTAAAAGACATACCGGGGTCCCATCTTCCCAGGATCACAGTTCTGACAGGTCCCTGTCCCTGGGCTGCACACTTCATTTCCGCGGCATTTCGGGCAGCTCTGTGCACAGTCCTCCCCATAATATCCAGGCAAACAGGGCGTATCGCATCTTGTACCATTCCAGCCAGGTTCGCATGATGGGCAAGAGCCATCCATTGGGGAACATGTCTGTCCTTGTTTACATCTTCCACAACTAAAGAAAAGATTTAATACATGTGCACATTTCGGGTGATTTTCAAATTTGTTGCTATGTCATATGTATAATATAAATATTCATGTTGAATAAACAGATTTGTAAATGTTTGCTCTACGGTATATATGTTATAAAGCAGCCCTCAAAAAATCCACTCGCCTGCTTGCATTTTGCGAGTGGATTTTTGAGGGCTGGCGAGCTATTGGCTGCCTAGGAACGGGGGGGGGGGGGGCGAGCACCGCCAGCAGCCTGGGTGGAATGGGAGTCCTTCTTCCAGCGAGATCGCGGAGGGGAAGAGAGAGAGATAGAGCCGTCCAGGTGATCAGAACGCAGCACAGGGAACACAACGATAACAGCTTTCATTTAAATTGCCGTGTTCCCTGCCGCTCGCTGTCAGATTCCGCCCCTTCTCTTGGTCCCGGGACTTTGATAGACAGATCACCCGTCCAATCCTGGTGACGGGTGATCTGTCAATCAAAGTTCCCCGGCCAGGGGGCGGGGCTGTGAATGACGTTGAGCGGCGGGAACACGGCAATTGAAATGAAAGCTGTTATTGCTGTGTTCCCTGCACTGCGCTCTGATCATCTGGGCGGCTCTCCTGTTCCTCTCCTCCCATGCACAGGTAGGCTGCATAGTGGACACAGGCTGAATGGTGGACACAAGGCTGCACGATGGACACGAGGCTGCATGGTGGACACAAGGCTGCATGGTGGACACAAGGCTGCATTGGTGGACACATGGCTGCATTGGTGGACACAAGGCTGCATGGTGGACACAAGGCTGCATTGGTGGACACATGGCTGCATTGGTGGACAGAAGGCTGCATGATGGACACAAGGCTGCATTGGTGGACAAAGGCTGCATGGTGGACACAAGGCTGCATTGGTGGACACACGGCTGCATTGGTGGACACAAGGCTGCATTAGTGGACACAAGGTTGCATTGGTGGACACAAGGCTGCATTGGTGGACACACGGCTGCATGGTGGACACACGGCTGCATTGGGGGGCACAGACAGCCTGCATTGGTTGGCACTGATAAAGTTGTTGTTAATATTTATTTTTATAACTTAATTCTGCATAAAAAATGTAAGTGTCATTTCATGAGATAATTTATGAGGGCGTGTTTAGGTGCGGAATTAGGGACGGGGCAAAGCGGGTTCGCCGGGTGGGGCAACTGGTGGCGAGTAACCCTTGAGGCCTGGCTAGTAGCTCAGGACTTGAAATTTTGAGCCCTGTTATAAAGTATGTATGTCAGACTATGCAGGTGCATGATGTAAGAAAATCAGCAGCAGGATAAGACACCTATAGAGCCACCTATAAGCCACCTAAACCTCTTGCCAAAGAGCCGTTCATAAACCCACAATAAAAGAAGAAAAAAGTTAAAAACTGACATATCAGCATTTGTTTACTGGAAGATATTGTTTTCTGATGTCTTTTCTACTTACAACATTGCTCTAGGCAATTTAATTGCTCATTTTGCGGCATATTATAACTATTTTGAAAAAAGTTTAAACCTGCGACCTCAACCAGGGGCAGATACAGCAAGGGCTGAACGTAAATGAGCAAGAGTTGCCAAAATGCCATGACCACAATGCTATGCTTTGCCGCCATGGCAGAAATTATACCCTTGTTGATCAATACCCATTCAACTGAATAGCGTTGCTCTGCAAGCTCCCCACAGCCATGGTGAGCTAGTGCAGGGATAAAGCAGGTGGTGATGAAGTAATATGCCTCCTCACCGCCTGTCAAATGGTCTCTGAAGAGAAATCCAAATGCTGACTGCTCTTAGGGGCTTCTTTTTTAGAATTTGTAATTATTTTACATTTATTTTTGGATTTTTTTATATATATATATATATATATATATATATATATATATATATATATATATATATATATTTTTTGCCCTACCCTGTTGGGGGGGGGGGGTCTTTGGTGAAATATCAGGGATATAAACAGAACCCTGATGTCTCACATTTGAGACAGAGAGAGGAACTGAGGACAGAGATTCATCAGTCCGTTTCTCTGCAGCCTCAGCTTCTGCAGCACTCTTATGCCGCGTACACACGATCGTTTTTCATGCCGTTAAAAATGCCATTTTTAAAAATGGCCATTAAAACCGATCGTGTGTATGCTCCAGAGCATTTTTAACGGCGTGAAAAACGGCCATTGAAAATTTCGAACATGCTCTATTTTTTCACGTCGTTTTTCATGTCGTTTTTTTCAACGACGTGAAAAACGATAGTGTGTATGCTTTGACGAGGTGAAAAAAACGCACATGCTCAGAATCAAGTATGAGACGGGAGCGCACGTTTTGGTAAAAATAGGATTTTTTACTCACCGTAAAATCCTTTTCTCTGAGTCCATGGACCCACACAGCTTCTCTATTGACAAAGTGGGTATTATCCGTTAATTAGGAGTGACTAGGCAGAAAAACTTGTAAAAAGTGTTGCATCACACCTTCTACAGTACCGCCCAGGGGGCGGACCCTCTGGGTATACCCTCTCAGTCTGCACATCGCAGATCAGTTCGTCAAAAAGCAGTACAAACTTAAAAGGAGGGGTGGGTGCTGTGTGGGTCCATGGACTCAGAGAAAAGGATTTTACGGTGAGTAAAAAATCCTATTTACTCTTTCGTCCATGGACCGACACAGCTTCTCTATTGACAAAGTGGGACGTCCCAAAGCAGTGTCAGAGAAAAAACGAGGGGTGGCAACAGCATAAAAACAAACTTCACCCCAAAACACAAAACAGCACTCCTCCAACGGAGGAGTTGCAACTCTAAACAGCCGCCTGCAAAACCTTGCGGCCGAAAGAGGCATCCGAAGATGCACCTACATCAACTTTGTAGAATTTTGTGAAAGTGTGAGCGGACGACCAAGTCGCCGCTTTACATAGTTGGGAAACAGACGCTTGATGTCGGAAAGCCCAAGAGGCACCTATTGCCCTGGTCGAATGCGCCGTGACAGGAAAGGGGGGCGCCTGACCCTTTAAGGCGTAAGCCTGGATTACTATCTGTCGGATCCACCTAGAGATGGTGGCCGATGAGACTGCTTGGCCCTTCTTGGGACCAGCCACCGAAACAAACAGTGAGTCTGACTTCCGGAACAGGGAAGTAGCAGATATGTATACTCTCAAAGCTCGGACAACGTCCAAGGAATGCAACGCCGACTCCTTAGGATTCGACGGCTGAGGACACAAGGATGGAAGTACAATGTCTTCGTTGAGATGAAAAGCCGAAACAACTTTCGGAAGAAAGGAAGGCTGCGGCCGCAGCACCACCTTATCCTTGTGGAAAATCAAATAGGGAGCCTTGCAGGACAGGGCTGCCAGCTCAGAGACTCGTCTAACTGACGTAACAGCCACCAAAAAGACCACCTTCTGAGAAAGTGTCAACAGGGGAATATCTCTAATATTCTCAAACGGTGCCGTCTGAAGCACCGAGAGGACCAGGTTCAAGTCCCACGGAGGTAACGGGGGGCGGACCGGAGGGGCCACATGTCGAACCCCCTGCACAAATGTACTCACGAGAGAGTGAGTCGCCAGGGGTCGCTGAAAAAAGACAGCCAGGGCAGATATCTGTCCCTTAATCGTACTTAGGGCAAGCCTTTGGTCTACCCCATACTGTAAAAACAGCAGGATTCTGGAAACCAAATAGGTACGCGGATGCCATTTCATTTCCTCACACATGGAGATGTAGGCCCTCCAAGTGCGGTGATAGACCTTCCTAGAGGACAGTTTCCGAGCACTTCTCATAGTAGAGATTACTGAGTCTGACAGGCCCCGGTCTCTCAGTACCTGGTTCTCAACAGCCATGCCGTTAAAGCCAATGACTGTAAAGCAGGATGGAATATGGGACCTTGCAATAGCAGGTCCTTCCGTAGTGGTGTGCGCCAGGGGACGTCTTCTACCAGACGTACTAGATCGGCGTACCAAGGACGCTGAGGCCAATCTGGAGCGATTAGGATCATTGGAATTCCCTCTGCCTCCACTCTGCGGAGCAGAAGAGGAAGAAGCCTTAAGGGAGGGAAGGCATAGATTAGCCGATACTGACCCCACGATGCTACCAACGCGTCCGTTGCGTCTGCCCATGGGTTTCTTGACCGGGCCACAAACCTCAATACCTTCCGATTGAGTCGGGAAGCCAGAAGATCTACGTCTGGTGTGCCCCATCTTTGGCAGAGGAGTTGGAACACCTCCGGGTGTAAGGACCATTCTCCCTGGTCCAGCATCTGGCGGCTCAGGTAGTCCGCCTGCCAGTTTTCCACACCCGGAATGTACACGGCCGACAGTGCCGGTACGCTCCTCTCTGCCCACTTCAGGATGCGAGCGATCTCCGATGCTGCAGCTGAGCTTCTTGTTCCTCCTTGATGATTGACATATGCCACTGCTGTGGCGTTGTCTGACTGGATCCTGACTGGACGCCCTTGCAGTCTCTGAGACCATTTGAAGAGGCACAGCTTGATCGCCCGGATCTCCAGGACATTGATCGGCAGGAGGGCTTCCTCTGGGGTCCAGCGACCTTGCGCCGACTGGACACCCCAGACTCCCCCCCAACCTGTAAGGCTGGCGTCCGTCGTGATCACTATCCAGTAAACCGGAAGAAATTACTTCCCGGCCATTAGAGCCGGTGCTGTCAGCCACCATACCAGGGATCTCCTGACTAGGTGGCTCACTCGGATTTGATAATCCAGAGATGAAGGGCATCTGTTCCATCTGGACAGAACTTCCTTCTGTAACACTCGAGTGTGGTATTGAGCATATGGGACGGCCTCGAAGGAGGCTACCATGAGGCCCAACACTCGCATGCAAAAACGGAGTGACGACCAATTCCTGGAAGTCAGCTGCTGTACTGCAGCCCGGAGGGTCTGCAACTTCTCCACAGGGAGGAATACCTTTGCCTCTGAGGAATCCAGAATCAACCCCAGGTACACTAGGCGTTGAGTGGGCACCAATACTGACTTTTGCGTGTTTAGTATCCAACCACAGTCTCGAAGAGTCTGACAGGTAATGGACACGCTTACCTCTAATTCTGAGCTTGAAGGGGCCTTCAGCAGAAGGTCGTCCAAGTAACCTGTGATAGCGATACCCCGCTGTCTTAGAAGTGCCAGAATCGGAGCGAGCACCTTGGTGAACGTCCTGGGTGCTGAGGCAAGGCCAAACGGGAGGGCCACAAACTGGTAGTGGTTCTTCCCGATAGCAAATCGCAGAAACCTCTGGTGTCTGGAGTATATGGGGACATGCAGGTATGCGTCCTTGATGTCCAAGGAGGCCAGAAAGTCCCCCGGATGGAGAGCCGTGACTACGGATCGAACCGACTCCATCCGAAATCTTTGTACCTTCACAAAGCAATTGAGGGCTCTGAGATCCAAGATTGGACGAACCCCCTCCTTCTTTGGCACAATGAACAGATTTGAGTAAAAACCCTGACCCCGTTCCTGTTCTGGAACTGGAATAACTACCCCGCGTTCCAGTAGACCCTGGACCGCCCCATACAGGGCCTCCCGACGGGTCGGTAGTAGCTGGAGATTGGAGGTGATGAATCTGTCTGGTGGACAAGAGAGAAATTCTATCTTGTAGCCTGAGGAAATTACTTCGCAAACCCACCTGTCGGAGACTAGAGCAGTCCACTGAGTCGCGAATTTGCGAAGACGTCCCCCCACCCGAGAGCTGGGTGGGGGCGGACCTTCATGTGGACGCAGATTTGTCCGCAGGCTTGTTGGGTCTGCGGGACCAAGGACGCTTTTGTCCTTGGACAGGCGCTTTATCGGCCTGGGGTCTTTTCCCTGTCGCCTTAAGGGGGCGAAAAAAACACTTACGTGCAGTAAAGGAGGGCCCTTGCCCTTGGCGTGGTCCCCTACCCTTGCTAGTTTGGGGAAGCAAAGTGCTTTTACCTCCTGTGGCATCCTTGATGATGTCATCCAGAGAAGCCCCAAAAAGTCTGTCGCCCTTAAAAGGCAGATCCAATAGGGCTTTCTTGGAAGTCTGGTCCGCAGACCAGCCCTTTAGCCAGATCAGGCGGCGTATTGCTACTGCATAAACCGAAGCTCTTGACAGCAGGGGAATAGTATCCATGTCTGACTCGCAGACAAACTTAAGGCCCTGGACCAACTGGTCGGCCAAAGTTATCTCATTAGGAGGAGCATCTCGCTCCTTTAACCCCTGGAGTAGCAATTTTGCCCATTCAGTAAGTGTCTGAGACACTAGGGCCCCCACCAATGCCGGGCGTACTGCCGAGCCTACCACTGAGTATAGGTAGCGAGCGAGTGCTTCAGCCTTCTTATCCACAGGGTCCTTGAAAACAGGAGCCCCTTCTACTGGAATAGTGGTGGCTCTATTAAGTCTGGACACCGAAGGGTCCACTACAGGGGGAGAGGTCCATATCTTCAGAAAACTCTCCTCAAAGGGGTACCGTACTGCAAACCTCTTTGGGGCTGTAAAGACCCTCAGTGGGTTCTCCCATTCCTTGTATAAGAGTTTGTCAAAATAAGACACACAAGGGAACACCTTAGCAGTGCGGGCAGGTTTACGAAACCCAAAGGGGACTGGAGTATCTGCTACTTCTTCAGTCCTTTCCAACTTTAGCGTATCCCGCACTGCAGTAATAAGGTCAGATACCAAAGCCGTCTCGCGTACTGACCTGGACTTGGAGTCCTCCTCACTGTCCGATCGGTCACGGTCTGCAGTCTCTGATGCATCAGAATCTGGGCCATGAGCCGTAGCTGGACCTGGTTCTGCATCAGAAATATCCCCAGAAGATTGCAGGGGACGGGGGCATTTATTACCCCCTGTCTTCCCGTGTGCTGCTTCCACCCTGGCAGCAAACGCCTCTAGGATTGCCGACATAGCGTCCATAGACACCTCAGGGACACCAGCTGCTAAATCTGGTGTTTCAGGGGAGAAGACATCTGGCTCAGATGCCATGCTGACCACACGCTGACACTGACAGGGCTCCAGGCAAGATATCAATAGGCCACCCTCCTGCGCTGCAGAGATGCTGGGTTACCCAGAGGACGCACCACCCTGGATAGGTACTGCTATGCTGCGCCTGTGATGCTGTCCCCTTGCTGCTGTGTCAGTCTGCTTCTTTTATCAGCACTTCCTGTGTGAATTTTCGCGCCAGTGTAATGCACCCTAGAGGCCAGAGGCTCTCGCAAAATGGTTGCCAAAAACGTCTGTATGGAAGATAATGTGGGCTCTAAGAAAATGGCCGCCGACAGAAGATAGAGGTCAGGCAGCCATAGCCCACAAAAAGATGGCCGCCGAACGGCAAAATCTGCATACAGGGTGGACCAACATGGCCGCCGATCACCTGATAGGGGCCAGTGGGTGTGGCCGAACCACAGGAAGATGGCCGCCAGGCAGTTACAAGAGGCCAAACTTGGCATGGACCACCTCAAAATGGCCGCCGACAGCATGGAGACACAGAAACACAGGTAAGCAAAAATGACATTTCTTTTAAATGTTAGTTACAGCCAGCCCCGCTCCAGTGGGACCCCCTAGGTAACCCCCAGCACCCAGCAACCTTTAGCTAGAAGCCCAGGGAGGAGGGAAAGGCAGGGAGAGAGGGAAGAAAGGGGCCACAACCACTTACTTGATCTCTCCAGGAATGTCCAGCTAAATCACCCAGCCGAGGCAGGGGAGTTTTACTTACCTATCCTGCATGTATTCTGCTGGAAGACATTCCAAACAGATCATCGTCCGCGCACGTAAGGTGACTGTTGGCCAGGCATGCTGTGATTGGACCCAGAAGGGACGATCATATGTATGCCCTGGAGCATGACGCTCACCGGACAGGCTGCTGCGACTCGGCCGTAAGGTCAGCCGAAGCTGAGCGGTCCGATGCAAGCCTTGGAGCGCAAGCTCACCGGCCAGGCTGCTGCGACTCGGCCGTAAGGTCAGCCGAAGCTGAGCAGTCCGATGCAGGCCCTGGAGCGTAGGCTCACTGGCCACCCGTGGAGCGACGGGCATGTCGTGGAAAACCCAGCGCGTAGCTAGGGTCGGCACATGCTCGAAGGCCGAAACTGGGGAGACTACAAGGATCGAGGATCCAGCCTGTCACCCAGTCGGCAGTTGATCGAAGATCGCAGGAAACAACAAATGTAGCAAAAAAAAAAAAATATATATATATATATATATCTTTTTTCCCCGGACCAATGGGCCCGAAGGGAGCCATGTCCTACTCCTTGCTAGACAGAAAAAAACTGATCTGCGATGTGCAGACTGAGAGGGTATACCCAGAGGGTCCGCCCCCTGGGCGGTACTGTAGAAGGTGTGATGCAACACTTTTTACAAGTTTTTCTGCCTAGTCACTCCTAATTAACGGATAATACCCACTTTGTCAATAGAGAAGCTGTGTCGGTCCATGGACGAAAGAGTAACTAGAGTTTGTAATCGAGATAGCACATTCGTCACGCTGTAACGGACTGAAAAGCAGGAGGCTGAAAAGGGCGAATCGTCGCTCAACAAACTTTACTAACATGAAAGGTAGCACCATCCGAACGGAACTTCCCCTTTATAGTGCCGTTGTACGTGTTGTATGTCACTGCGCTTTGCTCGAGCGTTTTTTTTAATGATCGTGTGGATGCAAGACAGGCTTGAGAGGAAACATGGAAAAAAACGACGAGAAAAACGTTGGTTAAAAAAATGGCATGAAAAACGATCGTGTGTACGCCGCATTAGGCTTTCTGATCACACACAGTTTACTATGCTTCACTGATGAATGGACACAAGAGAGATCTGTACCAATCGCTCACTGTGTTTATTCTGGAAAGGAAGCGACAGGTAAATATTCCCTGATCTGATCCCACAGCAGCTTCCGGCTGGAAAGGAGAGGAGGGAAGCCGTTGGCGCTGCAGGGGAGGGGAGCCAGAGAGCAGGTGGAAGGGGGAGCAGATCCAAGAACTGATCCCTCCTGCAGGGCAACTGGAGGGAGAAAAAGGAGAAAAAGCCGGAAGCGCTGCAGGGGGATTCACACAGCTCTTAAAAGCCAACTCCAGTCTGCTGCCTGTATGCTCAGTTGGGCAGTTTGTTTTTGAATTCCTGTCCCATTAACAGCCTGTTACCCATGTAAATGGGACAGCAGCAAGAAGAAAGCTCCCCAGTACTAAGACAGACATCAATGAAAACCTGACAGAGTTTCGGCACTCTACTAACAAATAAAGTGTGTTTATTAATGTTTTTATTTCTTTTTGAGAGATTTTGTATTTCTTTTTGGAGAGATTTCCTCAGTGAGGGGGGGCAGAAAGTGAGGAAAAAGCTCCTCACTGGCAACACAGACAGCAATTAAAACCTGACAGAGGCTTTAAACATTTCACTCTGTCCAAAACAAAAAGTGTAGACTTCAATTAGGCTTTAAATTGTAAAGCATCCTCCTTGGAACTGCTCCCCCTACAGAAGTTCCCAGATGATGATCCTGTTACCTTTTTCAGCCTCAAAACAATTTCCAGGTATGCACAGGCAGTATGTCTTCCCTTATGCCGCGTACACGTGATCACTTTTCTCGTCGGGAAAAATGTCATTTTTTCTCTTGGATGCGAAAAGCGGCCGTGTGTAGTGTTGTGGAGATTTTTATGGAGATGTATTTAATATGTATTGTCATAGTGTCACCCAGTGTTAGTACTTCCGCAACCCGCTCTAAAAGAGCTGATTGGGGTAGTCTGAGGCTGGTTGAATCCCGTCTGATAGGGGAAAACGTTTTGAGGTTGGAGTGTGATGTTTGCAGGGTGCGGATATGTCCGCCAACGGGGGCCCTCTGTGCATTAGCATGGACGATCGTTAAGGAGGGGATATGCTCGCTCTGCAATGACATCATTGGTTATAGGCGGATGGGCGCTCTTGTCTCTGCTATGTCTGATCAACATTGGTTGGAATTCGTAGCGTGCGTCTGCAGATAGCCTCCCTCCCCATTCAATAATAGTATAATCTTATTATGCGTTATTCTATGGAATGGCGCAGAATAGGAATTCCTATCAACGGTAACTTTAGACATCATACGCTTATTGTATTCATGTATGACATCTCCTGTTGGAAGGAATGTCCAAGTGTTGTCATTTTCATGTGAGGAGGGAACATCCTATGAGGTTCCCACCCATGGGGAGGGGATTGGTTGCTGCAGCCAATCACCTCCTGTCTTGAGATCTTTTGAGTTTAATAAAAGCCTATGAGTAGGCGTCGGCTTAACAGTCTTTGCTGGAATGGCCTGATAAGAAGACCTGTGTTGGTGGTTTCCTTGATTGAATGATGGAATGAACGGTGAGTGGACTTTAGCAAACTTAACGATAGCATTACTTCAAGAAGATGAAATCTGATGTGTGCTTAGATAGCACAGGAATTATAGGCTGTGTGCTCTGTAAACAGCAGCCTAAAATTCCACAACAGTTAATGGCGACTCTGGTGGGACCAATTGCGGCCTCTTTGAGCATCAGATCAGCAGAGGGGGGAGAGTGGACCTGCGATGTGATGTGTAAAGAGACTGTACTTTGAAACGAACAAAAAAAAAAAAATAATAATTTTGTCTTTTTGAAATAATGTTTTAAGTTTGCAGCGTGTGTATGTCTGCGAATCGTATGTGTGTGTGATTTTGTCATGGATCGTATGCCTGTGAATTTGATTGTGTGTGGGTATGCCTGCATGTGCCTGTGTGATTGTTTGTGCGATGTATTGAGAAGTCTGATGCCAGCCATGGCTGCTGCATTGTCCTGGTCTTTGTGAGCCATGAGGTTTAGCGGGGGAGGGGCTGCCAGCATCTCAGGTACAAGGGTGAAAGTTGGTGACTTTCTGTAAATAGCATGTTTTGTAGTGGGAGGGCCCTGAGAGATGATCTGATGGAAACTGTGGGCTGTAAGAGTGTAACTAAGCGAGAAATATAGACTGTATATTGTGTATGAAATGAAGGTATAGATGTGGTATTACCACACATTTCTTCCTTCAGTCTGTAATGAGGAAGAAAAGGGGGGAGAATGATAAATGTAAGAGTGACAGTTTTTTTTTTTGTCAAACTAATAATAACCTCTGTAATTCTAACCAAGTTTGTGCCAAGACTAGGGATGAGCTTCGTGTTCGAGTCGAACATACGTTCGACTCGAACATCGGCTGTTCGATCGTTCGACGAAGATTGAACGATTTGGGCCGTTCGCGCCAAATTCGAGTGACGCGAACGGCCCACAATGCACTACGCCATCGCAGTGTCATCCAGGCGCTGTGATTGGCCAAGCATGCACTGTGACCCCGCATGCTTGGCCAATCACAGCGCCGGCAGCGAGGAGAGCAATGATTGGCCACAGGCAGGATGCCTGTGGCCAATTATTGCTGAGGGTGTTTAGTACACGCCCCACACTATAAAAGGCCGCCAGCACGGCGGCCTAGTGTAGTGTGTTCCGGAGCAGGGAAAGAGCAGCATAGGCAGGGACAGTGACTTTTATTTCTTTCTTGCTTAACCTGGATTCCTTTAGTTTAGGGAAAGAGAAGGATAGGTAGGGAGAGTGTCAGTGTGTTTTGTGCTTGTGCTATAGTGTGCTTAAAAAAAACATTTTTTCTAGGGACAGAAAACTGTAGGTAGGGAGAGTGTCAGTTTCTTTCACTGTGCAAGTCCTTGTTTCTAGGGACTGGGAAGGACAGTGAGTGAATTCTCCTTGTGCTATAGTGTGCTTAAAAAAAACATTTTTTCTAGGGACAGAAAACTGTAGGTAGGGAGAGTGTCAGTTTCTTTCACTGTGCAAGTCCTTGTTTCTAGGGACAGGGAAGGACAGTGAGTGAATTCTCCTTGTGCTATAGTGTGCTTAAAAAAAACATTTTTTCTAGGGACAGAAAACTGTAGGTAGGGAGAGTGTCAGTTTCTTTCACTGTGCAAGTCCTTGTTTCTAGGGACTGGGAAGGACAGTGAGTGAATTCTCCTTGTGCTATAGTGTGCTTAAAAAAAACATTTTTTCTAGGGACAGAAAACTGTAGGTAGGGAGAGTGTCAGTTTCTTTCACTGTGCAAGTCCTTGTTTCTAGGGACTGGGAAGGACAGTGAGTGAATTCTCCTTGTGCTATAGTGTGCTTAAAAAAAACATTTTTTCTAGGGACAGAAAACTGTAGGTAGGGAGAGTGTCAGTTTCTTTCACTGTGCAAGTCCTTGTTTCTAGGGACTGGGAAGGACAGTGAGTGAATTCTCCTTGTGCTATAGTGTGCTTAAAAAAAACATTTTTTCTAGGGACAGAAAACTGTAGGTAGGGAGAGTGTCAGTTTCTTTCACTGTGCAAGTCCTTGTTTCTAGGGACTGGGAAGGACAGTGAGTGAATTCTCCTTGTGCTATAGTGTGCTTAAAAAAAACATTTTTTTCTAGGGACAGAAAACTGTAGGTAGGGAGAGTGTCAGTTTCTTTCACTGTGCAAGTCCTTGTTTCTAGGGACTGGGAAGGACAGTGAGTGAATTCTCCTTGTGCTATAGTGTGCTTAAAAAAAACATTTTTTCTAGGGACAGAAAACTGTAGGTAGGGAGTGTCAGTTTCTTTCACTGTGCAAGTCCTTGTTTCTAGGGACTGGGAAGGACAGTGAGTGAATTCTCCTTGTGCTATAGTGTGCTTAAAAAAAACATTTTTTCTAGGGACAGAAAACTGTAGGTAGGGAGAGTGTCAGTTTCTTTCACTGTGCAAGTCCTTGTTTCTAGGGACTGGGAAGGACAGTGAGTGAATTCTCCTTGTGCTATAGTGTGCTTAAAAAAAACATTTTTTCTAGGGACAGAAAACTGTAGATAGGGAGAGTGTCAGTTTCTTTCACTGTGCAAGTCCTTGTTTCTAGGGACTGGGAAGGACAGTGAGTGAATTCTCCTTGTGCTATAGTGTGCTTAAAAAAAACATTTTTTCTAGGGACAGAAAACTGTAGGTAGGGAGAGTGTCAGTTTCTTTCACTGTGCAAGTCCTTGTTTCTAGGGACTGGGAAGGACAGTGAGTGAATTCTCCTTGTGCTATAGTGTGCTTAAAAAAAACATTTTTTCTAGGGACAGAAAACTGTAGGTAGGGAGAGTGTCAGTTTCTTTCACTGTGCAAGTCCTTGTTTCTAGGGACTGGGAAGGACAGTGAGTGAATTCTCCTTGTGCTATAGTGTGCTTAAAAAAAACATTTTTTCTAGGGACAGAAAACTGTAGGTAGGGAGAGTGTCAGTTTCTTTCACTGTGCAAGTCCTTGTTTCTAGGGACTGGGAAGGACAGTGAGTGAATTCTGCTTGTGCTATAGTGTGCTTAAAAAAAACATTTTTTCTAGGGACAGAAAACTGTAGGTAGGGAGAGTGTCAGTTTCTTTCACTGTGCAAGTCCTTGTTTCTAGGGACTGGGAAGGACAGTGAGTGAATTCTCCTTGTGCTATAGTGTGCTTAAAAAAAACATTTTTTCTAGGGACAGAAAACTGTAGGTAGGGAGAGTGTCAGTTTCTTTCACTGTGCAAGTCCTTGTTTCTAGGGACTGGGAAGGACAGTGAGTGAATTCTCCTTGTGCTATAGTGTGCTTAAAAAAAACATTTTTTCTAGGGACAGAAAACTGTAGGTAGGGAGAGTGTCAGTTTCTTTCACTGTGCAAGTCCTTGTTTCTAGGGACTGGGAAGGACAGTGAGTGAATTCTCCTTGTGCTATAGTGTGCTTAAAAAAATTTTTTTTCTAGGGACAGAAAACTGTAGGTAGGGAGAGTGTCAGTTTCTTTCACTGTGCAAGTCCTTGTTTCTAGGGACTGGGAAGGACAGTGAGTGAATTCTCCTTGTGCTATAGTGTGCTTAAAAAAAACATTTTTTCTAGGGACAGAAAACTGTAGGTAGGGAGAGTGTCAGTTTCTTTCACTGTGCAAGTCCTTGTTTCTAGGGACTGGGAAGGACAGTGAGTGAATTCTCCTTGTGCTATAGTGTGCTTAAAAAAAACATTTTTTCTAGGGACAGAAAACTGTAGGTAGGGAGAGTGTCAGTTTCTTTCACTGTGCAAGTCCTTGTTTCTAGGGACTGGGAAGGACAGTGAGTGAATTCTCCTTGTGCTATAGTGTGCTTAAAAAAAACATTTTTTCTAGGGACAGAAAACTGTAGGTAGGGAGAGTGTCAGTTTCTTTCACTGTGCAAGTCCTTGTTTCTAGGGACTGGGAAGGACAGTGAGTGAATTCTCCTTGTGCTATAGTGTGCTTAAAAAAAACATTTTTTCTAGGGACAGAAAACTGTAGGTAGGGAGAGTGTCAGTTTCTTTCACTGTGCAAGTCCTTGTTTCTAGGGACTGGGAAGGACAGTGAGTGAATTCTCCTTGTGCTATAGTGTGCTTAAAAAAAACATTTTTTCTAGGGACAGAAAACTGTAGGTAGGGAGAGTGTCAGTTTCTTTCACTGTGCAAGTCCTTGTTTCTAGGGACTGGGAAGGACAGTGAGTGAATTCTCCTTGTGCTATAGTGTGCTTAAAAAAAACATTTTTTCTAGGGACAGAAAACTGTAGGTAGGGAGAGTGTCAGTTTCTTTCACTGTGCAAGTCCTTGTTTCTAGGGACAGGGAAGGACAGTGAGTGAATTCTCCTTGTGCTATAGTGTGCTTAAAAAAAACATTTTTTCTAGGGACAGAAAACTGTAGGTAGGGAGAGTGTCAGTTTCTTTCACTGTGCAAGTCCTTGTTTCTAGGGACTGGGAAGGACAGTGAGTGAATTCTCCTTGTGCTATAGTGTGCTTAAAAAAAAACATTTTTTCTAGGGACAGAAAACTGTAGGTAGGGAGAGTGTCAGTTTCTTTCACTGTGCAAGTCCTTGTTTCTAGGGACTGGGAAGGACAGTGAGTGAATTCTCCTTGTGCTATAGTGTGCTTAAAAAAAACATTTTTTCTAGGGACAGAAAACTGTAGGTAGGGAGAGTGTCAGTTTCTTTCACTGTGCAAGTCCTTGTTTCTAGGGACTGGGAAGGACAGTGAGTGAATTCTCCTTGTGCTATAGTGTGCTTAAAAAAAACATTTTTTCTAGGGACAGAAAACTGTAGGTAGGGAGAGTGTCAGTTTCTTTCACTGTGCAAGTCCTTGTTTCTAGGGACTGGGAAGGACAGTGAGTGAATTCTCCTTGTGCTATAGTGTGCTTAAAAAAAACATTTTTTCTAGGGACAGAAAACTGTAGGTAGGGAGAGTGTCAGTTTCTTTCACTGTGCAAGTCCTTGTTTCTAGGGACTGGGAAGGACAGTGAGTGAATTCTCCTTGTGCTATAGTGTGCTTAAAAAAAACATTTTTTCTAGGGACAGAAAACTGTAGGTAGGGAGAGTGTCAGTTTCTTTCACTGTGCAAGTCCTTGTTTCTAGGGACTGGGAAGGACAGTGAGTGAATTCTCCTTGTGCTATAGTGTGCTTAAAAAAAACATTTTTTCTAGGGACAGAAAACTGTAGGTAGGGAGAGTGTCAGTTTCTTTCACTGTGCAAGTCCTTGTTTCTAGGGACTGGGAAGGACAGTGAGTGAATTCTCCTTGTGCTATAGTGTGCTTAAAAAAAACATTTTTTCTAGGGACAGAAAACTGTAGGTAGGGAGAGTGTCAGTTTCTTTCACTGTGCAAGTCCTTGTTTCTAGGGACTGGGAAGGACAGTGAGTGAATTCTCCTTGTGCTATAGTGTGCTTAAAAAAAACATTTTTTCTAGGGACAGAAAACTGTAGGTAGGGAGAGTGTCAGTTTCTTTCACTGTGCAAGTCCTTGTTTCTAGGGACTGGGAAGGACAGTGAGTGAATTCTCCTTGTGCTATAGTGTGCTTAAAAAAAACATTTTTTCTAGGGACAGAAAACTGTAGGTAGGGAGAGTGTCAGTTTCTTTCACTGTGCAAGTCCTTGTTTCTAGGGACTGGGAAGGACAGTGAGTGAATTCTCCTTGTGCTATAGTGTGCTTAAAAAAAACATTTTTTCTAGGGACAGAAAACTGTAGGTAGGGAGAGTGTCAGTTTCTTTCACTGTGCAAGTCCTTGTTTCTAGGGACTGGGAAGGACAGTGAGTGAATTCTGCTTGTGCTATAGTGTGCTTAAAAAAAATTTTTTTTCTAGGGACAGAAAACTGTAGGTAGGGAGAGTGTCAGTTTCTTTCACTGTGCAAGTCCTTGTTTCTAGGGACTGGGAAGGACAGTGAGTGAATTCTCCTTGTGCTATAGTGTGCTTAAAAAAAACATTTTTTCTAGGGACAGAAAACTGTAGGTAGGGAGAGTGTCAGTTTCTTTCACTGTGCAAGTCCTTGTTTCTAGGGACTGGGAAGGACAGTGAGTGAATTCTCCTTGTGCTATAGTGTGCTTAAAAAAAACATTTTTTCTAGGGACAGAAAACTGTAGGTAGGGAGAGTGTCAGTTTCTTTCACTGTGCAAGTCCTTGTTTCTAGGGACTGGGAAGGACAGTGAGTGAATTCTCCTTGTGCTATAGTGTGCTTAAAAAAAACATTTTTTCTAGGGACAGAAAACTGTAGGTAGGGAGAGTGTCAGTTTCTTTCACTGTGCAAGTCCTTGTTTCTAGGGACTGGGAAGGACAGTGAGTGAATTCTCCTTGTGCTATAGTGTGCTTAAAAAAAACATTTTTTCTAGGGACAGAAAACTGTAGGTAGGGAGAGTGTCAGTTTCTTTCACTGTGCAAGTCCTTGTTTCTAGGGACTGGGAAGGACAGTGAGTGAATTCTCCTTGTGCTATAGTGTGCTTAAAAAAAACATTTTTTCTAGGGACAGAAAACTGTAGGTAGGGAGAGTGTCAGTTTCTTTCACTGTGCAAGTCCTTGTTTCTAGGGACTGGGAAGGACAGTGAGTGAATTCTCCTTGTGCTATAGTGTGCTTAAAAAAAACATTTTTTCTAGGGACAGAAAACTGTAGGTAGGGAGAGTGTCAGTTTCTTTCACTGTGCAAGTCCTTGTTTCTAGGGACTGGGAAGGACAGTGAGTGAATTCTCCTTGTGCTATAGTGTGCTTAAAAAAAACATTTTTTCTAGGGACAGAAAACTGTAGGTAGGGAGAGTGTCAGTTTCTTTCACTGTGCAAGTCCTTGTTTCTAGGGACTGGGAAGGACAGTGAGTGAATTCTCCTTGTGCTATAGTGTGCTTAAAAAAAACATTTTTTCTAGGGACAGAAAACTGTAGGTAGGGAGAGTGTCAGTTTCTTTCACTGTGCAAGTCCTTGTTTCTAGGGACAGGGAAGGACAGTGAGTGAATTCTCCTTGTGCTATAGTGTGCTTAAAAAAAACATTTTTTCTAGGGACAGAAAACTGTAGGTAGGGAGAGTGTCAGTTTCTTTCACTGTGCAAGTCCTTGTTTATAGGGACTGGGAAGGACAGTGAGTGAATTCTCCTTGTGCTATAGTGTGCTTAAAAAAAACATTTTTTCTAGGGACAGAAAACTGTAGGTAGGGAGAGTGTCAGTTTCTTTCACTGTGCAAGTCCTTGTTTCTAGGGACTGGGAAGGACAGTGAGTGAATTCTCCTTGTGCTATAGTGTGCTTAAAAAAAACATTTTTTCTAGGGACAGAAAACTGTAGGTAGGGAGAGTGTCAGTTTCTTTCACTGTGCAAGTCCTTGTTTCTAGGGACTGGGAAGGACAGTGAGTGAATTCTCCTTGTGCTATAGTGTGCTTAAAAAAAACATTTTTTCTAGGGACAGAAAACTGTAGGTAGGGAGAGTGTCAGTTTCTTTCACTGTGCAAGTCCTTGTTTCTAGGGACTGGGAAGGACAGTGAGTGAATTCTCCTTGTGCTATAGTGTGCTTAAAAAAAACATTTTTTCTAGGGACAGAAAACTGTAGGTAGGGAGAGTGTCAGTTTCTTTCACTGTGCAAGTCCTTGTTTCTAGGGACAGGGAAGGACAGTGAGTGAATTCTCCTTGTGCTATAGTGTGCTTAAAAAAAACATTTTTTCTAGGGACAGAAAACTGTAGGTAGGGAGAGTGTCAGTTTCTTTCACTGTGCAAGTCCTTGTTTATAGGGACTGGGAAGGACAGTGAGTGAATTCTCCTTGTGCTATAGTGTGCTTAAAAAAAACATTTTTTCTAGGGACAGAAAACTGTAGGTAGGGAGAGTGTCAGTTTCTTTCACTGTGCAAGTCCTTGTTTCTAGGGACTGGGAAGGACAGTGAGTGAATTCTCCTTGTGCTATAGTGTGCTTAAAAAAAACATTTTTTCTAGGGACAGAAAACTGTAGGTAGGGAGAGTGTCAGTTTCTTTCACTGTGCAAGTCCTTGTTTCTAGGGACTGGGAAGGACAGTGAGTGAATTCTCCTTGTGCTATAGTGTGCTTAAAAAAAACATTTTTTCTAGGGACAGAAAACTGTAGGTAGGGAGAGTGTCAGTTTCTTTCACTGTGCAAGTCCTTGTTTCTAGGGACTGGGAAGGACAGTGAGTGAATTCTCCTTGTGCTATAGTGTGCTTAAAAAAAACATTTTTTCTAGGGACAGAAAACTGTAGGTAGGGAGAGTGTCAGTTTCTTTCACTGTGCAAGTCCTTGTTTCTAGGGACTGGGAAGGACAGTGAGTGAATTCTCCTTGTGCTATAGTGTGCTTAAAAAAAAATTTTTTCTAGGGACAGAAAACTGTAGGTAGGGAGAGTGTCAGTTTCTTTCACTGTGCAAGTCCTTGTTTCTAGGGACTGGGAAGGACAGTGAGTGAATTCTCCTTGTGCTATAGTGTGCTTAAAAAAAACATTTTTTCTAGGGACAGAAAACTGTAGGTAGGGAGAGTGTCAGTTTCTTTCACTGTGCAAGTCCTTGTTTCTAGGGACTGGGAAGGACAGTGAGTGAATTCTCCTTGTGCTATAGTGTGCTTAAAAAAAACATTTTTTCTAGGGACAGAAAACTGTAGGTAGGGAGAGTGTCAGTTTCTTTCACTGTGCAAGTCCTTGTTTCTAGGGACAGGGAAGGACAGTGAGTGAATTCTCCTTGTGCTATAGTGTGCTTAAAAAAAACATTTTTTCTAGGGACAGAAAACTGTAGGTAGGGAGAGTGTCAGTTTCTTTCACTGTGCAAGTCCTTGTTTCTAGGGACTGGGAAGGACAGTGAGTGAATTCTCCTTGTGCTATAGTGTGCTTAAAAAAAACATTTTTTCTAGGGACAGAAAACTGTAGGTAGGGAGAGTGTCAGTTTCTTTCACTGTGCAAGTCCTTGTTTCTAGGGACAGGGAAGGACAGTGAGTGAATTCTCCTTGTGCTATAGTGTGCTTAAAAAAAACATTTTTTCTAGGGACAGAAAACTGTAGGTAGGGAGAGTGTCAGTTTCTTTCACTGTGCAAGTCCTTGTTTCTAGGGACTGGGAAGGACAGTGAGTGAATTCTCCTTGTGCTATAGTGTGCTTAAAAAAAACATTTTTTCTAGGGACAGAAAACTGTAGGTAGGGAGAGTGTCAGTTTCTTTCACTGTGCAAGTCCTTGTTTCTAGGGACTGGGAAGGACAGTGAGTGAATTCTCCTTGTGCTATAGTGTGCTTAAAAAAAACATTTTTTCTAGGGACAGAAAACTGTAGGTAGGGAGAGTGTCAGTTTCTTTCACTGTGCAAGTCCTTGTTTCTAGGGACTGGGAAGGACAGTGAGTGAATTCTCCTTGTGCTATAGTGTGCTTAAAAAAAACATTTTTTCTAGGGACAGAAAACTGTAGGTAGGGAGAGTGTCAGTTTCTTTCACTGTGCAAGTCCTTGTTTCTAGGGACTGGGAAGGACAGTGAGTGAATTCTCCTTGTGCTATAGTGTGCTTAAAAAAAACATTTTTTCTAGGGACAGAAAACTGTAGGTAGGGAGAGTGTCAGTTTCTTTCACTGTGCAAGTCCTTGTTTCTAGGGACTGGGAAGGACAGTGAGTGAATTCTCCTTGTGCTATAGTGTGCTTAAAAAAAACATTTTTTCTAGGGACAGAAAACTGTAGGTAGGGAGAGTGTCAGTTTCTTTCACTGTGCAAGTCCTTGTTTCTAGGGACTGGGAAGGACAGTGAGTGAATTCTCCTTGTGCTATAGTGTGCTTAAAAAAAACATTTTTTCTAGGGACAGAAAACTGTAGGTAGGGAGAGTGTCAGTTTCTTTCACTGTGCAAGTCCTTGTTTCTAGGGACTGGGAAGGACAGTGAGTGAATTCTCCTTGTGCTATAGTGTGCTTAAAAAAAACATTTTTTCTAGGGACAGAAAACTGTAGGTAGGGAGAGTGTCAGTTTCTTTCACTGTGCAAGTCCTTGTTTCTAGGGACTGGGAAGGACAGTGAGTGAATTCTCCTTGTGCTATAGTGTGCTTAAAAAAAACATTTTTTCTAGGGACAGAAAACTGTAGGTAGGGAGAGTGTCAGTTTCTTTCACTGTGCAAGTCCTTGTTTCTAGGGACTGGGAAGGACAGTGAGTGAATTCTCCTTGTGCTATAGTGTGCTTAAAAAAAACATTTTTTCTAGGGACAGAAAACTGTAGGTAGGGAGAGTGTCAGTTTCTTTCACTGTGCAAGTCCTTGTTTCTAGGGACTGGGAAGGACAGTGAGTGAATTCTCCTTGTGCTATAGTGTGCTTAAAAAAAACATTTTTTCTAGGGACAGAAAACTGTAGGTAGGGAGAGTGTCAGTTTCTTTCACTGTGCAAGTCCTTGTTTCTAGGGACTGGGAAGGACAGTGAGTGAATTCTGCTTGTGCTATAGTGTGCTTAAAAAAAACATTTTTTCTAGGGACAGAAAACTGTAGGTAGGGAGAGTGTCAGTTTCTTTCACTGTGCAAGTCCTTGTTTCTAGGGACTGGGAAGGACAGTGAGTGAATTCTCCTTGTGCTATAGTGTGCTTAAAAAAAACATTTTTTCTAGGGACAGAAAACTGTAGGTAGGGAGAGTGTCAGTTTCTTTCACTGTGCAAGTCCTTGTTTCTAGGGACTGGGAAGGACAGTGAGTGAATTCTCCTTGTGCTATAGTGTGCTTAAAAAAAAACATTTTTTCTAGGGACAGAAAACTGTAGGTAGGGAGAGTGTCAGTTTCTTTCACTGTGCAAGTCCTTGTTTCTAGGGACTGGGAAGGACAGTGAGTGAATTCTCCTTGTGCTATAGTGTGCTTAAAAAAAACATTTTTTCTAGGGACAGAAAACTGTAGGTAGGGAGAGTGTCAGTTTCTTTCACTGTGCAAGTCCTTGTTTCTAGGGACTGGGAAGGACAGTGAGTGAATTCTCCTTGTGCTATAGTGTGCTTAAAAAAAACATTTTTTCTAGGGACAGAAAACTGTAGGTAGGGAGAGTGTCAGTTTCTTTCACTGTGCAAGTCCTTGTTTCTAGGGACTGGGAAGGACAGTGAGTGAATTCTCCTTGTGCTATAGTGTGCTTAAAAAAAACATTTTTTCTAGGGACAGAAAACTGTAGGTAGGGAGAGTGTCAGTTTCTTTCACTGTGCAAGTCCTTGTTTCTAGGGACTGGGAAGGACAGTGAGTGAATTCTCCTTGTGCTATAGTGTGCTTAAAAAAAACATTTTTTCTAGGGACAGAAAACTGTAGGTAGGGAGAGTGTCAGTTTCTTTCACTGTGCAAGTCCTTGTTTCTAGGGACTGGGAAGGACAGTGAGTGAATTCTCCTTGTGCTATAGTGTGCTTAAAAAAAACATTTTTTCTAGGGACAGAAAACTGTAGGTAGGGAGAGTGTCAGTTTCTTTCACTGTGCAAGTCCTTGTTTCTAGGGACTGGGAAGGACAGTGAGTGAATTCTCCTTGTGCTATAGTGTGCTTAAAAAAAACATTTTTTCTAGGGACAGAAAACTGTAGGTAGGGAGAGTGTCAGTTTCTTTCACTGTGCAAGTCCTTGTTTCTAGGGACTGGGAAGGACAGTGAGTGAATTCTCCTTGTGCTATAGTGTGCTTAAAAAAAACATTTTTTCTAGGGACAGAAAACTGTAGGTAGGGAGAGTGTCAGTTTCTTTCACTGTGCAAGTCCTTGTTTCTAGGGACAGGGAAGGACAGTGAGTGAATTCTCCTTGTGCTATAGTGTGCTTAAAAAAAACATTTTTTCTAGGGACAGAAAACTGTAGGTAGGGAGAGTGTCAGTTTCTTTCACTGTGCAAGTCCTTGTTTCTAGGGACTGGGAAGGACAGTGAGTGAATTCTCCTTGTGCTATAGTGTGCTTAAAAAAAACATTTTTTCTAGGGACAGAAAACTGTAGGTAGGGAGAGTGTCAGTTTCTTTCACTGTGCAAGTCCTTGTTTCTAGGGACTGGGAAGGACAGTGAGTGAATTCTCCTTGTGCTATAGTGTGCTTAAAAAAAACATTTTTTCTAGGGACAGAAAACTGTAGGTAGGGAGAGTGTCAGTTTCTTTCACTGTGCAAGTCCTTGTTTCTAGGGACTGGGAAGGACAGTGAGTGAATTCTCCTTGTGCTATAGTGTGCTTAAAAAAAACATTTTTTCTAGGGACAGAAAACTGTAGGTAGGGAGAGTGTCAGTTTCTTTCACTGTGCAAGTCCTTGTTTCTAGGGACTGGGAAGGACAGTGAGTGAATTCTCCTTGTGCTATAGTGTGCTTAAAAAAAACATTTTTTCTAGGGACAGAAAACTGTAGGTAGGGAGAGTGTCAGTTTCTTTCACTGTGCAAGTCCTTGTTTCTAGGGACTGGGAAGGACAGTGAGTGAATTCTCCTTGTGCTATAGTGTGCTTAAAAAAAACATTTTTTCTAGGGACAGAAAACTGTAGGTAGGGAGAGTGTCAGTTTCTTTCACTGTGCAAGTCCTTGTTTCTAGGGACTGGGAAGGACAGTGAGTGAATTCTCCTTGTGCTATAGTGTGCTTAAAAAAAACATTTTTTCTAGGGACAGAAAACTGTAGGTAGGGAGAGTGTCAGTTTCTTTCACTGTGCAAGTCCTTGTTTCTAGGGACTGGGAAGGACAGTGAGTGAATTCTCCTTGTGCTATAGTGTGCTTAAAAAAAACATTTTTTCTAGGGACAGAAAACTGTAGGTAGGGAGAGTGTCAGTTTCTTTCACTGTGCAAGTCCTTGTTTCTAGGGACAGGGAAGGACAGTGAGTGAATTCTCCTTGTGCTATAGTGTGCTTAAAAAAAACATTTTTTCTAGGGACAGAAAACTGTAGGTAGGGAGAGTGTCAGTTTCTTTCACTGTGCAAGTCCTTGTTTCTAGGGACTGGGAAGGACAGTGAGTGAATTCTCCTTGTGCTATAGTGTGCTTAAAAAAAACATTTTTTCTAGGGACAGAAAACTGTAGGTAGGGAGAGTGTCAGTTTCTTTCACTGTGCAAGTCCTTGTTTCTAGGGACTGGGAAGGACAGTGAGTGAATTCTCCTTGTGCTATAGTGTGCTTAAAAAAAACATTTTTTCTAGGGACAGAAAACTGTAGGTAGGGAGAGTGTCAGTTTCTTTCACTGTGCAAGTCCTTGTTTCTAGGGACTGGGAAGGACAGTGAGTGAATTCTCCTTGTGCTATAGTGTGCTTAAAAAAAACATTTTTTCTAGGGACAGAAAACTGTAGGTAGGGAGAGTGTCAGTTTCTTTCACTGTGCAAGTCCTTGTTTCTAGGGACTGGGAAGGACAGTGAGTGAATTCTCCTTGTGCTATAGTGTGCTTAAAAAAAACATTTTTTCTAGGGACAGAAAACTGTAGGTAGGGAGAGTGTCAGTTTCTTTCACTGTGCAAGTCCTTGTTTCTAGGGACTGGGAAGGACAGTGAGTGAATTCTCCTTGTGCTATAGTGTGCTTAAAAAAAACATTTTTTCTAGGGACAGAAAACTGTAGGTAGGGAGAGTGTCAGTTTCTTTCACTGTGCAAGTCCTTGTTTCTAGGGACTGGGAAGGACAGTGAGTGAATTCTCCTTGTGCTATAGTGTGCTTAAAAAAAACATTTTTTCTAGGGACAGAAAACTGTAGGTAGGGAGAGTGTCAGTTTCTTTCACTGTGCAAGTCCTTGTTTCTAGGGACTGGGAAGGACAGTGAGTGAATTCTCCTTGTGCTATAGTGTGCTTAAAAAAAACATTTTTTCTAGGGACAGAAAACTGTAGGTAGGGAGAGTGTCAGTTTCTTTCACTGTGCAAGTCCTTGTTTCTAGGGACTGGGAAGGACAGTGAGTGAATTCTCCTTGTGCTATAGTGTGCTTAAAAAAAACATTTTTTCTAGGGACAGAAAACTGTAGGTAGGGAGAGTGTCAGTTTCTTTCACTGTGCAAGTCCTTGTTTCTAGGGACTGGGAAGGACAGTGAGTGAATTCTCCTTGTGCTATAGTGTGCTTAAAAAAACATTTTTTCTAGGGACAGAAAACTGTAGGTAGGGAGAGTGTCAGTTTCTTTCACTGTGCAAGTCCTTGTTTCTAGGGACTGGGAAGGACAGTGAGTGAATTCTCCTTGTGCTATAGTGTGCTTAAAAAAAACATTTTTTCTAGGGACAGAAAACTGTAGGTAGGGAGAGTGTCAGTTTCTTTCACTGTGCAAGTCCTTGTTTCTAGGGACTGGGAAGGACAGTGAGTGAATTCTCCTTGTGCTATAGTGTGCTTAAAAAAAACATTTTTTCTAGGGACAGAAAACTGTAGGTAGGGAGAGTGTCAGTTTCTTTCACTGTGCAAGTCCTTGTTTCTAGGGACTGGGAAGGACAGTGAGTGAATTCTCCTTGTGCTATAGTGTGCTTAAAAAAAACATTTTTTCTAGGGACAGAAAACTGTAGGTAGGGAGAGTGTCAGTTTCTTTCACTGTGCAAGTCCTTGTTTCTAGGGACTGGGAAGGACAGTGAGTGAATTCTCCTTGTGCTATAGTGTGCTTAAAAAAAACATTTTTTCTAGGGACAGAAAACTGTAGGTAGGGAGAGTGTCAGTTTCTTTCACTGTGCAAGTCCTTGTTTCTAGGGACTGGGAAGGACAGTGAGTGAATTCTCCTTGTGCTATAGTGTGCTTAAAAAAAACATTTTTTCTAGGGACAGAAAACTGTAGGTAGGGAGAGTGTCAGTTTCTTTCACTGTGCAAGTCCTTGTTTCTAGGGACTGGGAAGGACAGTGAGTGAATTCTCCTTGTGCTATAGTGTGCTTAAAAAAAACATTTTTTCTAGGGACAGAAAACTGTAGGTAGGGAGAGTGTCAGTTTCTTTCACTGTGCAAGTCCTTGTTTCTAGGGACTGGGAAGGACAGTGAGTGAATTCTCCTTGTGCTATAGTGTGCTTAAAAAAAACATTTTTTCTAGGGACAGAAAACTGTAGGTAGGGAGAGTGTCAGTTTCTTTCACTGTGCAAGTCCTTGTTTCTAGGGACTGGGAAGGACAGTGAGTGAATTCTCCTTGTGCTATAGTGTGCTTAAAAAAAACATTTTTTCTAGGGACAGAAAACTGTAGGTAGGGAGAGTGTCAGTTTCTTTCACTGTGCAAGTCCTTGTTTCTAGGGACTGGGAAGGACAGTGAGTGAATTCTCCTTGTGCTATAGTGTGCTTAAAAAAAACATTTTTTCTAGGGACAGAAAACTGTAGGTAGGGAGAGTGTCAGTTTCTTTCACTGTGCAAGTCCTTGTTTCTAGGGACTGGGAAGGACAGTGAGTGAATTCTCCTTGTGCTATAGTGTGCTTAAAAAAAACATTTTTTCTAGGGACAGAAAACTGTAGGTAGGGAGAGTGTCAGTTTCTTTCACTGTGCAAGTCCTTGTTTCTAGGGACTGGGAAGGACAGTGAGTGAATTCTCCTTGTGCTATAGTGTGCTTAAAAAAAACATTTTTTCTAGGGACAGAAAACTGTAGGTAGGGAGAGTGTCAGTTTCTTTCACTGTGCAAGTCCTTGTTTCTAGGGACTGGGAAGGACAGTGAGTGAATTCTCCTTGTGCTATAGTGTGCTTAAAAAAAACATTTTTTCTAGGGACAGAAAACTGTAGGTAGGGAGAGTGTCAGTTTCTTTCACTGTGCAAGTCCTTGTTTCTAGGGACTGGAAGGACAGTGAGTGAATTCTCCTTGTGCTATAGTGTGCTTAAAAAAAACATTTTTTCTAGGGACAGAAAACTGTAGGTAGGGAGAGTGTCAGTTTCTTTCACTGTGCAAGTCCTTGTTTCTAGGGACTGGGAAGGACAGTGAGTGAATTCTCCTTGTGCTATAGTGTGCTTAAAAAAAACATTTTTTCTAGGGACAGAAAACTGTAGGTAGGGAGAGTGTCAGTTTCTTTCACTGTGCAAGTCCTTGTTTCTAGGGACTGGGAAGGACAGTGAGTGAATTCTCCTTGTGCTATAGTGTGCTTAAAAAAAACATTTTTTCTAGGGACAGAAAACTGTAGGTAGGGAGAGTGTCAGTTTCTTTCACTGTGCAAGTCCTTGTTTCTAGGGACTGGGAAGGACAGTGAGTGAATTCTCCTTGTGCTATAGTGTGCTTAAAAAAAACATTTTTTCTAGGGACAGAAAACTGTAGGTAGGGAGAGTGTCAGTTTCTTTCACTGTGCAAGTCCTTGTTTCTAGGGACTGGGAAGGACAGTGAGTGAATTCTCCTTGTGCTATAGTGTGCTTAAAAAAAACATTTTTTCTAGGGACAGAAAACTGTAGGTAGGGAGAGTGTCAGTTTCTTTCACTGTGCAAGTCCTTGTTTCTAGGGACTGGGAAGGACAGTGAGTGAATTCTCCTTGTGCTATAGTGTGCTTAAAAAAAACATTTTTTCTAGGGACAGAAAACTGTAGGTAGGGAGAGTGTCAGTTTCTTTCACTGTGCAAGTCCTTGTTTCTAGGGACTGGGAAGGACAGTGAGTGAATTCTCCTTGTGCTATAGTGTGCTTAAAAAAAACATTTTTTCTAGGGACAGAAAACTGTAGGTAGGGAGAGTGTCAGTTTCTTTCACTGTGCAAGTCCTTGTTTCTAGGGACTGGGAAGGACAGTGAGTGAATTCTCCTTGTGCTATAGTGTGCTTAAAAAAAACATTTTTTCTAGGGACAGAAAACTGTAGGTAGGGAGAGTGTCAGTTTCTTTCACTGTGCAAGTCCTTGTTTCTAGGGACTGGGAAGGACAGTGAGTGAATTCTCCTTGTGCTATAGTGTGCTTAAAAAAAACATTTTTTCTAGGGACAGAAAACTGTAGGTAGGGAGAGTGTCAGTTTCTTTCACTGTGCAAGTCCTTGTTTCTAGGGACTGGGAAGGACAGTGAGTGAATTCTCCTTGTGCTATAGTGTGCTTAAAAAAAACATTTTTTCTAGGGACAGAAAACTGTAGGTAGGGAGAGTGTCAGTTTCTTTCACTGTGCAAGTCCTTGTTTCTAGGGACTGGGAAGGACAGTGAGTGAATTCTCCTTGTGCTATAGTGTGCTTAAAAAAAACATTTTTTCTAGGGACAGAAAACTGTAGGTAGGGAGAGTGTCAGTTTCTTTCACTGTGCAAGTCCTTGTTTCTAGGGACTGGGAAGGACAGTGAGTGAATTCTCCTTGTGCTATAGTGTGCTTAAAAAAAACATTTTTTCTAGGGACAGAAAACTGTAGGTAGGGAGAGTGTCAGTTTCTTTCACTGTGCAAGTCCTTGTTTCTAGGGACTGGGAAGGACAGTGAGTGAATTCTCCTTGTGCTATAGTGTGCTTAAAAAAAACATTTTTTCTAGGGACAGAAAACTGTAGGTAGGGAGAGTGTCAGTTTCTTTCACTGTGCAAGTCCTTGTTTCTAGGGACTGGGAAGGACAGTGAGTGAATTCTCCTTGTGCTATAGTGTGCTTAAAAAAAACATTTTTTCTAGGGACAGAAAACTGTAGGTAGGGAGAGTGTCAGTTTCTTTCACTGTGCAAGTCCTTGTTTCTAGGGACTGGGAAGGACAGTGAGTGAATTCTCCTTGTGCTATAGTGTGCTTAAAAAAAAACATTTTTTCTAGGGACAGAAAACTGTAGGTAGGGAGAGTGTCAGTTTCTTTCACTGTGCAAGTC